>JAZEWT010000017.1:16089719-16137106 GCA_036362905.1 Mordacia mordax
AGGATGCCTCCAACGTGTGAGGCGAAACGTCGCGAGGAGAGGAGAGAGAGCCATCGACGCGGCTGTCCCGAGAGAGCAGCTTTTCGAAGCAATCATTATTGTATAATAATAATAATAATTGCATTTCTAGAGTGCTTATCACCCGAGGGTCACAAAGCGTCGCACAGAACTGCGGAGACAAAGCGATAAGAACGGCAAATGAGCAATAACGTTTTTTTGGAGCATTTTTTTTTTTACAAATCCGAGCTGTGGAGAGAACGGCAACAACAACATCAGGACAGTTCAACTGACAGTCAAATAGTAGCAATAAATTATAGAAGGACGTAAAAAAAAGTCTGCAAAAAACCAAGGCAGAAATAAATATTCCCACGTAGGTGCAGGTCGGAAGAGAGCCATCATCGCGGCACGACAACATTGAGCCGCATCAACAGTCCCAGCCAGAGGACTTGAAAGCCTTACGGAAAAAGTGAGTGAAGATGCCCAAGGACTCAGCTGATCGAATCTCAATTGAAAGGGCATTCCGGAGTCTGGGAGCAGAGTGCGAGAAGGCTCTGTCGTCCATCGAATGGAGGTGCGACCTGAGCACATGCAGCAATCGCGTATTGGAGGATCGAAGTTGTCGTGTTGAGGAGGGTGCCAGAAGTAGGTCACGGATATATGTCGGAGCCGCGCCAGTGAAAGCTTTGGAGGTGAGAAGGAGGATATTGAATTCAATCCTGTATTTAACAGGTATCAAGTGGAGAGACAACAGTACTGGAGATATGTGATTATGGATGAGTGTGCGAGTGAAGACTCTAGTAGCCGCATTCTGCACACGTTGGAGACGATTGATCAGGTAGGCAGGGGTGCCAGGGAGCAGTGCATTGCAGTAATCGATTTGTGAGGAGATAAAGATGTGTATTAGCTTCACAGCATCAGTGTGTGACAGGATGTTGCGCATTCTGGCTGTATTTCTGAGATGGAAATAGGCTACCTTCGTCACCTTGTTGATGTGCGTCTCGAAGATGAGTGAGGAATCAAGAGTAACACCTAGACTCTGTACTGTCTTAGCAACTTCAATTGGATAGGTTCAGCCTTGGACAATTGGGGCGGGGTTTTAACAAGCCAAACTTATGTTTTGTCGTAATCTTATCTCATCTCATTATCTGAAACCGCTTAATCCTATATAGGGTCACGGTGAGCCGGAGCTTATCCGGGAAACACAGGGCGTAAGGCAGGAATACACCCGACGACGGGACGCCAGTCCATCGCCGGGCATTGCGGGACAATTTTTAGTCTGCGAGCCAATCAACCTATCCAGGAGCATGCTTTTGGACTGTGGGAGGAAACCGGAGTACCCGGCGAAAACCCACGCGGACACGGGGAGAGCATGCAAACTCCACACAGAAAGGCACCCGAGCCGAGATTCTAACCCGGGACCTTCTTGCTATGAGGCGTCAGCGCTAACCACTGGGCCACCGTGCCGCCCTGTCGTAATTTAGTTTTCGAAAATTTGAATTGAGCCTAGTATTCATAGTCAACAGTGAGGATGACATGGAAAGACCAGACGCATTGATGGATAACTTTGTGTGGATGTAGATTTGGATGTCATCTGCAAAGCAATGGTAGCTGAGATTGTGGCTGTGCAGGATATGGCCAAGAGGTTGCATGACGATGCTGAAGAGGAGTGGGCCGAGAAGTGAACCCTTAGGAACTCCAGACACAACAGGATTTTGTCCTCTGAGGCTAACAAACTGCTTCCAGCCAGACAGATAGGAGCTCAGCCAATGCAGGGCACTGCTAGAGACCCCTCTACCTTCCAGTCGATCAGGTAAGATCGGGTGGTCAACGGTAACAAAGGCAGCGCTCAGGTCGAGGAGGACAAGAATATTTGGCAAGCCTTCATCAGCAGCGACAAGTAGGTCATTAACTTCTTTGACCAGAGCAGTTTCAGTGCTATGGGCGAATCTGAACCAAGATTAGAAGGGATCAAGGGGGTCATTCTTGAGGACGTGTTTCTGGAGTTGAATGGTTAATGCATACTCAAGGACCTTAGAGAAGAATGGTAAATTTGGGATGGGGCGATAATTATCAGGGTTTTTGCAATCCTGGCCCGTTTTTTAGAGTGGGATAACTGCGGTACATGTGAATAGTGTGGGGAACAATGCCTGAGCGAAGTGAGCTATTAAAGATATTCGTGATGAAGGTGGCAAGGGATTTTAAATTTGCCCATATGAATTTGGATGGAAAGGGTCCAGGGAGCAGTTTGTAGGCCGAGATCTGCTAACTAATGATGAGACATCAGATAGCGTTACCTCGGAAAATTCCAGGCGTTTTTAGATCAGGGTAGGAGAATGAATTATTGTTGAGATATTTGTTGGTGGTTGAAACTGGGTAGAGATGCGGTGGGCTTTGTTTTTTTCTGAGAAAAAATTAATCAACTAAGCGGCTTGGTTTTTACTAATGAAAAAAGGTGAGGGTGAGTGACAGATTTGATGAAAGCTAATGGTTGGTCGAAAAGAGGATTTTGGGGGTCGAGAAGATGATGTTGGACTTGTCCCATCATCTAGGATGCTGGAAAATTGGTTGGGACGGGTGCAATCAAGTGCCTTCTGGTAGCAATTGAGCTGGTTCTCAAAGATTTAAGCATGAACGTTGAGGCCAAATTTTCTGCAAGTCTGTTCAGCCCTGCCTGAATTCACCTTGAGATCCCAGAGTTCAACAGTATACCAGGGGTATGGTTTTCATCCTGAGCCACAGCATGATTTGATTGGGGCCAAGTCATCAAGTATTCTTTATGGCAGGCTGTTGTAAGTTTCAACTGTCGCATCGGAGGCAGAGTGACTTGAGGCAGAGAGTGATGAACTGTTGATTGCAGCGGTGAATATGTCTGGAGTGAGGGCATTAAGATATCGAAATTGGATTTGGTGCTTGGTGATGGAAATGGGTGGCGGTACCTGAAGATCAAACCACACAGCGGAATGATCAGAAAAACCAGGATCAATGACGGACAGGTTGGTTACAGATATGCCCCCTTGAGCAAACCAAGTCCAGAGTATGGCCACATCTGTGAGTGACAGATGTCACGTGTAGAATGAAGCCAAATGCGTTCAGAGTGGCCATGAGATCCCTTGCAAGTGGCCTCTTTGGAGAATCAACTTGGATGTTGAAATCGCCAAGCATGAGGATCCTCTTAGAACTGGATCACAGCTTAAAAAGCAGCTTGGCCATTTTATTGCCAAAAAGAAGTGGAGGCTCCACGTGAGTGGTAGAGTAGCACCAACCAAGAGACATATGCTCAAATGAATGGAAGGTCGGCGAAGGAATCAGATGGATGTCGGCAGTAACACAATGGAGAATTGCAAGGCCACCACCGTGGCTATGGGAACGCGTTCCCTGGTGGAGTGCAAAGTCTCACGGTAGAGCCTGATTCAACGTGAGAAAATCATCTTGATGGTGCTGGGTTTCTGTTAGGCAGAGCAGGTCCAGATTGTTGCCCAAGATCAGCTCAGCAATGAGTGGGGCTTTTTCGATGTTCCGAGAGTGCACATTTAGCAAGGCTAAGTGGGTTTCAATTGCAGACAATGTGCATGCTGGAGGGGAACTGACCAGTGGTATTGTCTGCTGTGTTAGGATGCGTTGCGAAAATGTGAGGAAGATGAGAAGATGACGAGATAAATTAAAAGGTGACGAAGCTAAGTGAGATACGGTGGTATGGTAAATGAGGTGAGCTGTTGGTGAGGACAGAGGAAAGTGAGACAAGAGAGTTTAAAGAGGCAGCAACGTGGAAGAGGGAAGGAATGCTGGATGATGGTAACAACATAACAAGATAAGAAGGGTCGTGACGTGAGGAAGATGAGAGTGAACTTGGAGGTGAGCTATGTGGTGAGTGAGAGTGCCGGTACTAGTGCATTGATGGCGGCTGGTGCTGCTACGAGATGAGGTGAAGGCTTCACTCTCTCAGTTTGTCGAGTAGGCCCCAAGAGTTCAGACGTACAATTGTTGATTCATAACAGTAAGAATTGTAAGAATAGAAATAAAAACAGAATTACAAAAATAAAACGATTGAAACCGTGAAAACCTACATCATTACACGATTGAAACCGTTTGAAATATACTCAGCTTAATGCAGACATTGTGAAAGGTTGCATAGTCGCATAACGGTTAGTGCACTGAATTATAGACTCAGCGATTTGTGTTCGACTCTTGACCATTGGTAGCAAACATGGTGAATGATTCATGTATTGGTCCTGGTCTTCCTCTTATTCAGGCTAGTCCTGACCTGGAGAATGGAGAATGTAAAAGGAAATGCAGTTGGTAATTTATTTTGGCACATTTCTCTCGGTCCTCAAAATTATGAGCAGTAAGCCAGCCAAAAATCTTTAAATAAAACAAATGTAGCACGAATACATGTTCTGTATGTCGAACTTACATTAATACATGAAATGTAATGCAAATCCGCACCAATTTTAAGGTAAAAAAATGCAATGTTTGGGTGCGATGATCACTCTCTCTTCGAAAGGATCCTTTCGAAATTGAATGAATATGTGTACGCCAGAAATTGTATTTATGCTTGGAAATTACTCTGGATATTTTTAAGGCCCGGCGTCCCGTCGTCGGGTGTATTCCTGCCTTATGCCCTGTGTTTCCGGGATAGGCTCCGGCTTCACCGTGACCCCATATAGGATTAAGCGGTTTCAGATAATGAGATGAGATGAGATATTTTTAAAAAATCAAGTGATTGATTGCAGGATTAGGCGGTATTGATCATGATTGACTGACCGACTTTCACCCAAAGGCCCCAAAGTGCTGCAGGAAAGAGGTGGGATTGAGCAGCCAGGCTGACAGCTGGTGCCAACCTGACAGACACTGCTTCCCTGTGTTTTGTGATGGTATTTGCCAAATAAGTAAAAAAAATTGTCGGAGGAGGAAGCCAGAGAACCTGGAGGAAACCCACACAAAACAGAAGGAGAACACACAAATTCGACACAGACAGGTGCCTGAGGCGGGATTCGAACTGCTTTGGGCAGAAGCTTCTTTCTGTGAGATGCAGATTTTACCCCTGTGCCACCCTGCTGCCCACATATGCATTTGTTAACCACATTTAAAATGTATTTCTAAAACTGAAACTATTAAGCCACATTATGTAGTTATAGGAGATGCATAAAAGATTTCTTGATGAAATACATCATCGTGCTAATAATCCTGCCCAAGAAAATCTCCTCTATTGAGAATGGAGTGATTAAATTTAATTATGTGCACATGCGAGGTGTTGAATGTTACTTCACATAACTATGTGAGGTGGCAAAATAGTTTGTGGAGGCCTTCATCCATCATAATTGATAATAAGGGAAGCCACATTGGCTAATATGCCATGTTGCTCAGCGTAGTTATTGTTCACGAACACAATCTGTTCTATTATATATCGCTACGTTGAGGTCTCAACTTTCTTGATGACTAAAGAAGCAATAAAGTGATTGTAATGACAACTTTAATTCGAAGGCTTTCATGATCAATGTTATCGGTAGATTTAAAATTTTACGTTAGATTGCAATAATGTAAGGTTTTCATGGCTCGATGCATGATGATTGCTTCCAAAAGCTGCTCTTTCTGGATAGCCACGTCGATTCCGCCTGAAGATGTCTTCAACGTGTGAGGCGAAACGTTGTGAAAGAGAGAGGAGGAGCGATCGGCGCGGCTATCCCGAAAGAGCAGCTTTTGGAAGCGATCATCAATGAAGAAATTGTCTTACAGTCTTCAAAAAGATGCCAAGTAGTAGCTCATACCATTAATTGGAGCATGTGTTAGATAGGGCATAACTCTGTAAGACGGCTGTTTAACTACATGCATGTGCAGAACACATCTGTTCCACAAAAGGGCACAAGACTTCAGAAACGTCCGCATTTTTTTTTACAGTTAACCGAAAAAAAAGATGGTGTAAACAAACAAAAAACCCGTAATTTTCAATGTGGCATTTTTTTCGTTATAAGAGAACACACTGGATCATTTTGGCACATTCTGAGATGACATTGTAATAAATATATAGCCGAATCTAAGCTCGGCTGCTCCCAGGGTCTTAGATGTTTTCTCCTCTCTCCCCATACTCAGTTCACTCAACTAATTTGGCTTCATGCAACACACGACATCTGCCACTCACAGATGCGGCCATACGCTCGACTTGGATTGCTTAAGGGCATATCGGTAACCAACGTGTCCGTCACTAATCCTGGTCTGTTTGATCACTCCACTGTGTGGTTTGATCTTCAGGTACCACCACCCATTTCCATCACCAAGCACCAAATCCAATTTTTAAATCTTAACACCCTCACTCCAGACTTATTCACCGCTGCAATCAACAGTTCATCACTCTCTGCCTCGGCTTACTCTCCCTCTGATGCGACAGTAGAAACCCACAACAGCCTGCTATCAAGCATACTGGATCATTTGGCCCCATTAAAATCACGCTATATCTCAGGTGGAAAACCATCTCCCTCGTGAACAGCTGAACTCCAGGATCCCAAGGCAAATGTGCACAGGCCCGAACGGACTTGGAAAAAATCTGGCCTTACAGTTCACGCTCAAATCTTTGAATACCAGCTCAATTGCTACCGGAAGGCACTTGACGGTGCCTGTAGCAACCACTTTTCCAATATTCTGGCTTATACCTAACAAGCCCAAGCTTCTCTTTTTGGACTATTAATCAGCTCTTTCGTCCAACCAGTCACTCACCCTCACCTCTCTTCACTCATAAAGATCAGGCGGCTCAATTAATTCCGTTTTTCTCAGAAAAACCGAAGCCCACCGTATCTCTTCCCGGTCTCAACCACCAACCAATACCTCAACAAATGTTGCCTCTCCGACCGTGATCTCAAAACTCCTGGAATTTTCCGAGTTAATGGATCCGAAGTCTAGGTGTGACTCTTGACTCCTCACTCACCTTCGAGACACACATCAGTAAGGTTACGAATGTAGCCTATTTCTATCCCAGAAATATAGCCAGACTGTGCAACATCATGTCTCCCTCCGATGCTGAGAAACTAATACATATCTTCATCTCTTCACGAATCGACTATTGCAATATACTACTCCTTGGCACCCCTGCCTACCTGATCAATAATATGCAAAGTGTGCAGAATGCGCCAGCTAGATTCCTCACTCGCACACCCATTTACGATCACATTTCCAGAGTACTGATGTCTCTTCATTGGCTGCCGGTTAAATATAGGATTAATTTGAAGATCCTTCTTCTCACCTACAAGGCTCTCACTGCTGCTGCTCCTACATACATCCGTGACCTACTTCAGGCACCCTACTCAAGACAACTGCGATCCTTCAATATGGGCTCGCTGCATGTGCCAGATCGCACTTCAATTCGATGGGTGACAGAGCCTTCTCGCCCACTGCTCCCAAACTCTGGAATGCCCTTCCATTGGAGATTCGGTCAGTTGAGTCGTTGGGCATTTTAAAATATAGTCTCAAGATTTAATTGTTCTGTAAGGCTTTCAAGTCCTCTGGCTAGGACTATTGATGCGGCTCACTTTTGTCGTGGGGCGGCGCGGTGGCCCAGTGGTTAGCGCTGACGCCTCACAGCAAGAAGGTCCTGGGTTCGAATCTCTCGGCTCGGGTGCCTTTCTGTGTGGAGTTTGCATGCTCTCCCCGTGTCCGCGTGGGTTTTCGCCGGGTACTCCTGTTTCCTCCCACAGTCCAAAAGCATGCTCCTGGATAGGTTGATTGGCTCGCAGACTAAAATTGTCCCGCAATGCCCGGCGATGGACTGGCGTCCCGTCGTCGGGTGTATTCCTGCCTTACGCCCTGTGTTTCCGGGATAGGCTCCGGCTCACCGTGACCCTATATAGGATTAAGCAGTTTCAGATAATGAGATGAGAGATGAGACTTTGGTCGTGCTGGGGTGGTGACTTGCTGCCGACCTGCGTCTGCTCGGGAATGCTCGCTCCTTTCTTTGGTTGGTTTAACAATTATTTTTATAGCTTTTTTATGCTCTTCTCTAAATTATAGCCATTATTTCACTGTTAATTGAACTGCTCTAATATTATTGTTGTTGTTGCTGACATGCCATTCTCCCCGCAGCTCTCTGCAGCGCTTTGCGCTCGAGAAGTGCAATTATTATTTAATATCAGTACCTGCTTTTCCGTGTACAGGGTTGCGGGGGGCTGGAGTCTAACCCGGCAAACATATGGCGTAAGGCGGGGTATACCCAAGATGTCATGCTGGTACATAGCACGGCATTTTTGGGGGGCAATTCAATCAGCAGGCCAATTAACCTAGCGAGTAGGGTAACTGAATTACCCAGAAAAAACCCACGCGAACAAGGGCAGAGCACGCAAACTCCACACAGAATGTCACCCGATCCAGGAATCCAACCCGGATCATTCTTGCTCTGAGGTAGCAGAGCTTCTCACTGCACGACTATGCCGCCCTTCTTCACACTCTCACCTTATTCTTATGTCATTAAGTCTGATCTTATTTTGGTGCTTGGTCTTCTGAGTTAGCATATTGTATAAATTTACTTGAAGGACCATTCAAGAATTATTCCTACAATATCGATGAGATCTTCTATTAAAATTGTTCTTATTTTGATGTAGGCTATCAAGGCCATCCTTCTGCTGATTTCTCAATAATGTATGTTCTACTAGCAGGGGCGACCCGGCGTTGCCCGGGTAAATTTGATGGGTTACCCGTACAAAAAAAGGAACATGAAATTCATGAACATGAACCCGATGGTGCCCGGTGCAAGAAAAGAACTTGAAATTAATCATGACGAAATGAAACATACAATAAAAATGAGTAAAACGCTGTGCGAAAGAAAAAGCCAAAGTGGGTTTTCATTATGAACAAAATCTAAAAATTCAATTGTTTGAATGTACATGTACTTACTGCAACTCTTTTGGGTACACAATATTCATGGACAGCACGGTGGCCCAGTGGGTAGCGCTGTCGCCTCACAGCAAGAAGGTCCCAGGTTCGAATCTCGGCTCGGGTGCCTTTCTGTGTGGAGTTTGCATGTTCTCCCCGTGTCCGCGTGGGTTTTCGCTGGGTACTCCTGTTTCCTCTCACAGTCCAAAAACATGCTGTTGCATAGGTTAATTGGCTTGCAAACCAAATTGCCCTCAGGGATAGGCTCCGGCTCACCGCGACCCTGATCAAGACTAAGCGGTTTCTGACAATGAGATGAGATGAGCATAACGTATAATCATGTATGGTGCCTGGCCTCGACCGTGCAGAGCCACGTGCATGTGGGGAGTGCGTTAGGGTCCCCCCGTGCCAATTATCAGCGAGTCACGAGGTGTGACGACACCCACGCTGAGTCATAAAAACTCGTGGTCGGTGACAAAGTTGGCAGTTGCGTGTGCAGACGAGCGAGAATGGATATTAACGCGTGTGTGTGAACAGGAGAGAGACCTCTCCTGGGAAGTGTTTGAGGAGGCTGCGTCACGGTGTAAGGAGCGCTGATGTAGGAGTTCGTTGTGGGCCGCCACTTCGGTCGTGTGTTGCTGGTGGAATAAAGCATTGAAATGCATCCAGAAGGCCTCTGCTCATCTGTCGCTGGCTGGGCGAGTGCATCGCTGAGTGATGGTGAAACAGTTATGTTACCGTTGAAGCTCTGGAGGCCGGCGCCACATGGTCGTACGCGCAAGTCAATCCCCGGGTGTCTGGCAGGGATTACGACTGAGGTCGACTCTCTTGGAGGGTTCCCCGCCGAGACACCACACATGTATTGGAGTCGTTCAAAGGTCGTATGGGAGCTGTCGATGGTCACGGGAAAACGAAAACACGTTTGGGTAACAGGCGCGGGGCAGTCTGTGAGTTAAATATGGAAAGGGTGATGTGGTCCTTGCGGTGTCATGGAGTTATGGAGTAAAAGTATTCATTAAGAACCCAGCTCTTGTCTTCCTTAACAACAGTTGTAGGAGCTGGCCAACAACTGAACCATCGCCTCCATAAATGGCAAGGTCGGTGCATCTCCAGCGTCAGCACAGAGGTGGACATCAGATGTAATTGTGGACAGGTCCAGCGGTGTCCCTCACCAGCTTCTCCATCACGCTCCACCCGTGCCGCCACGCGGCTGGGTTGCCAAGGGCGGAGTCAGATCCTAATGAAGGAAGTCGAGCCACTGGTGACTCGGGTGATGAGAGCGTCGGCCTGACGGATACCATCTCCAGCCTCTTTACCGCACCGCCTATCCCTGTATTCCCCGCATTGCCCTGCTGCAACAGGCCGATACGGAATTAGAGGGAAGAATCCGCTGAGGGGGAGGATATGCTCCGGCAAGTGCTGCACCTACTTGAGGTGCTCCTTTTCCCCGTTAATATAAAAAATGCCGCCGATTTGCGGCCGTGTTCAAATGTAATGTGTCTGTTTTGTCGCTGGACTTAATATTCTGGTGTCGAATAATTTGAATACCGTAACTGTGGATTGCTCACGGTGAGTAATGCAGTCATGTTGGCGCCAATGGAAAATACTGCGGGGCGAACTTTGACTACAGACTCTGAATACAGACATGTGAAGGATGCGCTCATGGATAACCATGGTGGTATCAAAGGGGGTGCAACACCCGTTCTGGTGCTGACCTCACATGTTGGTGGTGCGCCGTCTTTTTCCCTGGCCTTGGGAGTCGCTCCAGCAGACGCTAAGGTGTCTAACCTGCACAGCCTGCTGGGAGCAGTGTTATCATGGGACTTGCCTAGTGCACGAGCAAGCACATTGGTTGAAAATCCAGGCTACATAGGCACTGCCACATTGATACCACTTGTTGGTGGCACTGAGGCTCCTCCTTCTTACAGTCCTGAATGACGACAGACTTGCATCTTTCCTGACCATACTCTTGACCCAGAGCGCGCCCTTTCGGGAGACCCTCATTGAAATGGATGTGGTCTACACGCCAGCATACAGCATCCTGAGACCCTTCCTCGCACGGCAGTAGGGTCCTACAGTCATCATTAGCATCCCGAGCATGCTGCGGTTATTTGACCCGTGGGTCTTTCCTGATTTTGATGACAGGGTGTTAGACGCGCTGGTCTTGGTGCACCTCATCGTATACGCCAATGTCATGGAATTCTGCTGAATTTCACGCGCGAAAATTTCAACATACACACAATACACATGCACATCCAAAAACGGCTTGGGAGTATACATACAAGCCACATTTATATTCCACAGAGCAGACTTAGCGAATGCATTAACATCCCATATACACAAGGGCAAAAGGCAAAGAACTACAAGTGGTGTGGCCCCTGGATTGGGAGCCAACTGGATTAATAACCTTCCCGGGGTTGCCTTGGGTCATCGTGCGTACATGACCGACGGGCAAAACGATTACAGTCCGTACGTGACTGAGAGGGAAAAACATCATTTGACGGGGTATGAAAACATACGATTGCCTTCACACCTGTGGACACTCAATTGGGTTCATTCCTGAACACTGGCAACTTGGGATGAAAACATCACGTGGACACTGATTGAATGAAATAATTTGGGTGGAGGCATCCGGCGAAAAGGGATACCGTGCTGAAGACCGCAGGACCACCCACCTGCGAGCAGTGAGCCCCCTTGGAGATCACCAGCAGGGGCTTCACCGCCGGGAACACTGAATGAGAGGTAGCGATAATGGCTGTAGAAAAACATAATTCCGCTTACACTTTGGGAAGCGGCCGAGACAAGACATCAGCGGGGACAACGCTATACAAGGTGCTCAATGCGGTGTGCAGGATGAGCGAGACAGCGCAGTCCTGCGGCCCGAGACAGCAGCCAGCAGCTTGTGGTGGCGTAACAGCACATGCCAGTGACGCCGGCTCCCTGCATCCCCTTTCTGCCGGGTGAGGCTCACATCGTGGCCAGCCCGCGCCACAGCACGAAGATGTGTGTGTGGGGAGGGGGGGAGGTGCCAGTGGATTCCACATTACCCGGCCGGGACCTGGCCAGTTCGTTCAAACACATGCTCGCACATACAGCAGTGTATGGGAGGACTGCTGACTCGGTGTGCCTACACAGAGTCACCTGCGCGCAGTCACCCACTCGCACACACAGCAGTGTATGGGAGGACTGCTGACTCGGTGTGCCTACACAGAGTCACCTGCGCGCAGTCACCCACTCGCACACGCGAATATAGATGACGGCGCGGCAGCAGGAAAATATCGATGGTACAGAGAGTATGTGGCGGGCGATAGGGTGTATTGTTTCGACGGCGACGCGAGTTGTGCAATCGGTTCATTGGAGTAATTAAAGTTAACGTTACCGCCTGGTGTCTTCTGGTTAGACCTCTCTCATGGCAAGGCCTTTCATCGCCCCTGCGCAGCTGGCTCGAAGAGTCCCCGAAGCAATCACCTTGCGAACCCGCAATTATCTTCTCTCCCTTAATTTGATCACTCTAGCCCGTAAAAACGGGCGCTGTGACAGTGAGTTTGCACCACATCGAGACAGCGACTCCATCGGTGGGGAGCTCTGATGGAGGCACGCAGCACTTGCGCTGCCTAGGGCCAATGACAGGCGAGAAGAGAGATTAACCACAGTAGATGCTGAAGGTTGTAGTGACCTGGGCCAGTGGCGCTATACCATCCTGGGGGCCTCTGTCCATCCATCATTTGCCGTTATTGCGGTCATGAGATCTATTTTATCAGGGACTGCGTCCATGGTAAAGGCTGGGCATCTCCCCCCCCCTCCCCCAAACAACGGCCATCGACGGTTTCCTGAGAGGATGCCAGCCATGAGAGACACCTCTTGCCCCGAGGAAGAAGCCGTTGGCGCAGTGTTCATGCTCCCGAGCGTGTCATGTAGCAACGAGCAACACGTACAGCTCAATAGACACATAAAGACAGGAAGAAATACAGCTTCACCGCCACAAAACGTGGACGGCATCCATCCGTTAGGCCCCGACGTCCTCTTCCCCGTCGCCACATACGCTCGGCAAGATGATGATTGTGGCTGCTGTCGTCGCAACAAACAGTGGACGTGGCCTGAGCGAAGCACGTGGCTTTGAGCCAGCGGCCGGCGACTGTTGTGCTTGATGACCCGGAGTTTCTGAGCCTCTCCGAGTATGAAAACCTCCCGATGATTCTGTCGCAGCGACTCATTTCCAGGAGGGGACGCTTGAGAGACCCAACGAGATTGACAGTGTCAGCACGTCCTAGTTAGCAGAAAACCAACGCTCATTCTCTAATGATAAACCGAATTCTGTGACGCACAAAGAAATTAAGTTCTACGTTCGGAAGCCTGACGAAAATACAGAAGTGTCTGAAAAGTCCACGACTAAATGTCATTGTTTTCCATGTAGAGATAGCGAGCTTGCTTATAGGATGAAAACGTTGAAGGGCTAGAGGTTGACGGAAGTGAACAGGCGTGTCTGGCGAAGCTGACGGCATCACTTAAGCAAAACTGTCACGCGGCACGTCGAGACGTACAGCAGCGCTGCTGGAAATGGCAACAGGCACAGACCTGCAAAGACATCCCAGAGCCTTACAAGGCAGCGTTCATAGAGCCTCGACAATCAGACAGAGGCTCATCCCATCGAGGCTGCTACACATTAGGAGACTTCCAGTGGGCCATTGACTTTAAAGAGGAAGTATTGGTTGAAGAGAAGTTCGACGAACCTGGAAACAGTGAAAAGTGAAAAGCTTTGTAAATGTCAGTGCAATACCTGTAAACGTTGATTGGGACCTGTTCCTTCTGATTGTATGACGCAGCCAACAAGAAGGCATCGATGCTGAGACCGTACACGTTGCCAAACACGGGGGGGAGACAATAAGCATGTTCCAGACGCAGCCCCGTAGAGTAAGACCATGAAAAGTTAAATTTAAAAACTGGAGCAGAAATTCGGAGCAGTGCACTGAGCTGACTTGACATTTTTTACGTGGCTAAGACCAAACATTGACCGTATAAGAGGACAATAATCTTTTCCTTTAATGAAAACATTTAAACCATACTGATATTAAATAAACATTAGAAAAACACGTATTAATGACTAAAATAATTAAAATGTAAATCTCACTATATTATCAGTCAATCGTAAGTCACATATTGTCAGTGTTTGGCCACCCGCTTTTAGTCTGTATCCCTAGAGAGATTGATTTTGTGTAAAAAAAATTCTACTTTTGAGTGCGGTAAAAGCGGGTCATTTAAATTTTTAATTTTTATCCTATTTTTAGTTCTGGGCTCTGGGAACTGGGGCCCCATCCTGGACGGGCGGCTACCATGGGCTGTGGGCTATAGCCGTGGACAGCTGAAGGTTTATAAAGGGTAAAGAGGACTAACCTGATTCGCTTACTAAACGCACAGACATGAGGGCATTACGTATCCACCTAACAAATGTTCTGAGTCGGACAGCAGAGGGTATGTCGCAACGGACTGCGACGCATGGGCCTCGCGCCCGAACTACCACGACACAGAGGCCCTACAGAGCTTCGTCTGGGTGAGGGGGCATGTCACGGATTTGTGCTGAATTGCACGAGCGCATATGCTGATATGCACACGTCACATTGACATTCCACAGAGCAGACTTAACATATGCACACACAGACTGGGCGTATGGATACATGCTGCATATACACAAACTACAAAGAACTGTGGATAAATGACAAAGTGTGCCCCCCAGGTGGGGAAGCGCTTGGATTAATAATCTCCCTGGGGTTGTCTGAGGCCATCGTGCATACATGACCGACGGGTGAAAACAATTACAGTTCTACGTGACTGCTGGGCAAAAACATCTGTTGATGGTAGAATTATAATATATAATTGCCTGCACACCTGTGGACACTCCATTTGGAGCATTCTCAAAGATGGGCAACTGTGGATGAAAATATCACATGGACGCTCAAATGAGATTGTATAATTGGAGGGTATAGCTGGGCGGAAAGGGATACCGGGCTTAAGACCGTACGCAGGACCAACATCCTCTCTGTTAGGAGAGCGGGAAGAGTGGCAAGAGCGCGTCCCCATAGAGGACACCTAACGAGAGCAGTAAGGATTTACCTTCGGAAACACTTAACGGGAGGAGCAGAGGTGCCTGAGACACTGAAAGAGAGGGAGCATTGTGGCTGCGTAAAAGTGAAACGCCACTAGCTTTTTGGCCAAGCCTATTAACCTGCCTGGCGCAAGGCAAGATGCCAGCAGGGACAACACGATACAAGGTGATCAACGTGGTGGTGAGTGAGACCTCACCACCCTCCTCGCTCGAGACAGCAGCCAGCGGCCGTTAAACGGCCGTGACGCCGCATCTCGGCGACGCCGGCTCTCCGCATCTGCTTTCAACCGGGCAAAGATCATGCCGTGGCAAGCCTGCAGCACCAACACGAGGATGTGAGGGGAGGGTGCCAGTGGACTCCACAGTCCCAGGCTGGCACCCTACGAGGTCGTGCCAACGCTTTAATGCTTGCACACACAGCCACGTGAGCATATGATGGCTGCTGCCCAGGTCTGCACAACCACACACACACGGGTGTACGAAATATAAGTAATGGTACGGTGGTGTGAAAAATAGTACACGCTTCGGTTCATCGTTGGTTTAGTCACACGATCGGATGGTACTCGGTGGATGTCGTCACGTATTGTTTAGACGTTGTCACGAGTTATGGAACCGGTTCGTCGGGGTAATGAAAGTGATTCCGAGTTAATGCAACCGTCTGGCATTGTCTGGTTGGACCTCTCGCACGGTAAGGGCTTTTCCTCCCCTCTGCGCAGCCAGCTCCGCACCACTACTCTCCCTTTATTTGATCACTCTATCCCGTAAACGTGGGCGCTTTGACACCACCTCTTACAAGAGTAGGCCAACATTTCCTCACGAAGGACTCTGAAGCGCTCTTCTGGTGGAGGCCCTTCCACCAGCAGTATCAGGGGGTAACAATTGCAGTGCTCCGCCTTTATCTTAATTACCTGTATTTTAGCCTTTTATAGGAGAGTAAGGTTTGAAAACAAAAACTAATTTATATTCCGTAGTGAAATTTTCAAGTATCAAGTAGCCAGCATGATTACAATATTGTTTTTTGATCAATCATCATATATCCACTGTGGGATGAAGGCCCCTTCCGATCTGTCGCTGTGCCGAAGCACCCTGTGATGTAACAATCCACGTAGTAACTGCGCACGAACTTATTTAATCGCTCAATTTTCATTGGACGTAATGATTATAATATTTGCATTTCTAGACAGCTTTTCACCCGAGGGTCACAAAGCACTGCATTATATTTCTTGTTTGCCATTATGTTATTACTCTTGATCATCGTACCTTTTAGGTGATGTGTTCTGTACAAGCCCACTTACTATTTCAATGAAATAATTCAACTGCTATTTCTGTCTCTCAATGTAATTTCAAGAATGCATTCCTCCACACATGTTTTCTTTGTGGCATTTCCTTTTTGTCAATTTTAAAGTATTCACTTTGAAAATAGGCTATTATAATTGGTATACATTTAGGGCAGCAATGTCGATGACTGCATTCTAACAACTAATGCTATGTGTACATCATATGTGTCCGTGAAAATGGTTATCAATACAAATCAAATTAGTCTATGACTCGAGGGATTCTAATTCTTAGCATCTAAATCATGTTTAACAGTTTTAGTGAGTTTCCAATTATAATGACCAAACATTGGATTTTACATTACCTATTTAACTTGATGAACTCTCACGCAAGAGATGTTAGAACGAAATTGGCACAGCTCCTGGGAAAAATAAACAGCAGTCGTGTGTTTTATATTCCATGTCCAGTGCTTGTGTTTTATATACTCTGTCTAACACTTCGACATGTGTATGCACACATTACAATGTGAATTGTCGCAAGTCACAAAAGAAGCTGGGTGATGGATATTGCAGTCTCAAAGCAAGATGATCTACCCATGCTGGGCGAGTGGTGTTTTTGCGAAATGCAATATTAAACACTCTTCCTGCATATCTTTCTTTGTCAAAATATGTATGTTTATAGGAAAAGGTATGGCAGCTGGGAATATGAATATTCATCAAAACTACTTGACATGCAGCTGACCTAGCTTTTTGCTTTTACATGTCATGTGTTTTCTGCTTCACCAAGGGAATTGTAGCCTCAAATTTCCAATTGTTTTCAGTCTGCAGATCTACATGTAAATAAGCATTTTAATCATCATCAGCCAAGTCAGTCTACCATTGGAAAAAAACCCCACTCCAGACCACCACCATCTCTCATGATCCTACGATGCAACAATTCATCCACCGTCTGCACGTAAGCCAATGTAATTCCTCCATATTCCTAGTGGATGTCTCCGAAGATGCATTCCATCCCTCATTTGCTACTCCATTACTCTTGACCATCGGCCATGTCTTTGAACGACATTCCTACTCAGGTCTACGGTGTTGTTTTTTAAACATATTGAAGTGTGTCTTTCACATCTTATGTGTTTTTGTTTATTCACGTGTTTCTGCTTTTTAATCACTTCATGTAAGTTTTAAGCATGCATTTATATTCCAAAATCGCAGGTATCTTAGTGTGTTGAGATGGCACTGTATAGTTTTATATTCAATATGTTTGGTAACATGTATGTTATGTTTTACGATTTGGTTATAATTGCTATTTGTGCTAATACCGCTAACATTAGACGTATTGTAATACGTACAAAAAACTGATGTCCTGTCAATGTGCCACATGTCTGAAATAGTTGCATTGCAATTATGCACTGTAGTATTCTTCGAAGAAGAAAAAAACTTCCACTCATCATTGCAAGAAAAGTATATAAGATGCCTTTAACAAGTCAATTTCCTTCAAGATAATTACGACATTAAAAAAAACAGATAACAATTGAAATTGTGTTTTGAAAAATCTGCCCGCTTAGCATGAACCTGTGTGTTTTTTCTTTCTTCCAAATTACAGCTGCAGTTACAACAGCAAAGATTATGAATGTCCACAGAGAGCTGTTTAGTTTGTATTCACAAAAGGACCCTTTAGGGAGGTTGAATGTTCCTTTCATGAAATTGGTGTAATTCGTTTGTCAATGCCAGGCAACGGGAAAAAATGCTTTGTATCATGTTTTCTTTATGTTCTAAATGGATATATTTTCTGCTGTGCTTTTAGAATTGTGGATTGGGGAGAGAAGCTACAGTATTCTGAATACATTTGTGCAGCTCGTTCCTCCCATCTAACGCTGAAGACCACGCTGCAGCCAACACCTTTGACATTCTCATCACGGATAGACTTTATCCATAAAATTCATGGTCCAGCAGACCTTCCAATCTATAATATTACAGTGAACCCCAAGTTATAGCTCTCTCTCCCATGGACTGTCACATTTGTCACGTAGAGACCTCGCGTGTCACGAGGCTGTTCATTTGTCAGAGTGAAAACAATGCATTTTTAAAATTACATCACGTGATGTTTCATTTATAATTATGAGGTGGATACGAAAGTTAATGTTTTATTTGTAGCAAAAAAAAAATCTACACAACGATCACTTTACTTTTGAAATTTAATTATCAAAATTTAAATCAGACATTATTACGTTTTATAATGCAATTTAATTGTCAAAATTTTAATCAGACATTATTGTTATTTTTTTTGGGTGGAGCAGTGACTCAGTAGTCGAGTACACTGTGCTATGATTCTGGTCGAGTTTGATTTCTGACGAGTGTTATTTGACCTGGTCGTGGCTTCTCCCCTTTATCAGCCTACGCCGATAAGTGTGGTAAAGAATGGTCAAACAAAACCCATGGCTCATCCTGCTCAGGCGAGGCCCTTCATCCAGCAGTAGATTAGCAAAGGGCAGCAAATCATGATTAGTAATTTTCGTGTTTTTATTTTTATCTAGCTATACATATTAAAGATTGACTCTATGGAAACCATTTAACATTCGCATTCTATCATTATTTTAAATGCTCCAGGTATTAGAAAGGTCTCGTGGTAAGACTGATAAGGTCACCGGTGTGAAGCCACGGAGATGAATGTGAAATTCCTTATGTGATGAATGGCTCATTTGCAGAGTTCCCACTATACATGCTAAATATAATGTTACACAGTTCTGTGTGCCTTTAAACCCCGCGTGTGCAGTGCTGCTTGTTCCTAGAATGGCCAGGGGCACCATTCATTTTATGAAAGCAGAGTGAACAGAAAAATAACCCTGAAAATGCTTTTATCATGCTATAGTGCATTGGTGTCTTTGTCTGAAATTTGCACTTGTGTGGTAATGGCTTGCATCATGATCTTGAAAGCACCACAATGATGGCTTTGTGCAGCAATGTTCGAATGTATATAAATATATTTTCTGTAATTTTTCACGAGTACAATGTATTTTAATTTTAGCACAACGGTTTTTGTTGCCCTGCAGTAAGCAATGACTTTAAATGTAAATTTGGAGATAATATATGGCATGGCACTATGTGCTCTTTACATATTCCACTGGTTTAAGCCCCTCTAATTGAATTACCAATATTGTATTGATTTTGTAAAAAAGAGAAAAGGTTTTACCATTTCTGACAACTATACAGGTGTTAAGATCTTGAAACGCCAAAATAGACCCTTTCACAGTGTCCAGTTTGCAAAAAGCCACATATAATTGTGGCAAAATAGTCAAACAATCATCTTTGATAATATATGCATTGTACATGAAACTGATTGGCCCGCACCAGATGTGGCTTTCTTTAGAGCCTGATTCTGAGTGTTAGACAGGTGCTGATAAAAGGCAATCTGCTCAGAACTATGTAATATCAATGCTTTAATAGCTCAGATATAGCTTTTTAAACTATGGGCACTTTTGCCACTATTCATATGTAAAAAACAGAACAGGTTTTACCATTTCTAGCAATTATACAGGTGTTAAGATATTAGAACACCAAATAGATACCTTTCACAAAATGTCCACTTTTTTACGTTGATTTTATTCATTGTTAGTTGGATATTTTATATCCATTGCGATGCAGAAGCAGATGTTTCCTTGGCTTTTATCAATTAGTGTAGTATTGCTTTCTACTCTATGCTTACACATGTCTGATTGCTTTACAAAGCTGTTCTTGCGGGATAGCCGTGTCGAGTGCACCTTCTCTCTCCTTCTCGATGTTTCACCTCCCATACCTTAAACATTGGCTAGGAAATAGGAGCATCAGCAAATTAATGTTTATTTTCACGTTCACACTCCCGTTGTCCTACCAAATGCAAACAAGCCTTTAAAATCTAATTAATGTACACACATGTCATAAAAGAGCCTTGAGACCCATTAAGGCTGTCTGTTATAAAAATTGGTAATTTTTTATGTGGGTTTGCATGTCATCACGTATTCAACGCAACTATTTGTAAAAATAAACTTAATGTACAATACTGACAATTCACTGTGCCCTCAGCATAGCTCGGCTGTACTCTGTCACTGAAACTAAATTATCTCACACATTGAGAGACACATGCTTGGTACCTATAAAACTAAATTCCACATTTTATTTCTTCCAGTTTTTCTATTGGTTTATCATTTCTTCTAGGAATGAGTCTTGAGACCCATAGAGGCATTCTCTGGTGATATACATTGGTGAAGTAATTTGTGGTTCTGATTTACATAACATGTCCAACTATAAACACCTAAATTATTTCCAAAGTGCACTGGCTCACTATAACCAAGAGTCCCAAGCTCCTAATGTATACAAAAAAAAAGAGATTTATATTTTTAAATTGAAAAAAAAATCCAACATACTGACGAATGTTGTTTTCTCCCCAAATTCAATTTTTTTTTGAAAAAGTACAATTTTTGACGGCCTTGAGAGTGTATGCAGCTCTGTTTTTTAACATGAAACATATTGCACTTTTTAAAATAATTGTATCGAGTATCAACCAAATGACATGTTCAGAGTCTGCATTGCTTCCCAGGTGTTTGCTATTAACATTTTCAATTGTTGTCAGCTATTTACTGGAAAGATATGTGGGCGAGTGACGAAGATTCCGGGGAGGAGACTTTGTCACAAGTGGTATTGTCATACATTTTTTGAAATGTTATTTAGAGTGCAAATGATTATTAACAGGCAACAAAAGAGAAATGTCTGACTATACTATTCCATGCATTTTCACATTGCGGACACTCTAGAAACATATTTGGTCATTTGCATCATCAATATATTGCATAGAGTGAAGAAAATGATTTACTCCAAATGTTTGCTTCATATTTAGAGTGCAGTGTCATTTAATTTATTTTGGTTTGTCCTAGTATTAATCCTGGATTCCACTTTGGCTAAACACTCATTACGGATTATTTAGCATTTAAAAATGTGACTTGGATAAATCTAGTTACAATTATAGATAATGATTTCAATACTGTATAAGTTGATAATTTTCATATGTATAATGTATTAAACAGCACTAATGCAGAATGACTTACTTTACAAAAGGTAGTATAGTGAACTATCTGCTCATGCGAATCACTGATCCATACAGCCAGCCATCAATATACAGTTCAACATAGCTGGCTACATTCGATAAGTAAACCAACAATGAATATGGATTATACCATGACATCTGTGTAACCTTAATTTTAGAGAGAACACTTTCCTATCTTGGAAATGTACGGTTTAGATTACCTTGATGTTCTTGTGATTAATTATTATTGAGCATTTCAACTGTACAAAGACACGTATACACAAGTTACATTATACGTTAATGAACGCATACTTGCAAGGATTGTATATTCATGAATGAGATAAGAGTGCAATTGAATATGATGACAGATTTAACTATACATATTGTTAGCTGTAATTAATGTAGTGATTATTGAATGATCTAAAAACACGTTTCAGCTACCATTTTACATTAGACTGTCTTGATAATTGATGATTGCTTCGAAACGTTGCTCTCTCGGGACAGCCGCCTCGATCGCTCCCTCTCCATCCATCACGACGTTTCGCCTCACACGTTAGAGGCATCCTCAGGCGCTGTGTGCGTGTGTGACTCCTATTTATAACTAGGTACTATGTATGTGTTAAGTCTTATCTATAGCGTTGTTTTATTCCAAGAACAATGGGCAAAGATCAGGGTCCATTTTCAAAGGGTTCCATTGTCTTGTTCACACACCAGAATCACATTAACCCAATCATATTACGCCTCTGACTCACCTCCTAGTTTGTATCTCATGAAAGCCTGACCAGTTCTTCAAACACTTGGTAATTATCTTCTGATGTCCGCATTTCATAGCTCTATATCTGTGCACTGCCGACTTCAACTACTGGCATCCAGGTTTTACTGAGCTTTATTCTCATTTCTTGTTTGCAGTTCATGGTCTTTTCTGTCTTGTGAATCTCTATTGCTTCACGGATTAATCTTGGACCTTTGTGATGGATGGCCACTAGTACTTGCATCTTGTCACAATCGATTCTGTGTTGTTTGTCTACACTGTGTGCTGCCGTTGCTGATTTATCCGTATGCAGCAGACGCACTGCTGTTTCATGCTCTCTTTTTCTTGTGGCTATTGTTCTTCCTGTTTGCCCGATGTACACTTCCTCACAGTTGCTGCAAGGAATGCGATACATGCCTTCTGTCTGTCATGGCAGTCAGTCTTTGGGTGATTTGAGTCCGTCCTGTATCTTCTGATGGGGTGGAAAGACTGTTTTTTGTTTATATTTTTCTAGATATTTGTTGATTTTGTCTGTGGTGCCTTTCACATATGGCAGGAACGCGTGGGTTTTGATATCTTCCTCCTCATATTCATGCTCTATCTGTCTAGGTTCTCTCCTTATGGCACGTTGGATTTCTGTTTTTGTGTATCCAGTGCTCAATAGTGCTTACTGTAGATGTTGTAGCGCGTCTCTTAGATGTTGTTTGTCCGATATTGTTTTTGACTGGTGGGCTAAGGTGTGCAGTGTCCCCCGCTTCTGTTTGGGGTGATGGTGAGACACCGCGTGTAAATACCTGTCCGTATGTATTGTCTTCCTATCTACAGTGTGGATGAGCATCCCCTCTGCATTTCTCTTCACCAGTACGTCCAGGAACGGGATTTGGCCATTTTCTTCTGTTTCCACGGTGATTTGGGAAGAGTTACAGCTTCACCATGCGAGAGTTGACCAATGACACAAAGCACTTGCATTCATGCAATGCTAAATTAATAATCGTCGTGAACCCGTTGCATAACTCGTGTGAGAATGTGACACTTGAGTCCTCACTCACCTTCGAGACACATCAGTAAGGTTATGAAGGTAGCCTAATTCCTTCTCAAAAAAATATCTAGACTGCACACCATCCTGTCACCCGCTGATGCTGAGAAGCTAATACACATCTTCATCTCTCACGAATCGATTATTGCAATGGACTGTTCCCTGGCACCCCTGTCTACCTGATCAATCGTCTCCAACGTGTGCAGAAAATGGCTGCTAGAGTCCTCACTCGCACACCCATCTATGATCACATATCCCCAGTACTGATGTCTTTCCACTGGTTACTGGTTAAATACAGACTTGAATTCAAGATCCTCCTCCTCATCTGTAAGGCTCTCACTGACAGTGCTCTGACAAACATCTGTAACTTATTTCAGGCATCCTACTCAATCCGATCCTCCAATATGGGCTTGCTGCATGCGTCCAGATTGTACCTCCATTCGATGGGTGGCAGAGTCTTCCCACGCGCTGCTCCCAGACTATGGAATGCCCTTCCATTGGAGATTCGGTCAGCTGAGTCCTTGGGCATCTTCAAATCTCGTCTTAAGACTCACTTGTTCTGTAAGGCTTCCAAGTCGTCTGGCTAGGACTGTTGATGTGGCTTACTGTCATGCTGGGATGATGGCTCGCTGCCGACCTACGTCTGCTCTGGAACTTTTGTTCCTTCCTTGTTTGCTGTAGAATTATCTTTTAAGTCGCTTATTTTATCGTCTCTAAATTATAGTCATTATTTGACTTTCAGTAAACTGTTCTGATGTTAGATTGCTCCCTCGTACGCCTGACTACCCCATCAATTGTCTCAAACGTGTACAGAATGCGGCTGCTCGCACATCCATCCACAGTCACATATTCCCATTACTGATGTCTCTCCACATGTTACCTGTTAAATACAGGATTGAATTCAAGACCCTCCTTCTCCCCTACTAGGCTCTTACTGGCGCTGCTCTGACATACATCCATGACCTATTTCAGGCACCCTCCTCCACACAACTTCGATCCTCTAATACGGGCTTGCTGCATGTGCCCAGGTCGCACCTCCATTCGGTGTGTGACAGAGCCTTTTAGCGCACTGCTCCCAGACTCTGGAACTCCCTTCCATTGGAGATTCGGTCAGCTGAGTCCCTGGGCATCTTCAAATCTCCTCTCAAGACTCACTTGTTCCGTAAGGGTTTCAAACCCTCAAGCTAGGTATGTTGATGCGGTTCAGTGTTATTGTGCCGAGATTATGGCTCTCGTCCGACCTGCGCCTGCTCAGAAACATTTATTCCTTCCTTTTTTGTTGAATAATTGCATATTTTCGCATATATTTACTTCCTATAATTTATTGCTACTATTTGACTTACAGTTGAACTGTCCTCATTTTGTTGACATGCCGTTCTTTTCACAGCTCGGATTTGTTAAAAAAAAAAACAACGTTTTTGCTGATTTGCCATTCTTATCTCGTTGGTGATGTGCCGTTCCCTCCGCAGCTCTGTGCAGCGCTTTGTGACCCTCGGGTGAAAAGCGCTCTATAAATGTAATTGTTATATTATTATAGTCAAAATAGTATGCTCCGCCGCTGCCTGTGTACTGTGTCCCATCGCATGAACAAACCACTTATGAGCCTTCACGTTTACCGTCTCTCTCTTACTTGCCGCTGCGACATCACCTAACAACCGTGCACCCGCACGTGTGTGACTGTGGGTGTGTCTAGGGGAGCGGTGGCTCAGCGGTGAGCTCGCTGGTCTACAAACCCGGTGATGACCCATATGCAGCAGACGCACTGCTGCCTCGTGCTCTTTCTTCCTTGTGGCTGTTGTTCTGCCTGTTTGCCCGATGGACACTTCTTCACAGTTGCTGCAAAGAAAGCAATACACGCCTTCTCTTTGTAAAGGCGTTCTGTTTGTACTGTCAGACAGAAGGCGTGCATTGCCGTGTGTCTGCTGCATACAGATAAATCGGTAACGGGAGCACACAGTGTAGGCAAACAACACAGATTTTGACAAGATGCGAGTGCTCGTGGCTATCCGCAACAAATGCCAAGATTAATCCGTGAAGCAATAGAGATTCATACGACAGAAAAGACTATGAACTGCAAACAAGAAATTAGAATAAAGCTCAGCCAAAGCTGGAGGCCAGTTTTTTTTTTAAAGCAGTGGTGTACAGCTATAAAACTCTGGACTACGGACATCAGGAGAGAATCACCAAGTGTTTGGAAAACTGGACAGGTTTTCACGAGATACAAACTAGTAGGTGAGTCGGAGGCAGAATTGGATTAAGTTAATGTGATTCGAATATGCGAGCAAGATAATAGAACCGTTTCAAATGTACCCCCGCCCATCTTCAATTGTTGGAAGAAAGCAGCGCTGTAGAAGCGACTGAACATATGCATAGCACGAATATATGAATAGGAGTCATATACGTGACACACACACAGCGCCTGAGGATGCCTCTAACGTGTGATGCGAAACATCGCGATGGAGAGAGGGGGAGCGATCGACGCAGCTATCTCGACAGAGCAGCTTTTCGAAGCGATTGTCACGTACGGAGCCGTAAAAACCTACATCATTGCGAGCATTGAGGCAGTTCTCGTGTCATATTCGCAGCCTTATCTATTGGTGAAAATTTCTTATTCCCATGGTGATGGTTAGTTTGTCCATAGGACAACTATTGTTGACTTAATTACAAACTTATTTTCATTTTATCGACCCTAGAGGAATAATCGGCTGAGTAAACAGCAAACCGCTTGCAAGCCATTCGCTGTACTGCTGAGCCACTACTAAATTGGGTTTCATACAAGCTTAGGAGAAAACCTACAAAATATCTGCAGATATATAATTTATTTCCCCTTTTGGAATGATACTGGATAAGGAATGGATGAATTGTTGAACACTGTAGTGAAGCGTCACATGAACCAAATGCATGCAACATCAACAAATTAAAAACATCGATTTTTACACTTGTGATTTCATGCATGTATCAATAGCATACCAATAAATTTGAATCCATGAGCTGCAATATCATTACACATCCAGTAAATAGTCAATACTAGCCTTACACTGGATTATTATGGTAAATGTCCAAACGTGCAACATTGGACATGTTATTTACTGTTATGCATAATACAATGATCCGGTGTGATGCCATTTGTATAGAAATGTTTCCACAATATAGGTCGCACTGTATTTGTCTTTATTTATCCATAAACGACATCTCTCTGGAGAAGCGGCGATGCAGCAGCAATCACATTGAGCTACGAAGCCAGTGACTGATTAGCATTGTTCGATTCTTGGACATGTCTAGCAATCAGTGGTGATTGATATCTGAATGGATCCTGAGTTCTCACACCATATCATTGACCTATACTGACCAGCGTGGTGGAGCATGGCCAAACACAAAGGGTTAAACTTTATTATTATGGTTAACCAATAGACAAATGTTATATCAGCATACATTCTTCAAAAAAAAAAATTACAAGGTGGGCAAAGAAATAAGGTCACATTGTGCCTCAAGCTTGTTTTACACGTAGAAAAGCCACATCACCTATTGCTTGTATTATGCATTTTTAGGCTGGTAGATACTAATAACACATTACATATTGATCGGTGCTTAGCAGAAATGGCGTCTATATTATATTTCAGACTGTTTGCATTGCAAGTTCAAATGTGCATAACAAGTATTATATACATAAAAACACAATTTGAAAGAAGTGATTATTCAGTTCGAGATATTATACCATTCAGTGGCCCATTATTACTACTGCCATTTGTGATTTGTTTTACAAATAACATTGTCTTAGCACGTTTTAAGACAAAGGTAATAATCAGGCATTCAACTTTTTGCATTGGATACGTTTTCATCATTGTGAACTATTTTCAAGTACTTTGTGTTATAGGATAGTTACTATTCATTTTGAAATATCGAGAGGGGTACCTCGTCATAAATGGAACAAGTTTAGCAACGGAAGGGACGCTGGTTGATTTTGCCGTTCTGACGATCGTCAGTTTTACAACAATTCTGAGTGTATTCGAAGCAGCCATAATCATCTTAGTCTTGTTACTTTGGTTTTCTTTCTTTTCATTTTAATGCTTGTTATTTTTCTCATCTCATCTCATTATCTGAAACCGCTTAATCCTATATAGGGTCACGGTGAGCCGGAGCCTATCCCGGAAACACAGGGCGTAAGGCAGGAATACACCCGACGACGGGACGCCAGTCCATCGCCGGGCATTGCGGGACAATTTTAGTCTGCGAGCCAATCAACCTATCCAGGAGCATGCTTTTGGACTGTGGGAGGAAACCGGAGTACCCGGCGAAAACCCACGCGGACACGGGGAGAGCATGCAAACTCCACACAGAAAGGCACCCGAGCCGAGAGATTCGAACCCGGGTCCTTCTTGCTGTGAGGCGTCAGCGCTAACCACTGGGCCACCGCACCGCCCGCGTGTTATTCTTAATTGTTCTTAATCACTATGGCTTACGCTTAAATCCTAGGGGTCGTTCCGTATTGAGGGAGTGATTGAAGCCTTGGCGTTGCCTTCCACAGCAGCCGTGTTACCTCTAGCTCGTAGGAGCTGTCATGGTCGCCGCCGCCCAATCAGTACTCGCATCGAACCATGCAGCAAAGTTCCATGCTCACCCTCACCTCCTTCACTTCATTTTCACTCACTTATCCCTCATCATCTAAATCCATAATATAATGTCGTGTATTCAGGCCTAGATTCCAATTGCTAAAGTTCAACACTTTGTCTCCTGTAAAGGTTTGCAGAGGTCCCTTAACTGCTTTAAGCCTCCGGTGTTTTTGAAGCTTATTTTACGTCATTTTGTGTGTATCTGAAAATATGTTAATCACTTGTCTTTGTCATACTCTTCCTAAATTCTTAGTGGCCTAACACTGTGCTCCCATCTCTAATACTGGGATGCCTGCCATGGAGTGATGCCTGTATGGTGAGAGGAATGGATAAGAGTCACGGTAAATTACATCAGGGGAAGTGCCCGTGATGTATTGGAGATGCATCAAGAGTGTGGCTCTTCCTTGCACCTCATGTCTCCCAAGGTGTGCTCCGGTGCTATCTGATATGATCACCTACACTCGCGAGGCTCTAAATATCTTGATTTCTATATCAGTTCCCTGTACTCCTAACCTTATGGCCATTTGCCATGATCTGATAATACTTCAATGCCCTCGTTGCATCTGTCGGGGCGCTGGCAACAAAAAGGCCATTAATCTGCCTACAATTGATTTCCCTACCCGCATCCATGAATTAAGTCCTAAATATTGGCTGCCGACGAAACAACAAGTTAGATATTTTGCAGTTCAATGTTGCTTCCGAAATATTCCGTTTGTCAGTGCTTTTCTTCCAGTACACACATTTCTTGCAACTGAAACCTACTTTGCCTTGCTCAATGTGTGCTCTTTGAACACGGAAAGAACCCCACTCATCTGCCTAACAGAGACCTGGCATCATGAAGATGGTTTTCTCACATTGAATCAGGCTCTACCACAGGAATTTAACCTCCATCAGAAGGCTTGTTTTCATAGTCAAGGTGGCGTCCTTGCAGTTCTCCACCATGTTACTGCGAAATACGACTGATTCCGTTGCCGGACTTCAATTCATTCAAGTATATGTCTCTGGATTGGAGGCCGCCAAACCTGGGAAGTTGTTGCCGTTCTAAAGTCCACCTGGAGCCTCCACTTCTTTTGTCAATGAACTGTCTGAGCTGCTCTCTAAGATGTCCTCCAGTTCTGAAAGGATTCTGATTCTTGGCAATTTCAACATCGACGTTGACTCTCTAAAGAGCCCTCTTGCAAGGGATTTCATGGCTACTCTTAACTCACTTGGCTTCGCTCAACACGTGATATCTGCCACTCACAGATGCGGCCATGCTCTCGACTTGGTTTGCTCATGGGGCATATCGGTAATCAAACTGTCTGTCACTGACCCTGGTCTGTCTGATCACTACACAGTGTGGTTTGGTCTTCAAGTACCACCTCCTATTTCCATCATCAAGCACCAAATCAATGTCAAAACTTTAATGTCCTCATTCCAGACATCTTTACCGCGGCAATCAACAGTTAATCACTCTCTGCCTCGGCTCACTCTGCTCTCCTCAAAGCAGTTAATGACCTACTCGTCGCTGCTGATGAAGGCTTGCCAAGAATTCTTGTCGTTCTGGACCTGAGCTCTTCCTTTGCTATGTTGACCAACCTACCTTACTTGAGTGACTGGAGGGTATGGGGATCCCAGGCTGTACCCTGCATTGGCTGAGCTCCTACCTTTGCGACCCGAAGCAGTTCGTCATCCTTGGAGGACACAAGTCAGAGATCCATCCTGTTTTGTCTGGGCTTCCTCAGGGTTCAGTTCCTGGCCCACTCCTCGTCAGCATCTACATACAATCACTTGGCCATATACTGCGCAGCCTTGATCTGAGCTACCATTGCTATGCCGATGACATCCAAATCTATATCTACGCAAAGCCATCTATCAGTGCGTCTAGTCTTTGCATGTCGTCTTTACTGTCAACTCTGAGGCCTTGCTCAATTCAAATTTCCTAAAAATTAATGGTGACAAAACAGAAATTTTGCTTGTCGAAACCTCGAACCAATTGTCCAAGGCTGAACCTATCCAATTGATGCTTGACTGCTAGACCATTGAAGTTGCTAAGGCAGTCTTCGGAGTCTAGGTGTCACTCTTGATTCCTTACTCAGCTTCGAGACACACATCAACAGGGTGATGAAGGTAGCCTATTTTCATCTCAGAAATATAGCCAGACTTTGCAACATCCTGTCACCCTCTGATGCTGAGAAGCTAATACACATTTGTATCTCTTCACGAATCGATTACTGCAATGCACTGCTGCCTGGCACCCATGCCCACCTGATCAATCGTCTCCAACGTGTGCAGAATGCGGCCGCTAGAGTCCTCACTCCCACACCTATTCGCAATCACATATTCCAATTACTGATGTCTCTCCACTGGTTACCAGTTAAACACAGGATTGAATTCAAGATCCTCCTCCTCACCTACAAGGCTCTCACTGGCGCTGCTCCAACATACATGCGTGACCTACTTTAGTCACCTTCCTCAACACGACAGCTTCGATCCTCCAATTCGGGATTGCTGCATGTGCCCAGATCGCATCTCCATTCGATGGGTGACAGTGTCTTCTCGCGCACTGCTCCCAGACTCTGGAATACCCTTCCGTTGGAGATTCGATCTGCCGAGTCTCTGGGCATCTTTAAATCTCGTCTCAAGACTCACTTGTTCCATAAGGCTTTCAAGGCGTCTGGCTAGGACTGTTAACGCGGTTCATTATTGTCATGCTAGAATGTTGGCTTGCTGTTGACCTGCACCTGCTCGAGAACATTTATTCCTTCCTTGTTTGTTGAAGAATTCTTTTTATTGTTTTTTTATGCTGTATAATTTATTATCATTATTTGACTTTCACTTGAACTGTCCGAATGTTGTTGTTGATATGTTGTTTTCTCCACAGCTCAGATTTGTAACAGAATACCCAAAAAACCGTTATTGTTGCTGGTTTTCTGTTGTTATGTCGTTGTTGCTGACATGCCGTTCTCTCCACAGCTGTGTGCAGTGCTTTGTCACCCTCGGGTGAAAAGCGCTCTAGGAGTGCAATTTTTATTATTAATTGTCTCTTGAATTTAATGACTATAATGAAGGTGAATCTCATCATCCTCATTTATTCCGTATCAATACCCCCTTCATCCTGTAGAGGGTCCTAGGGAGATGGAGCCTATCCCAGCCAATGCAGGGCACAAGGCAGGGAAATACCAGGATATGACGCCAGTACATCGCAGGGTACACTTTTTGGGGCAATTTACTCAGCAGGCAAATTAACCTAGGCAGTAGCGTGTCTTCGGACGGTGGGGGAAAACCAGAATACCCCACGCGGACACGGGGAGAACACGCAAACTCACCACAGAAAGGAACCCGTGCTGGGAATCGAACCCGGGTCTTTCTTATTGTGAGGCGACAGCGCTAATCACTGCGCCACCGCACCTCGCTAAATTGATAAAAGCGATGTACCAGTGTGTATAAAGAGCTTCCTACTATAACACACAGTTAAGAAATGTGGTGATTGTAAATCAAAAGAAATATATAAACGTTGAAAAGTGCGATAAAAAGGAATGCAGACGTGCTTGCTTGGAATACACGAACACAGAGAAGCACATGGATTAGAGAACATATGGAGGTTATAGCCCTAATTAAAGCCATTAACAAAGTGTGCCTTGGCATATCATGGTGCTAAAATAAATGATGAGCAGTTGTTTAAGAATTATAAGTGGCTGCCAGAAAATGCCACGCGTCAGAGGGGACATCCACTTCGGAGATGGAGTGAAGAAGTCATTGCAGTTTTGTAATAAATGGCAGCGATATGGCAGATGATGATATGTGTAACATGGCAGCATCAAAACAAGTCCATATTCTTCGTGGTCAGCACATTCACTTCAAAGAGGGCACACATTGAGAACTTGATTGTGAGGTTTAGAAGCTTAAAAACGACATGAATATATTTTGACCCTCACGAAATCTGTCTGGTCTATTACATTAACCCAATTGGCATAGTAAATGTTGAGACATTCAACACCCAATAAGTGGCTGCAGATAACATTGAAATTAATTGACCAATATGAGCATTTCACTAATGGACTCACGCTTCAAATGACATACAAGGCGTATGATTGCAAAAATCTGTGTAACTGAAACAAACTGGGGTTCATATATCTTGCATTTGTACGAATAATCCAGTGCCAGGAAGGATGATGCCACAATTGATAAAGTAGATAAATTATTTCATGAACCTAGCCTTGTCTGTTTTGTCTTTTTTTTTTATATACTGACATCTTGCTATGTCAGTTACGAGATTCCCCTGACAGTTGATTATGAGAAATATGTTTGCCGCATTACCACTGTTATTTTGCAATGTTTTTTTGCGCAGACATATTGTACGTGCGATTAAAATAAGTTGTTGCTAGGGGTATCACAATTGTATCCGACGGGGAACTTATCGATAACATTAGGTCCATCCTTATCTGTAGTTCAATATGCAGACGATTCGAATAGATCTAGATTTTCGCGTATCTCCTCACTTTACGACGAAACACGATCCTATGATTCTGTGTAAACATTAGTAATACTCCCTTGCTCACCTACACTGTTATCGTGAGAGTGGTTAGGCACCCTTTGTTGAGCGACATGGAACGAGGCGTTGATTCCCAAGTGGGCAAGGTTTTTTTCTTAAGTAATTAATTCAACAGTAAGCACAACATAAAAAAATATATTTATAATTAATCTTATAAATATAAAAGGTACGTATGTAATGATTGCATAATAAAGGCTATTTTCTCTGCTATTAATTAAAATACAAACACATTTCTATACTTGAGAATGTAATCAGGAGGCATATATACTCTAACCCGTTATAGCAACACTCGGTAGGAGCTAAAGTAAACTCATCAAATAATCCATTAAGTGATCTGCTTAATCGGGGCAAGAACACATCACCATCGGATCACATGTTCATCCATGCATGATTGCTCATATCAGCTTATCTTAATCCATTTGTAATGGAAAAATGTGCAGCCCTGCAATTGCTTTCTCACCCCACTGCTGGTCGAAGAACCTCCACTAGCTGGAGCGCTAGAGACCCTCAAAAAGGGTATTTTAGCCTACTCTTCAAGGTTGGAGAGGTATTTAACAATAATACGTTTTTATAGTTTCATATACGTTTTAAAATATACTTTAAATTGCTTTGTAGCCTTATGTGTTCTTTATTCGTCAATTATAAAACACCCATTTGCATCCACAAATTTAAACCAAATTATGTTTTGTATGTTCCATTGGCCCATGGGTTTTCACAAAACAATATGATCCAGCAACATATTAATTCAAATACTGGTTCATAGTTTGCTTGTTTAAATATTACTGGATGATATTTGTCTGAAAAGTCTATAGGCTAATGGATAAAAAACATCTTTATGTGGAGGTGTAGACTGGAAGTCAAGGTATTTATTTTGCTTGTCCTAAGATAAAAATGCATTTGTAAAGGAAATCAAGACAGCGATTTTGAGCATATTTTCTTTGTTTTATTGGCTATACTAGGTGATCAACAATGGAATTTTAGCAAGGATTGCAAATGTGATACAAACATTTTGTGTGAAAGAATAAAACTAACAAGTGACAGCAATGGCTATAATATACGGCAAGGGATGTTGGCGCAGTGCTGCTGGAGTTCGTGTTATAGCATTAAAGCTCACTTCAACAATTTTTTTTGATTGGCTATGGTCGCCAACGCCTCTGAGATATGACATGTTACAGAGAGAGAGCGGGAGAGAGAAAGAGATAGAGTCTTCCATTACAATCTCCACCTCTCTCTTCTTGTAGTACTTGTACTGCTGACAAAAAACACGGCTTTAAAGATATGCAAATTTCGGCTGCATTGAATCACTCAACGTCTTCACGAAATAAGTTTTCGCGTCAACTGATTGTTGAACTGTTTTTAAAATCCATATAGCCCCAAGGTCGATGGAATAGGAAACTGAAAAAATTTGCAATTAAGATCGAATAATGTTGCTGCTGAGCTCTACCCTTTATTAAAAAGAACAATGTCATCAATGTAGTGAAGAAATCAAGATACTATACAGTGCTTTGCAATGCTCTCAGTGCATCACATTGCTTTACATCAAAATATCGTTGTTGTACATCAAAGAATGGAGAATATTGTCAGAGGAAATCTGACTTCATGTGGTTTGGAATACTAATTTCACGCCCAGCCATTTTACAACCTGACCTGGGCTATTTAAATGCAAATGTGTGAATAAACAACATCATATGTAAACATTGCAATGGATTATGAACAAAAATTCGAGAACAAGACAACGCAAAAATATTTAGATACAATTTCTGACAACGTGGACAGCAAAATACAGGCGTGACTTCTGTTTAATATTGAACTTGATTTTGTGTAATTGTTATACGAGCCAGTGCCATTAAAGTTAAGGTCAGCCTGTATTGTTCACAACGAGGCCCTTTTTAAAATTATCATTCTAAAAGCACTTTAAAAACACAAGACCTTCTTTCTGTACACTGAGCATCAGAACAATTATTTTCTTGGCACATGAGTAATTTGTGCACCTTCTCGCATTTATATATTGCAGGCAAGGTTGAATCCTTTGAACCTGTAGAATTACCTTCTGTACATTGCACCCCATAAAATTCCAAAATTCTGAAAAATCACACGTGCATGCAAGTTGACAAGCATAATCAAATCTGATGGATTTTATATCCCAGTCGGATTCTACCTTATAAATGCCATCTTTTTTTGCTTCAGTGGATGCCTGTAGACCCTTGAGACTATAAGATGGAGGGGTTCTTATCTTCCTCCATTGCAATATAGCCTTATAAAGAGATCTTGACCTGCATTTTCAATTTCCTACCAACAGCACAAGTGGCATACACTCCAACATTCATCATATCATGCTCTTCAGCATTTTCTGAAAGTCAATCTAGCCTTTGTCTGCAAATTTTATACCACAAGAGAAATTTACAACTCACCAACCCTCGACCAAGATCATGAGTAATAGGAACAGCCTATACACAGTGTGATTGTATATATCTATAGCATTTTATGGGAATAGTTTTTTTCTCCTATTCCTTTCTTTCTCAAAAAATGTCCAGGGCTCTGTCATACAATGTTTGCTGGGAGGAGTTGACAAACGGAGGTACATTTAATTCACGTCTGCTTATTCATATTTCCAGTGCTGGAGATCTGATACCGACATTTTTTTCCAAACAAACTCCACAACTTTCCATGTGTTTTTAATCACATTGCCCGTCTTCTCATTAAGTGCGCCGTTGTCTTCCTGCCAGCGTGATAGTGACAGGTATCACCAGGGCGCCGTGTGACCCTCGTTACTCCACCACAGCGCGCCCCTTCCTACCTGTAGGGCAGCATCTCAGGGCTGTAGTGCTGTGGAACTAGGGGAGGCATAACGGTAGCGATCCCCACGTGCTGATGAGGGTACCCTTGCTGCTGGGATGTAGAAGTTCCGAAGTCCAGGCCCTCTTGTCGCTGGAGCTGTGAGCCACCATGCGCCTGAGGGTTCTGCGAGTGATGCTGGCCTTGCAAGTGCTTGGGTTGTGGTGGCAGAGGAGGCGGTGGGATAGAAGGCGGCGGTCGCTCCTGCAGCTCAAACTGCTGGTGGACGTCGCAGAAGCGCACCGCTCTCTGCCGTGCCGGCACGGGCGGAGGCTCAGAGTAGCCGAACACAGTTGGAGGGTTTGGCACCAGCGGCAACTGAAATGACAGAAGCCACGCCCTCGATTGATCGCAGGACATTTTTCACAATGATCTACAAATTATGTAACGAATGCGATGTACCTCCTGTGTTGCAATTGTCTTGCGTAGCAACTTAACCGCTTCTCAGTGCGCGTTTGCAAGACTTTAGATTGATTAATGGTCTGTGGCTATCACTTCTCTTGCACTTGTGTGTTAAGTGGAATTAATAGGAACCATTATTTCAGGACGAAAGATCATTGAGAGATTTATTTTCATAAAACATAATTTGCGCTTCGAGACATGCAGAACTAAAAATGTTAACGAGGCTATTTTAATGTGTTAATAATGTGAGAGATTTTGCATGTATTCAATCAGTGGAATTAAAATTACAAGTGTTTTTACATTGGACAGAAAATACGTTGTACATATATTATAGTATGTTGAATTTTGCAGATTATATCTCAAGGACAGTACTTGCTGTAAAATACGAGTACTGTACTTGTAAGTTATTCATCTGCCAGTAAGCTCTGTACTTTTTTGTTGAATGCAAGAACGAACAAGCAACACAATTACATTACATTTCATTCATGTTGACTACATATACGTGAAGTAATTACAATTTGCACGTGCCACGAATATGTGAGTCACTAGAACTTGGGAACATGCTGTTGCAAACTGTACAAGAGCTGTGCATGATCCATAAAAGTGAACTCGAGACTCGCTGATGGCTACTCAATGATGCGAAATGACATTTTCGCTATACCATCCATATGGAGGTCTGGCTGGATGCACAGGTAATAGAGGATAGCAGTACCTTCAGGATATAACAATGAAACTCAACTGTAGGTCAAGAACTGGTTGACCTCTTGACAGTGTAAATTATATAAGGCTACGAGGAAGTGAATATATTTTACTTTACATGGCTTGAAAATATTCCACCATGGTGCTATAGATGTCGTGATCTGTATGTAAAATTATTTTAAATGTTTATCTCAATCCCCTTGGCATTTGGCCTGAGACAAAACTATTTGCACTTCAGCATCAGACATAAATGAAAATTAAGCTTTGTTCTCCCCCCCCACTGGCTCCCCCCAACCGTTTCTTTGACCTCATTGCACAGACAATTTTCCACCTTTAAGCGTGAACGTATTTACAGAGCAATGCCCTACATCCTTCAACTTGGCCGCATCCAAGCTGAAGAAATTGTCACCTCTAATTTAGGTGCGTTTCAAATTTTTATTTGCTTATGGATTAATGTTACACAAACAATGACCCAGCAGAGAAAATGAGGTGTCTTTATCTGCTGAATAAATAACTGCTGCCATGTAGATGATGAGCAAGTAGGCCTGGAATACATATTTTCTAAAGTGGCATACTCATTTGAGCTCTTTGCTAAATTAAATTGAGCCAGTTTATCAAGATTCCAGCATGTTGGTGCTATAAATTGTCTTCAACTGGAAAAAAAATACATCAGCACATATTCATTTTCAGGAGGAATCAATTGTTTATTGTTAAAATTGTGATATATTATATAGAGTAGGGGCTATATTTCCAGTGCTATTTTGTACGCTTTAAGATAATTTTATATTAAAATATGTTGGAACATCACTGTTTTAATAAAATATGTTTTGAGTAACGTATTTTCCAAGTCATTTACATGTCTCTACCGAATAGACCGATACAAGGGTGGAGAGGTGGTAGAGTGTTTAGTGCAATGCTCTATGAACTTATTAACCTGCAGTTTGAGTGATGGTTAACATCAGTGATGAATAACTTCTGAACTAGTCCTAGAGCTGTCACATCACTCCTTTTTCCCCCATCACTCCTCTGTCTCTTTTTTTTTCTCCTCTTCACAAACATGCACTGACGCACGTGATGAAGTATGGTCAATATGGTCAAACAAACCCCAACACTAACGATGCATGGTGTGAGATTGATCAGGAACAGTAAATTATTACTATGGCTATGGAATAAAATACTTTGTTTTATTTAGTAATAATGTGCTATTTGTGTGTCTTTTTATGTATATATTATAATAACATCATTACATGTAATGGTCGCTTCGAAAAGCTGTTCTTTTGGGATAGCCGCGTCGATCGCTCCTCCTCTCTCCATCGCGACGTTTCGCCTCACACGTTGCAGGCATCCTCAGGTGCCTGAGAATATGACGGAGAGGGGGGAGCGATCGACGCGGCTATCCCAAAAATAGCAGCTTTTCGAAGCAATTGTTATGCAATGAGCCGTGAAAAACTACATCATTACATCATTACATATACTTTTTAATGTGAGAAGGAAACGTTTATTTGTAAATTTAATCATATTTTCAATTGAACTGCCATGATGTTGTCGACATGCCATTCTCTCCACCGCTTAGATTTGTAACGAAAAACTAAAAAGCGTTATTGTTGATTTGCCGTTCATATGTCGTTGTTATTTCTGACATACCGTTCTCTCCACAGCTTTGTGAAAAGCACTCTAGAAGTGTAATTATTGTAATCACTATATTATCTCTCTTTGAAATTGTTTCACAATATTCATCCTGTGTAGCTTGTAAGAAGTGCATATGTTTTCTGATAATTTATAGAGCACTGCTTATCAATGTTCATTGGCAGAGACAGAGAGTAAATTAGGAACAAAGGGATTGTTCGATGCTAAAATACACTATAAGTTAGGCCAAGTGAGATAAATTCACAAACTATATAAAAAAATACGTTGAGAGTGTTCGGACCACCATTCTCACTATAACAGGTGTTTGGACGCTATCACACCTCTGCTAGTCAGTATAAGCTGGACATAAACAACACCCCATTGGTGTAAGATTGCCGTGCTTATATCTGATGTGTCCTTGTTTTAGAATGTGACCTCTGCCCTCCCCTTGCCAGTGTAATGTCAAGACGTGTTGCTTATCTCCGATCCGTGATGAGGATAATAATACAATTTATAACGGTTGCAAATTCCACGCTTGGTCATGAACGTGACACGCATGAGGAATCGCGAGGTAATCACGGAGTGGGGCGGGGGGTCAGCCAGATGATCAGCCGGTGCCAATTCGCCAGACACTGCTTGCTATATATTGTGATGTTTTACTAATATTTGTACTTCGAGAGCGCGTTTAATCCGAAGGTCACAAAACGTTGCACAGAGCTGTGGAGCGAATGGCACATCAACAACAACAACAACACGAATAAATTAATTAGTGTTTTTTTCAGTTGTGGGAGGAAACCAGATAACTGGAGGAAACATACGCAAAACTGGTGGAGAAGACACCAGCACTTCAAAAATTTTTTGACCTTGTCATCCACTTCAGTTAATCACGCAAATAAGTTAAACAGGAACTTCATCATTGAGAAATATAGTGCAGTCAGTCACAATAAACGTGAAGCTCTAATTAAATTACTTGCTTGAACTCGAACGCTTATAGTTGAAAATTCATTATCATTTGACCTTTTAAATTTAGTTTAATCTCTCTGGATCGCTAATATAAAGTTTATAGATAGCAGAGAGTGTTAAAAATCTGTCATGCTTTGGGTGTTCAATTGGTTGCTTGGCAGTTTTGAGAGCAACTCTCAAGCATGTAATCTTACAAATTGTAAGGTGTGTTTCATCTCCATCAGTATAAAAACATATTAATTTGTAATATATTCATCATCATCATCTCATTGTCAGAACCACTTAATCCTGTACAGGGTCGCGGTGAGCCGGAGCCTATCCCGGCAGACACAGGACGCAAGGCAGGGATATACCCATAATGGGACGCTAGTCCATCAACGGGCATTGAGGGCAATTTAGGCTGCAAGTCAATTAACCTATGCAGCAGCATGTTTTTTAGACTCTGGGAGGAAACCGGAGTGCTCGGCGAAAACCCACGCGGACACGGAGAGAGAGAACTCGCAAACTCCACACAGAAAGGCGCCCGAGCCGAGATTCGAACCCGGGCCTTCTTGCTATGACGCGACAGCGCTACCTACTGGGCCACCATGCTGCCCTATATTTAATCATGCTTTATTAGAATGGCTTCTGATCACGTGTATCAGGCTAAACACAGCCAAGTACGTATTATACCGATGGCCGTTGTCATGAAACTTGAATGTTTTAAAACGCTTATTCTGGATCAAACCATTGATAAAGCTAACTTCACGTGTACATGACAGTGGATACTGCTGAACGTTAATTATCACTTAAATTGCGGAAAGGTCGCCTTCATAAGTATTTTGTTCCTAACAGTTGTATGTTGCTGGGTCATCGTAAATATTACAACCATTTTTAAATATTGACTATCGTAACACTGTATATATATGCTATTTCTTTATCAGATTTTGAGATATTTCGACATTCATTTTGACACATGCATCAAAATCTGAAGGCTTTACATATTCGTGGTTTATTGTGTCGACACGTGGTTCATTCAGGGAATTGGGATTTGGACATGCCAATCCAAAACTGCACAGTATACCCTTGCAAGGGATGTGATTGATGGTGATTAGTGTATTCTTTCTATAATATTTGTTACAGCAGTTCGGGTTGACAGCTGGTTAGTGGGTTGATGTGGACTTAGTGTATATCTAGAGTTTGCATTCGAGAGATGCAAAATATGCACATAAAATTATTGTATAACACGCAAGGCTCATAGTGTAACGATTTTAAATATTTTTCTCTCCGAAAAAACCTCACTGTGCAAATATGTTAGTGCAATCACGTATAGTATATGTAGTATTTATTACCTTCCGTTTAATAGAGTTAAATATTATATTTATGCATTATTACCAACAGCAGCATAGCTTTGCTATTACCAATTTGGGAAATTATATCATCTTCAAATGGATAGAAAGAGAGTATTAAAGTGTTATTATTCTCCCCATGTGGCTTAGTATAGGAACGTCTTGTTAACATTTTATTATAAATGCATGTTGAGTGTGGTTTGATGAACCTTTTTAAAGTCCCATCAAAAACGACTTTTAAAACTTAAATGCATTTGATTCTCCTATGGAATGTATTTTTTTACGAAAAGAGGAACCACAACACCTTATTTTCGTCGATGACGGTCTGTATTGGTAAATCCATGGATCGCTAATTTCCCTCTCTGACAGTTGAAACAATGGACACGTTGCTTAAAATACCCCTACCTCTCTGCACTCAGCAGTGTAAATGTGTTCGCTGGTCAATCAAATGGCAGGTCGCGTGTGGAGGGTATGTGTGGGTAATCCCATCGCATCATTGAAGAGTAGACCAATTTGCCCTCTGGAGGGTTTTTTAGAAGTAATGTTTATGGATATCCTTCTGCCAGCAGTGGCGTGAGCATCAAATTATAGGGCTGCACCTTTACCGTACATTTTGGCCATGTCAGAAAAAAATAGTTTTAGGTTAAGTCCCATTTTCAGTTGCATACAAATGTGGTCACTGCTTTCTATCAATTAATTAATGTAGTTTTCTAATTGAGTTTATTTTCCAATACCTTCTAGTAGCTCAATTTTTCTGCTCTTAAGACTGCTGGTGACTAAGGCCCTTGAACCGGCGAAAGATTTACAGCTTGTCCAGAAATCGCTGTCCTTACATAATGGAACTGTAGTGGCCTCTGCTGGGTTTTTAACTGTGGATCTGACTGGACAGTGTTTGCATGCCATACATGATAGCTTGAAAGTACGAAACCGCTTGGCAACAGCACGTGAAGTGTTGGCATGCGTTCCTATAATGCTCCCACCCACATTCCATGCTGTTCCTCCTCCTCCCCCCCCACATCCCGCATATCCCTACGCCCATTATAGCCAGCACCATTTCATTTGTGTCTGTCAGCTTTACTGCTTCCATGGTCATAATTGCCACCTGCCTCTGCCTAAAATCTTTAGTTTAATCACCAGCCAGGCCCCAATTCCATAGTAATGATGGGAGACATTGCATATGAGATGTTGCATTTGAGGCCTTCAAATGGGCAATTGAGGGTGGACCTTATCCTGTGCTGATAAAGAGGTGAAGTTCAGTTATGGCTCATGAACTCATGCGGTTTATTGAATTAATGTTATAATGCTGCTGCATTATGATAATAACATTTACTTTTCTTTAAAAAAAAGTTGAGTGCAATGGAATTTTTAACGTATGACTTTTTGAACACACAGCATTCTGAGAGATTGAACTTTGTTAGTGAACAATCCACTTTGTGTATTATTTTTTTAATAGAAAGTCGTAAACATTATATCATGGATCAATATTATATATTGTTTTCAACTGCCTTACACAATATATTGGAAGATCGTTTTGATAAAACGTCATGGCTTGCCTCTAAGTTGGTGCCTAATTAAATAGCGCCAAACACATTTGTATTATATGCCTTAACATTTTTTTAACAGTTCATTATAAAACTCATGTAGCTAATGGATCTAATATGTAGATTTCAAAAAATAATTTCGTCATATATGTGCGAAAAGAACTAACCTGATTTATACAAAGACTATAATATTTGAACAAACCACATGGAAACCGTGGCTTTAATTAACAATAATATTTGACGGTATGTTTCATCAGATAGTTTGAGCTATCTGATGACTTTCAGACTGTCAGCATCTGCTGACAGGATAACACGTGATATGTGGAGTAGTTTTGGCATTTTATATGTTGTACCTAAAGTAGTCCATCCACACTGAGTGCATCAGCAGGCTTTTCCTTCGGGCCAACAGGGAGAAGGTCAATATTGAAGTATATGACGTAAATGTTGTTTTTCTCAGCGTACAGCATTAACTTAGAGATGAGTAACATTCTGCAATGTTTTCCTTTAGGCTTTATATAGCTCATTCATCAGGAAAGACACGTTGAAACTTTAAAAAATGCAAATGTATTTTGTACCATATTGATTCATTGTTGATTGAAAACTCTAAAAGATATGGCTACTAATAAGAACGCAATGGGTTTACAAGTCATTACTCTCTGATACATAATTTTAATGTAGCACAGATGTGATTTTTTTACATTAAGTTTACCATCCAATACTAGCTTTGGCTCTTTTTTTCACCCGAAGGCTGTAATGTGATATTTTAGGGATAAACAAAAAAGAATGAGCAAACCACTATTTGCCCATGATTTCAACATGTAAATGTTACCACAATCTGTCAATCTCCTCGGCTCGAGCTAATTCTCACTCATTAAAAACAAATTGGACTTGTGAAGTGGTTTGTCATTATCATGGCTAATGGGCAATGTCAGTGGCTACTCTGTAAAAGATTAGGACAATAATAACATGGGAGGTCATTTCCTGTCTTCACGGGTTATTCTTCTTCTTGTAATGCTGTGTTAATAATAAACATGGTGCATGTTTTCTTCGTATTTCTGTAACTGCTAAAACAACCTCCTTATTGTATCAACATGTACATGTTTGGTGATACGGCGTTGGCATTTGGCAAGCACAAATTATAAAAGCTTCATTCATTTGTCATTGCCTTAAAGGAAAACATACAATAGGCGACAGCTCGGGTAATGTGCTGCGTAGAACGGACATTTGCCTTGTGGTGATGTAGGTTTTCACAGCTCGACGTTTGAGAATTGCTTTCCTTAGCTGCTCTTATGGGAGAGCCGTGTCGAGTGTTCCTTCTCCCCACGACGTTTCGCCTCGCAAATTGGAGGCATCATTAGAGCGCCGTCAGAATGCGTTACGATGCCTATAAACTGTGGGGAGACAAAATGTGATGAAGGAGAGAGACGGAACCGTCGATACAGTTCTCCTGAAAGAACAGCTATGGAGAGAAATTCTCATTGCCTCAAACGTCAGCTATGACAGTATACTTTTTTCTTTTTAATTCCACAGTTGCAATCGACAAATTGGGCGTATTCTTCCTCTTATTTATTGTTTGTTTGCAACACGGTTTTATTCACGGAATAAAATGTAATCCACTTTAAAATAGACGTGGGAAATGTAGACAATAGCATTGTATTCCTTTCAGCAATAAAATACACGATTCACATAAAGTGCAATTCATATGGAGCATAGGTGGTAAGTGTAGATGTGCACATATCAACCGGGTCGATGGAGCAAATGGATGTGTTTGCGGATGCCGAAAGGAGAGTCACATGGGGTGGTTTTTTTCCCAACCTCGTGTGAAACTAGGTCACGATTAGGTTGACGGAATATGAGATATGAATATTGCTTATATAATATTTACATAATATGTTTTGCGTCACTAACATCCGGATAGTGATCTTTGCGTGTTTGTCATGTTGCTGTAAAAAAATATATCGCGGCATTCATGTATAGGATTACACAATATCGAATTAAAATGCCCAGACATGATAACAAATCCCTTGCATATTTGCATTTGATTGCAGCAATGCACATTTGTTTGGTCGTTTCACAAATTGCAGCATTGACGTCAAATGGCTCACATTGCTCACAGAGTCCAAAGCTTCATGTTCATCAGCATGTTTTTCCCTGTCACAATAACCTTTGAAAGCATTAATGCAAAGCAAAGAAACCCTTACCAAGAGTGAATGCTTTATATTCGATACGTTCATTTCGGCAGATATTTGAACTGCGTGTTATTCGTAACGGGTCTAGAGCAGTCGGCCCTGGTCGGATTTTCACGGGAATCTTTAAAACATGACATTGGAGTAAGATTTCTATTGTATTGTTGAGGCGATCAATATTTCCAATGACTTTGAAGATGGCCATGGTCATTGATCTCACTCTCTGTTTACAACGAGCCGTAGAGAACGTGACTGTGCTCAGATCTCAGCAGCCACCGAATTGATTAAATGGAAGAGTTTAGTGCAACATTAATGGGTGTTTGCAAATTTACAGGGTTCTAAAAGAAGGCTGCATAAGGAAATGAGCTCCAATGATTTACCATCTAGGAGATGAAACTGTGAGCAGAGGAGATATAAAAGTCAAGCATTGGTGACCCTTGGAAGGCTCTGCATATAAATAATGCCCTTTATTTACCAAAAAAACCTCACTAAGCCTGTTGTTTTTCGAATGTATATTGTGATATTTCTATCCTTGAACGCATACAATGTGTATGCGGATTTAGCACGTTGTAAAACATGTTTAAATGTGTCACAATTAAATATTGATTTACATATAGGCGATGTTTGAAATGTGCATTGGATCGTCATGCGCGTGGATATCGCAAGTCAGGTGCAAGTGCGTGGCCTTAATTTGTCCAAGGGGAAAGTCACTTGAATAGTAAGCCTCGTGAACTAGGACAACTCGCAAAAAAATACGTACATGGGGAAAGGAGGACTGTTATTACAGTAAGCGAAACCTGTATACTGTTAAAAGGTATACATACTAATATTACCGTCATCAACATAATGTGCATAACGAGGAGGTACAACCCATTAACTACAGTATCGTGTTGCTGCATATAGTTTACAATAAATGCTATTGATTATTATTATTAAGCCTATAGCCAAGCCATCCGGGATGTGGCCAATCTTGTTCGATTTTAGAAGCCACGCAGGTTGAGCCTGGATAGTCCTTGTATGAACGGGCACCAAGCACAGCAGTTGTTCTTAGCTGCTACGTGACTGGCAGCAGAGGGCAGTGCAGCAAAACACATTGTACTCGATGTCTATTCTTTCACGTCTCTACTCCCTGCATTCACCAACTTGCTCTGGTTAGCGTGAGTGCCTTCAAATAGCTGCCATGAACCTCTACGCCATGAACGGGTCCTCCTCCACTCGCTGATTGGCAAAGGGCTGCACATTTATCAATGCCATCGAATGTGGCAAACATGGCCAGCAATTGACTGAACACTGAGATAAGGCAAGTTTAAGCCTATTATATGAAACATGGGCTATGCCAAAGGTAACTGTGCTGTCATGCAATTACTTATTCATGTCACTGCTTGCAGAAGGGCCTCCACTTAACAGTATTTTTAGAAGGTAATTTGCCTACTTTTTCATACTAGCCAGACATCGTGAAAACAGTGCTAGTAAAAATAAAACGTTATCGTTGCTGATTTGATGTTCTTATCTTATTGTTGACGTGCCGTTCTCTCCGCAGCTCTGTGCAGCGCTTTGTGACCCTCGGGTGAAAAATGCTCGCGAAATGCAATTACTATTATTATGTATATTCTACCTAACCACATGCGACCGACCAATCTACTCAGCACACATGTAAATAGCCATTTACACTGCTGGATGGACCAAGGCGAGGAGATTTTTAAAACACACTTGCTTGCCGTCCCATGAAATCAAAGCAGGGACCTCTGGACCGAGAGTCTCGTGTGCTGCTCAATATACCTTGATAACCATACCATCGTAGACTCAGTAGATATAGTGCTCACTATTGGTCGTACATTGGCCGTGCATGGTCCTAGTTATATATGTCTAGAAAATAAGTTGTGAAATTTGAGGTAATGTGTTGGATTAGTCAACGTGTGAAGATGCTCCTGGCATCTGCTCGTCACACATCACTCTGCACGTACTTAACGCTCTCTGACCTAAGTGTATGCGTGATAAGCATACAGTACCCCTAACTCCTGCACCACTGCGGTTCCGCGGTCACATTATTGATAGCTCATGTCACGTTCTGCCCCTCCGGTACCGCATGCGCCTGCCTGATTTACTCATTGTGTGCTGGGATACATATTGATGAAGAACATGACCTTATGTTTTAGATATACACAATAATGGGAGGGGGTGGGGATGCATGCATAGTGTGGGATAAGGACACAATCTACAATCAAGGCATCTGCGTTAACTGTTATTTTTATTGACGTATGTTAAGAAAATTGATAGATGCATTATATAAAAGTCAAGCAGTTGACAAATGACAGCTGGCTCCGTGGTATGTTAGATTTAAAGTTGACCCTTGGCACAAAACATCATGTCGGAGAAACTATGATATTCACCAGATTTGTGAAAAAGGCATTATCTTCTATATGACATTTGCAGTTATTCATCCGAAGTGAGACAAGAAAGGCCTTATGCTAAATGGTAATAACATTTTAGACGTTTCGGTAATGATTATTACGTTTTCATGGCAGTGGAAGAGGAACAAAGTTCTCCACATATTGCAATACAATACATGTAATATGCACATATAAACATGTGTATAATGAATTCAGAAACTATTTCATAGCCACAACATGATTAACATTTTTGGCCATTTCTGCTCATTTGTTTGTCACGATAACTTTTATTATAATGGGTTTTTTTTCCCCGCCCACGTAACTAAAAGCTCGTAAACATATATATTCAGTTTTACCACATGGTTATTTTCAATGCACCTGATTGTTTCGGGGCAAACGGCCAGTCACCCACCACCTTACAATATTAACATTTGATACTAAACGACCGTGACATATCTGGGAGTGGAGGAGGTGACGGACTGACGTTTTGTTACACCTTTGGGAGGGTACATCTACAAGAAAGTTGAGCTGTAATTCTTGACCTATACACGGTCATCGTATTATTTTATTTTTAAATTTGTGAAGCATATCTCATTTGGTATGCAGCCATCTGGTGTTAAGCCATCAAATATCAGTATGCTTTGCCTCTTTTACCTGTTGACAGCTATTCCTGTGCTCCGTCTGTTTTGGCTAAGAATATCATTGCAAAATTTGAGACTCTGAGAATATGCCCATTTTTTGTTTCATTTTAAGCCACACGACATTGAAATGCCAGGCTTCATTGTCATAAATAAACATAATGTACCTACTGTCATACACGGCACTAATTATGGGCGCTCATAAATATGGGATGAAACATTTCCAATATGATAACAAGTAGGGCTGTCCTTGGAGACGTTTAATGTTTTACAAAGTTTTATGACTGCTACATATTCATACCTAAGAAGGCCAAGAGCAAAATAAATGAGTTTTCAACACAAATATGGCTTGTCAAGGCTAACCTTTACCAGAAAGAGATGGATGTTGCCTCTTTTGTTGAGACTAATGGCACAATTTATTATTATACGTTGTTTTTCATGGTTTTAATTTGGGGAGTATGGTCTAACGCACAATACAAGTTGCGGTCTATATGGTGTGGGCCTATAGCAGTTTGAGTCCTATTTGTGTGATTTCTAAAGAAAGCATGGACATATTACAGCATTAATA
>JAZEWT010000017.1:16138955-16190090 GCA_036362905.1 Mordacia mordax
GGTGTATTCCTGCCTTACGCCCTGTGTTTCCGGGATAGGCTCCGGCTCACTGTGACCCTATATAGGATTAAGCGGTTTCAGATAATGAGATGAGATGAGTATCTCAGGTCTCACTGTTAAGTTTATGGGTACTTTTTTGCAAGTACAAATGTATAAAAAAGAGAAATGGTGCACCATTTATGGAAATTATACAAGTGTTAATATCTTAGAACACCAAATAGCAACACCTAGCTAACACTGAGAACTAGGCTACAAAGAAAGTCGTTGCTTGTGTGAGCCAATCAGTTTCAAGGACAATACATACAGCGCTTTGTAACCCTTGGGGTGAAAAGCACTCTAGAAGTGCAAATATTATTGTTATCAACGTATTTTTTTCGCATTTTTTACCACAAGTATATATTGTTTTTGCAAACTTGACACTTTGTAAAAGGTGTCTATTTGGTGTTCTGAGATCTAAACACTTGTATAATTGCATAAATGGTAAAACCTCTTCTCTGTTTGATTTTATTTCTAGTAACTGTTTATGGCTGTTGATTTTAAAACTGGCTGCCACGTTTGGCTGAGTTTTATTCTCATTTCCTTTTGTGGTTCATGATTTTTTTTTCTGTCTTGTGAATCTCTATTGCTTCACAATTTATCTTGGGCATTTGTGGTGGAACAATAACTGCCATTCACCACTAAGTGGTGGTGACATCACCACAGCGCCTGTGCCAGGCCATGTGCACCTTGAAACCACATGAAGTGTCGAAGGTTTGCTGACAGGAGGTCACGGGACAGACCCAGGTATTATGGGTTACCTGGCTGAGATGACTAGCAGATGCACCACCTATGCTCCCTACTGTGCCAACTTGCTATGTTTTTGTCGCCGGAAGCACCGCTCATTGTTGTGAGCATTGCTCCTCCGTCCTCCAATGTTTTTGAGGGCCACTGCCTCCAACTGTCCCGTAGCATCCTTCACGATCCTCTTTCACAGAGGTCGATCTTGACACCACTGGTACGATGGATTATAGGCAGGCCAGTCAGAAAGTTTCAAGACGGTGTAGATGTTCCATCAGGGGGGGGGTCCATGTTTTGCAAGCATGGAGAAGAGAAGGCACGACCGCAGCGGAGAAGACCCGAAGCTTCGTGTCAAGCGACAGGTCAGGCATATTCCACACAGCATTACATCGCCGATGAAATGATAATGCCATCCAACTGATTCAGAGTGAGTCCTCTGCTGTCAAATCGGGACCAGCCATAAGCACACTGCCTAGGTATGTAAACTTCTCCACTGCCTCCACAACTAATTGCCCCATCACTCATGGAGAGGAGGTGGAGTATTCGGTGGTTCTAAATACGCAGACAGGTGCTTGGTTATGGTGGGACTTATGGTAACACCCCACCTCTTTGTGGCATGATCCAAGTTCAACAGCAGAGCCCCCATCTCCTCAGAATGAGCAGCGATCACCAAATCATCGGCATAGATAACATGGTTGGCCAATCGGGAGCCATCCTGTCACTACACCCGGGCATCGATTAGCCTCCCATTTTACCTGCACCAGATGGAAATGCCAGTGGAACATCCATGGAAAGCCTCTCAAACTACGTAGTCAAAACAGATGTTGAATAATGTAGGAGCGAGAGGGCATTGCTGTCGCACCCCAAGGTGAACAGGGAATGGCTCCGACTCCTGACCACCTAGATTTACCCGGGCTTGTCCACCCTCATGAAGGTACTTAATGATAGTGAGCAGCGTGTCAGGGACCCTGAAAGTATGAAGAACAATCCACAGCCGTGGCCTACTGATGGTATCGTAGGCCTTGACCTGGTCAATAATGCAGAGATGCAAGTTTTGTTGGAATTCCCTATATCTCTGCTGTAGTAACCAGTCAGTGAATATGGCGTCTGTGCAAGACTGCCCTGGCCTAAAAGCAGATTGGGGTTCTGCAATCCTCTCCTCAGCGTGCCTGGAAAGGCGATGTGCCAGGACCCTTCCTGGCACGCTGAGGAGTGAGATGCTCCTGTAGTTATTAAAATCGGTGTGGTCCACTTTCTTAAAGAAGGGGACAACAAGGGCATATGCAGGACCTTTCTTGTGCTTCAGACGGTTTTAATGATGTCATACAGGGCAGTCTGCAGACAAACACCATATTCCCTCAGCATTTCGCTTGGAAGATCATCTCTGCCCGGTGCTTTTCCTGGTCTCATGTTCTGGATCGCCTTACGTACTTCCTGTATATGTGTTATCTCCACCAGTCACTCACAGAGTGAAGCTACTTCTTCCATTATCCGAGGTACCACAGCCCCAGCAGGGTCACCCCCATGTTGTAACGTGGTGTCATCTGATCTGGGAGTGTTCTCCTCCCCCAAAACCTTACAGAAATGCTCTACAAATCTGCGAAACTTGTTCCTGCAGGTCGGAGATTGGATCACCATTGTCCCCTTGAAGAAGGTTAATCGATGTAGTGTTGCAAGTCAATATTTTGATGGAGTTAAAGAGTGATTTTTGATCACAGGCTACCGAGGCAGACTCCATCTCCTTAACAGCCCATGACCACCACTCATCCTTGCAACGCTGCACAGCTCGCCGAACCTCCGAGTGAAGGCTGCAGTAAACCTCCTCGTTTTCGGGCATTGGATGTTGCAGGTGGTGTGAGTGGGCCTGCCGTATTCCTCGGCTAGCTCGGACACCTCCTTTTCAGTCAATATTTTTGGGGAGGTCTGGGCTATAAACCCAGTGTAGCCATTCCGGTTGCATGAGCCATAGCCCTAAACCTCACTCATTTCCCCTCAGCATTGGGAGGAGTCGGGGACAATGTCAGCTCCAGCTGCAAACGATGTTGAAATTCTTTTTTGCAACTTTCATCAGCTAGCCGAAACCAGACAACTGTAGGTTTTAATGGGGTCCTTGGTGGACGCCCACCACTGCCGTTGAAGAATGGCAGGTGGATCTTAGAAATGACAAGCCGATGGTCAGAGGTCAGATCAGCTCCTCGGTAGGCCCTGGTGTCAAGGTCCGCATCTGCTGATCGACCAATATGTTGTCCAGCAGATGATCTTGCTTGGACCTGGCATGCACTCAAGATGTTTTGTGTATGCGCCGATGATGGAACAGCGTCGTTGGTTATTACGAGCCCATGGGTTGCACAGAAGTCTAACAACCTCCTACCATTGTTGTTAAGCTGATCTGTCCTATGCCTTCCAATCATGCCAGCTCAGATGTCTGCATCATGACCCACTTGGGCATTACAATCACCTAGCAGAATGACTCTATCGCGAGGGTTCACTTTAGCCAACACCAGGGACAGGAGGTTATAGAAGGCATCTCAATCATCAACCTTGTCTGCATCCTTCCACTGATGTTCATCTTCAGTGGGAGTGCAAGTCACCACCACCAACACCATCCCTCGTCTCCCATTTATGGGGAGGCGATTCCACAGTAGCCTGGGACTCATAGGTTTCCACACCTCATCACCACGTTCCCATGTTCCTTTCATTCTTTTATTCAGAAGAAGAGCCACTCCCTGTTGCTTGGCAGTTTCCTGTCCTAAATGGAGGATTTTCCAACCCTCCTAATTACTGGAGTCAGAATCAGTCCACCGGACCTCCTGTATCCCACAGAAGTCCAGGTGGTACCGGTATAGTTCCCGACAGAGGAGTGGCAACCTTTCCTCCACAAAGAGCAATTGAACATTCCTCGTGGCTACACGCAGCAGCTTTTTGTTGTTTCTCGAGGAACCCCGGGGGTGGAGACTGAGTCTCCTGGCTCTACCAAATAGGGTTTGGCCAGGAGACGTCATAATCGCCTATCCCCTAGGGGTCCTCCAGCACAAACTTAAGTTTCTTTTTTTTAATTTACGTGGTTGAGTAGAATTTAAATTGAAGGTGGGGGGGTTGGGGGTGTTACCAGCCCCCCGCACCCATCCAGAGCCCCCTTGGCTGCTGTTGAAGCTGCAGGAGCAGCCACCAAGTGTGGTGCATACCAGCCAGTACACGCATGTTGTCAAAATAGACTGTGTCGTTGCCAATTTATCCAAATGAAGCAAATGCACTGCAACCTCGTGTTCTTTTTCATTGTGGCTATTTTTCTGCCTGTTTGCCCGATGTACACTTGCTCACAATGGCTGCAAGGGATAGAATACACCCTTCTGTATGCAACAGCAGTCCGTCTTGAGCATGTCCTGTATCTTCTGATGGGTTATGAAAATGGTTTTTACGCGGATTCTGGTGTCTTCGTCCTCATTTTCATGGTTTTGCTGTCTTGATTTTCTCTTTATGGAACATTGGTTATCTGTTTTTTGTATATCTATTTTGCTGAATAGTGCTTGTTGTAAATGTTGTAGCTCGTCTTTTAGATGTTTTTTGATTGATATTCTTTTGGACCAGTGGGCTAGGGTGTGGAGTATCCCCCGTTTCTGTTTAGGCTGATGGTCGAACTCCAATGTGTAAATACCTGTCTGTATGTGTTGTTTTTGTGTATACTTGGTGACTGAGCATCTCCTCTGTGTTTATTTTCACCAGTATCTCCAGAAACGGGATTTGGCCATTTTCTTCATTTTCTATAGTGAATTTTATGTTTGGGTGTATGGATTTCAGGTGACTAAGGAATTCCTCTAGTTTCTGTCTTCTGTGTGGACACACAAAAAAAAGTGTTATTATTGTATCAATACCAATGGGTTGGGTTTTAGTGTAGATTAGTCCATGAGTGGGCGGCACGGTGGCCCAGTGGTTAGCGCTGTCGCCTCACAGCAAGAAGGTCCCGGGTTCGAATCTCTCGGCTCGGGTGCCTTTCTGTGTGGAGTTTGCATACTCTCCCCGTGTCCGCGTGGGTTTTCGCCGGGCACTCCGGTTTCCTCCCACAGTCCAAAAGCATGCTGCTGCATAGGTTAATTGGCTCGCAGGCTAACTTGCCCCGCAGTGCCCGGCGATGGACTGGCGTCCCATCGTGGGTGTATTCCTGCCTTACGCCCTGTGTTTCCGGGATAGGCTCCGGCTCACCGTGACCCTGTATAGGATTAAGCGGTATCAGATAATGAGATGAGGTGAGATGAGTCCATGGGTTTCCCTTCAAAACCTCATCGGTAGAGGTTGGCTGCAGCAGGTGAGATGGGAGATCCCATTGCTGTTCCCTCTTTCTGTTCGTATTACTCACCATCGAACTTGAAATAGCTTGTTGTGAGGCATACCTTTGCTAGGTCTGATAACCTCTGGTCAAACTTCTTTTCAATAATTTTGATGGTTTTTTCGATGGGCATTTTTGTAAATTAAAAGACCATGTAAAAACTGATGAGAAGATCCATTGGGTTGAGTGTGATTAGTTTCAGTACTTCGATGAAGTGCCTTGGGTGCTTTATGTATGAAGGTGCGAACGCCACTGTGGGTTGAAGTTCTTCGGCTATATATTTGGTGAGTTTGTAGCTTGACGATTCAATTGTACTTACTATTGGGTGGTATGGGGGCCCCTCTTTGTGTATCTTCAGTAGCCCGTATAGCCTGGGAATTCTGTTGTCTTGTGGGTTTAACTCTTTTCTTTTCTCTTCACTTCCAATAGTTTGCTTGATGATAGTTTTGGTTTGGATTTCGATTTTCTTGGTTGAACGGCAATTGACTTTCTCATAGACTCAGGTGTTGCTGACTTCCATGTGCATTTCCAACTTGTAATCATCTGTGTTGATGAGTCGGGTCTGCTTGCAGAATGAGTATGTCTTTCTTATTGTTGTTGATATGCAGTTCAGATGGTGTTGTTGTTGACATGCCGTTCTCTCCAAAACTCTGTGCAGCATTCTGTGACCATCGGGTCAAAAGCCCGAGAGATGTTCAACTATTATTATTATTTCTTGTTGAGTCTGTTAAGCTCTCTTCGTTATTTCGTTGTGCAGTTCGATTTTGGTGGTTTGGATTTGCATATGATTTTACACACATCTTGTCGGATTTCTTAAGCATTCACCTGAGGGAGCTTGCTGTTAAAAATTGCACACTCTACTCCCGTGACTACTTCTTCTACGGGTATATTTTGTGGTGCTCGGACAAAGTTAAAGCCTTTCGCTTTAAAGTAAATCAAGGGTGGTATCGGATTAAGTTAATCTGGATTCTAATATCTTATCTCCGATCTCATCGTCAGAAACCGCTTAGACCTGTACAGGGTCGTGGTGAACCGGAGCCTATCCCAGCAGACACAGGATGCCAGGTAGGGATATACCGACGATGGGATACCAGTCCATCCCGGGCACTGCGGGCAATTTAGTCTGCAAGCTAATTAACCTATGCAGCAGCATGTTTTTTTGGACTGTGGGAGGAAACCGGATTACCCGGTAAAAATCACGCAGACATGGGGAGAACATGCAAACTCCACACAGAAAGGCACCCGAGCCGAGATTCAAACCTGGGACCTTCTTGCTGTGAGGCAACAGCGCTACCCACTGGGCCACCGTGCCACCCGGATTCAAATATCCGAAAAAGTTAATTAACCCCTTTCAAATGGAACCCCTTGCATTGTCCCTGGAAGGGAGTGATGCGGAAGGACAGGAAGACTTGATATATTAACAGCGCAGTCACACAAACAACTCACTCACACAATGCCTCAGGATGCCTCCAACATCGGAGGTGAAACGTCGTGAAGGACAGAGGAGGAGCAATCGATGCGCCTATCCCAAAAGAGCAGTTTTTAGGAGCGATCAAAATAATATGCATTATAATACTTGCATTTATAGAGCGCTTTTCACCTAATAGCCATGAAAATCTACATTAGTACAGCTAATTTATTGTAACTAATTAACAGCTAACAATTAAGGTGTAAACCAATTTATTATAAATATATTTCTGGAGATAATGAAAGCATACTCTTTCGGAATAACTGCGTTGATCGATCCCCTGCCGCGGCTTTCCCGAAAGAGCAGTTTTTGGAAGCAATCATCATGCATCAAGCCGTGAAAACCTGCATCATTACAATGAAAGCATACCTTATTCGTGAGAATGTTTTTTAAACATAACTACTTGCTTTTATCTTTCTCCTACATCGTCAGCAATGCTTGTGAATCCACTGTTGCATGAGGACCTCTCCAATATGTAGATGACTGTGTCGATGACTGTCTATAGGACGACCACTGTTGGCCACAAAATGCCCACAAGTGATACTCATTTTATTAATCTCGGAGGGTTAATGCGCTTAGTCAAGCCACATTCAACATTTTAATATGCAAGCATCCAATTGCAAGCCACTACATTTACCACTGGAACTGAAGAGTTAAAACTCTACCACTGGCCCTAGAATTACTTGCTTACAGTGCTGCTGGTGGAAGGGCCTCGATGTGGCCTGCTCTTTTACGCTGGCTAAACATCTTAGAAGCAGCGGATGTACCTACACTTTACAAACAACGAACTATCCTCCGATTGGGTAACCTGTAGTATGAAGCAAAAAAATGCAAAGGAATAAGTGATACAATCACCATAGATCACTGTTACATCAAAGCTCTGTGTTTGTAACAAATGCTTTTTATCAAAATCTTTACATCCTGTGCACAAGTCAAGTCAGGTTTCTTTCTTCTATCAAAAGCAAGCGTGTCTGAAACACCATTTTGTGTGTTCCTCGCGTACATGAAACGCGTGGTGTGTGAAGGGAAATGGTGTGAATTAATTACTAAGCAGAGCATTTTGGCACGTATTTGGATTAGTACATCTCTCTTGGCCCACGCATAATCAATCATAGGTTGCTCCCTGCATTTTAAGCTCACTGCCCCCTATGTTGCAAATAATTTAATTATGGAGGTTTGCTTTCAGGTGGGGCACAATGAAAGTGTGGGGATAATTAACAGTCGGGCAAATATAGTTGTGAAAATTGAGTGTATGGATTGTTATTTATAACCATCAGGACGTCACTGATTTCGTTTGTCATATGAAACCATTCAAAGCATTACTGTGCATATTGCAATGCGTTAAGCGTTCATTTAGAAAATATTACTAAAATTCTGGATTGGATGGGGGAAGTGGCTATGTAAAATAGATAAATTATTCGTAAATGAAGTGGAGAAATGCTGAGTAATGTACACTTTTTTTCTTTAATAATTAATCCCTAGGGATAAGTGGCGTGTGTGGTAATACTATATTGAACATACCACTATTGGAGCTGTACCGCAATTGCTAAAATGGCTTTTCAGAAATGCCCGCTCAATTAGTAAAGTACTAACAACTTGCATGACTGTAGTGAGCAGTTTTAAGACACAGACTGTGTCAATACCAGTAGGTTCATAGAGATATTGGCAGCGGTTGAGGCACCTTGTTATCCATTGACGTATAATTCCCGTCATCAATACTAATAAATTCAGACTTTTGTCCACAGTGTGTTTCAACATTCGGGTCAACACGTTCCATGAAATTGTATTTATAAATATGAATAATAATTCTTTAGCAGACAACCATATCCAGGGCGATTTACCAAATTACAGAGGCACGAGGATACCACAGAGAAGCGGGGGCAATTAATTAATTAGTATTTTTTTTGTTGTGGGAGGCAATCGGAGAACTCGGCGGAAACCTACCTAGAACAGGGGGAGAACACACAAACTTCACACAGAAAGGCGTCCTAGGCAGGAATTGAACTGCCTTGGGCAGGACATACTTTCTGTGAAGCACAGGCGCAGTGGTTAGCGCTGTCGCCTCACAGCAAGAAGGTCCCGGGTTGGAGTCTCTCGGCTCCGGTGCCTTTCTGTGTGGAGTTTGCATGCTCTCCCCGTGTCCGCGTGGGTTTTCGCCGGGTACTCCGGTTTCCTCCCACAGTCCAAAAGCATGCTCCTGGATAGGTTGATTGGCTCGGAGACTAAAAATTGTCCCGCAATGCCCGGCGATGGACCGGCGTCCCGTCGTCGGGTGTATTCCTGCCTTACGCCCTGTGTTTCCGGGATAGGCTCCGGCTCACCGTGACCCTATATAGGATTAAGCGGTTTCAGATAATGAGACAGATGTTTTTCCACTGCGTCACCCTGTGTACGCATAGGCTTACAAATATTTGCAGTACTTAATATTACGTGCGAAATGCGGTTACAAACGTAAAGGTTGATTTTAATCATGTTGTTATACAGAATGTTTCCACATTGCGTTGTTACAAACGTCCACTCTAAATGCTTTATAAACGCAGTATGCAATATATGACAGTTCACACTTAATTGTGTAGACAGACAGGAACAGTTTATACACAACAGGAATTAAAACAAAGCGTTTAAAATATATAATTATACTAATAAATAAAACTATTCTGCAAAAGTCCATGCATGGCTAACTCACGAGGCTGCGGCAAAAATACAGGGGACAGATACATATATTCCACACATCAAATTTACTCTGAGAGCAAACATGTTAGTGCATGCACATTAATGTGATGTTATAGTTTCTAAAATATATATTGCAATATTGTTGTTCTATTCTTGAAGGCACAAATAGTGTTCCTTAACGCTTACAATGCGTAACAAAAAGAGGGAAAAAAAACACCAGAATGGAAAAAACCCCCAAAACACCGTGCCATAAAAAGCTAAAACATAATTTAGCGGGCCACCAAGATAAAACTGATGGAAAAAAGCGTTAGTGAACTGCAAGGCAATCATACCTGGCAATCCCTGCTGCCCATGGACTGCATCAGGAATGCTGCATTGCCATTTCCCAGCAAGTCGCCAGCCTCGGAGTTGGATGGCTTGTAATCAACGTAGTACTCCTGCGCAAGGATGGCCCCATCGTGTTGCCGGCTAGCCTTTCCCTCTATCTTCCTGGCAGGTCGCCTACCCCGCCGCCCTTGCGATGTCTGATGCTGCTCGCGCTGCTCCTGCCCTGCCAGTGAACCCTGTGGCTGCAGTTGCTCCCCGAGGCTGGCCGGGTAGCGCTTCCACGTCACATAAACCACCAACAGCATCACCAGCACTGACAGCACCAATGCTACGCTGCCCGCAAGAATTTTGTAAAGCGATGTGTGCTCAGAATCTGAGCCAGATTCCCAGCTTTGAGATGGAAGTGGTGATGCAGAGGTCGGTATGGGAGTGGAAATAGTCTTCTTGATGTCTCCTGGTTCATTGGTTGCTGCCTGCTCTGTTTGAGGAGGAAAGGTTATTGTGGTTGAGACTTTGGGCATCTCAGCTGATGAAGCTGTTGACGTTCTACATATGCCATCATGAAAGGCCACATCAATTATACTTTGCCCTTGAAATTTTTGAGGGCTGGCACACCGCATAACTCCTTCCTGAGTTCCTTGAAAGGAATTCAGCCAAACTGCAATGGAACAAATGTTCTGATTGCATTCCCACGAGTTTCCAGCCAAATTGAGTGAGCTCAGCCCTGTCCATGCAGACATGGTCTCTGAGCTGACAGCAGCCAGCCTATTGGAATCTAACCGAAGGTTATGTAGTTTTGACAGTCCCTGGAAAAAACCTGGCCCAATCAATTGTATCTCATTACCCGAGAGATCCAGGGTTTGGAGTGAGCTCCAGGTCCATGCCATTCCCTGCATTAGCACACTAATGCGATTCCATTGCAGATATAGCGTCCTGAGGCTTATTAGGCGTGGGAAGTGAGCCAGGTTAAGCTTTGCAAACTGGTTGTGCTCCAAATGAAGCTCTGTGAGCCTTCCTAGGCCCGTGAAAGCATTGCGCGCTAACACCCTCAGCCGGTTGTATCCCAGGTCTAGTAGCTCTATCGAGCGACAGTCTTGGAATATTCGCACAGGCACGGTTCGTAATTGGTTGGATCGCATGTGCAGGTACTGTAGCTTGCGTAGACCTCGGAACTGGCCGGCCTCCAGCGATTGCAACTGATTGTAGGAGATGTCCAAGCTGCGAATGTTGACAAGTGGGTGGAAGGTGGCATTCGGAAGGCGGATGAGTTTGTTCGAACTCAGGATGAGCTCTTTGAGGCGGCGAGCCCCAATGAAAGCCCCTTCGGCCACCAGCTGGATGTGATTGTGGTCGAGGTAAAGCCACGTCAGTTGTTTCAACCCGGAGAAGTGATTCTCCGGCAGACTCTTAAGGCTGTTATAGCGGAGAGATAGTCCAAGGGAACCGGTCGAGATGTTCATTGGGATGTCTCTCAGAGCCCTGGACTCACAGTATACAATCTTTCCCTCACAGCGACAACTCCTGGGACAAGCGCATTCACCGCTGTGCAGCGTAATTAGCAGGAGAGACCGCGCCAGCACTGCAAAGGGTCCGATCCATAGCCTGAACACGCGGAGCCCTACAATCACAAGACAACTGATTGTTAGAGCTGTCGAATTATTCGTTAGGTTTAACCACCACATTTGATAAAATAAATGTTTCAGATATCCACGCCACATCCTTGTACAATCCTGCAATTAAATAATAGCACATTGTGAATGTGAAAAGTTACATGTTTTTACTATATTTGCTTTAAGATGCGATTTCAGGTCTGTAGCAATGCACACAGACGTAACGAAACATATAGGTTGACGTTATGTTTTCATTATTTTCTTTGTTAGAGTAGAGTGGGAAGTCAAGAAAACGTACAGAAAAATAACATTTGTTGTGTAATGTTTGGGCATTTTTTATTCAATTTACACTATCTGCATTGAAAAAGCAGTTGCCTTCAGTTAATTACCATTTATAAAAAAAAATGTGCATATTAAGCATATATCCGAGAGAAAGCGATGGCATCCTTAATGTTCATCATATCAACACGGGTACTGTGTGAAAAAAAAACTCCTGCCAAAATGCATAACGGACAAAGCTTTCTGTTATTTAATTATACACATGAAATACAAATTACAAACACTCATTTACAATACTCATTTAGAAGACATCTGCGGAGAACACGCAAGTCTGAAAATGTCGCTTTCGTTCAAATCAACAATCATAAAATCTTACTATTTTTTAATGTATACTTTTTAGTTCTATGTAGGCCAATCGAAAAACGCGTATTTTCCTCCGCTACACTATGTATTTTGCAGCATTGGCGGTAGAGACAGCGGGTCTCGATGTTTTGCTTTGCCTGCGATAATATCTTAACAGTCTAAGCATGACATGCATGTGAATGCGAAATGCTGAAAAGGCCAAGCCACGATGGGGGTGGGAGGGAAGCCTCTTAAAAAACACTGAATGCCGTAATTGTTGTTGAGCGAGAACTTACCCATTTCTTCCTTCTTGCGATGCCCTCTTATAGCCCGTTAGACATGTCTCTGGAGCTGTATTGCGGTCCTTGTCCTGCGCGTATCACATTGCAACAAGCCGCCTTGCTTTGCAGGTGAAATGTGTTTTCCTTTTCGTCAACTTTTATCAGTTAGCCCCAAGAGCAGCGGTTGAACGGTGTTGCGAATTCCCATACCACAAGAGCACAGATTACATCCATTAAAACGTCTTGTAAAGCGCATCTATTTTAACTTAACAAGAGTAACTACTATTCCGTACACGCGTTTTCTTATTTGTGCATCGCCTTCTCAGCAATGCGTCCCACTGCTCTGGCCAAGCAGCAAACATTTCTTGCTTACATCCCCTTGCATGAAGGGGCTTCCGGAATACATTTGATTTGAAATCGGAGAACGAGAACGATTACAAAAAAAAATCTCTCTGCCGCACATTTTGCTGTCCCGCGTTAAAACACCGAAGTAGGCACAGTTTGTGTTTCCTTCTCTGAAACTCCTTGCAGTAAGCCGCGTGTATCAGCTGCAGGCTTGGCCACCGTCGAGGAGAGAGAGAGAGAGAGCTGCCTTGCAAGAGAGCCCAGCACTGGAGAGTAAAGCGTGCGAGCATATGCGCTTGTGTGAGTGTGGACACGCCTGCCTGCTCTCTTGCTCACTCGCTGGGTTCGACCATACACAGCGCTTTCCTCCGAAGCCCCCTCTGAGCTGCAAGCTTCAAACGCCGCCTCTTACCCTGCAGCCAGCCGGAGGCAGTGTTGTGCAGGGCGTGCGCGCCACACTACTACATGGTGCTGTGAAGAAAGCGCTCCCTTGTTCTCATTTGGTGCGTGGGTGGACCTTGCGCAGTGCTGACCTCCAGCTAGACAAGGGCCATGGTGTCTGTGTCATGCAGAATATTTTTCTCACTCCCACATTCATAATTCATGGATTAAAGTTATGTGCATTTGTGTGTCTGCACTTGGTTTGTATCATCCGACTGAGAGATTTGTGTGATTTTGGGGTCACAAAATCGTGAAATGGCCCATGCTGACATGCAAACCTTGCTTATATGTTAGTTTCATTACGAACGTAATGCTGTAATACTGCAGTTTGTGAATATGTGTCTCGTGTTAACGATGTTGTGTTTTAGCTGTTCAATGAGTGCACTATATTTTTATTTTTAGCACACAGCACAAAGCCGTTTATAATGATTACTCACGCTTATCACAGTTTGCGTGCGTGAAGTCCTTCAAAGGTGGTCTAAAATAATGATGAACAATACAAGGGCATAATGACATCTGGCACAGGTAAACCTCATCTCATCGTCAGAAATCGTTTAGTCCTGTACAGGATCGCGGTGAGCCGGAGCCTATCCCGGCAGATACAGGGCGCACGGCAGGGATATACCCACGATGGGACGCCAGTCCATCACCGGGCACTGCGGGCAATTTAGTATGCAAGCCAATTAACCTATGTTTTTTTTTTACTGTGGGAGGAAACCGGAGTGCCCGGCAAAAACCCACACAGACACAAGGAGACCATGCAAACTCCACACAGAAAGGCACCAGAGCCGAGATTCGAACCCGAAACCTTCTTGCCGTGAGGCGACAGCGCTACCCACTGGGCCACCGTGTCGCCCACAGGTAAACCTAAAACACAATAAAACATGTGCTATTGTGCACATTATAGAGAAAATAACCTGCACGGAATTAACAGAAGTCATGAAATTTCGTTGTGTGCTTAAACACTGCCTATAAATAAGAACACACGAATCATAAATATCTCTACCAGAAAACAAACTTGGAATTTGTAAAGTGAGAACGCCATTTGGGACCATACTAACGATACCCGTTAAGCGTGTGTCCCTCAGATGCCCCCAGTATCTGTTCTATTGATTGGATGTGCCTCCCCTGTACAGATCGACGTGAATGCAGTGACCTGCCTGTGTCGTTTGGCTGACTAGACACGTTTGAGCAATGCTGGAGAGCTTTTTTTTCTGTTGTTGTGACACTGTATCCATATTGAAGCGGTATGTGATGGATAGATTTGAAAAAAAAGCTGATGCAATCTACAGGCTTTGTAAACGATGGATATTGCTTTAAATATATTTAAAACAATTGAGCATTGTAGTGTATTGAAGTCATGTGTTGACATGTGGTGTAGCCGTTACAAATTGAGTATAGTAAACGCAATATTTTATGGCTGTGTTTAGCATTTGAAAAGTAAAGATGAAAATTGTAAAATGGCAAGCTAGGCGGCTGAGTGTACTAGTGTAGCGAATAGAACTTTCCACCATGAGCTAAGATTGTTTAGCGACAATTTCATAACAACAATCGATTGATAATAATTGACCATAAGTTTAGAAGGTCAGCAACGGGTAATTGTTTTCATTGGAACTTCAGTCATGAGTGCACTGATTGGCTTTAATGAACGTACAAATGGGAAAGTGGCCTAAATCACAGTTCACTACATATGCCGTAATTTCCTAGTTAATTCTAAGCACTTTCTTGAGCACGCCACTGCTGACAAGAAGGGTCTCTACCAAAGGGAGCTCTTCACTGCATTTGGTCTACCATGATAAGCAGATCTATTTTTTTAATGGTGGGTGCAATAATAATGCCTACAATTTTACTTTCACTGCAATGAACCTGTGCTATAACTATTATACCGCTGGGTGGATTGAGGTGGTTGGGGAAAATTAAGAAGTTTTCAGCTACGATTACCCTGGATTGCAAGTCCAGTGTGCTACGAATCAATAAATCAATGTTACGTCTTTCTTTGTTTCCCAGTTAAAATCGTAAAGCTAAGACATATAGAGCTGGATATTTCTATATTTCCATATGTGCAGCAAGGAGGGCTAACTGGGCGATAACATTAACAAAAAATGTAACAACCATATTATGAACACAGCAATCCGCAAGCAATTTTTTTTTGCTTATTTATTGCTATGGATCGATACCACCAATGGCAAGTTATAGCCCTATCGGTTCTGCACCAATTCTTTACCCCTAAAGAATTGACCAGTTCAGCAACGTAGAGTGTGGTCAAACATCCGCCATTACCCGTGGGGAGGGTTTCATCCAACAGGACTGTAAATTATAATAAAGTAATTAAATTAATCACTACATAACCAGTTAGCGGAATAAAAACAAGTGTGACAAATCAAATTTAATTCACATTTTGTCCTTAAAATCGTCAACTGAAACGTTTGTTTTATTATCTGGTAGTTTTTAAAATTTAAGTCAGGCATTAATTGAAATAACCACCAGCTAGCCAATCTGTCTCCGGCTTGATGTTTGGGGATTATTAAAAACAATTTATTGCTTGAAAGGTGCACAAAGGCATATTATAATGTATATTGCTTCTGCATATATTACTCATACCGATAAGTAATTACCGTACATCATTACAAAAGCATATGCCTTCATATAACCTTCAACATATATTACCAGTCGAACAGATGGCATCATACAATTGTATCGTAGGTTACATTGTTGGCTTTTTCTATACAGGGACATGACTATGATGATGGGGGATTGTACCCTGGGAACTACTGACGAACAATACATTTTGTCTGGACTTTAATTTCCACAGGTAGGTTACGAATTCAGCTTTGTTACATAAAAAAAACAACAATTACACTTAATATACATGAGGCCTATTATTGATTTTGTGGTAACAAAACAATTTGTATTCAGCTTTCTCAGTGGAGATTATAGTGTACTGTATACGCGTTTACATGTTCTGAACAATTTATATGATGCAGGACATGTCTCATCAAAGTATATTATTTAAAATGTAATTTTTAAGCGTTTAGTTTATAAATTTAATGTCAATGATCTATATCACTGCTTGTTAATTCGCTATCAAATGAAGGTCTCTGCATTCCACGCAATCATGGATCAAACTCAAGAGTTCATAGCGCCGTGCTCTCGTATCTTTTAAATCACTGTAGACTGTAAAAATGTAAACCTACTTGTATATTGTTGGGGTAGGAAGGGCAACTCCAAACACGTATTCGTAGGATTTGGTTTACGGTATGAGCATTTATTGGAGGCTGGATGCTAACCTTTGCCGTGATTGCGCTTAACTGTCATTCACTCTCGCTGTCCACCTGCCTCTCTTTATACAGTGCTCATTTACAGCTGTCAATCCAAGTTCACTGGTACTCCATACTTTTGGTCATGTTACCTGATTATCCACAATTCTCGTGTTGTTAACTTTGTTCTGTTTTCCTGTACTATTTGTGTCTACATAAAGAATAGATTTTTTTCCCCCGTGCTTTAATATGTGATCTGTACATAAGTTTCATTGTTGATCAAATTAATCTCGTTCTTCCATATGTGCACGATGCACTAATCCCTTTGTAGTGTGTGGATGGAAACATCACATTTCATTTCATCCATTTCATTTAATTTGTTTAGCCAGATGTGAGCTTAAGAGACCAGTACTGTCTCATTCACGAGTATCAGTAATGCATCAAAAAGGAAGCTAACTTAAATTAGGAATATTAAAGCAGATCATAACAACTATATTGCAAAAGACATAAACAATTATACATGAATTTGTATCACTATAAAATTATCACATTTCCTGCAAAACATACATGAGCATGATCAACTTATCAATTATCTAATCGTCCACTATTATAAAAATCCTCTGGATATATTACAAAAATGATTGAAAGTATGTATGCACTAGACAGTCAGATTTTAAAGTATTATTCGAATCAGAAAACCTTTGGTGATGCCCGCAGCCGTAACGATGGGAATGTTATTGCGTAGAGTACACATCTGGAATAAGGATTTAAAAATGGTATGTATGGGTTTATTTGCTTTTTATTGTGATTTTGCAAGAACAAACACAATGTAGATAGTTATCGGGTTTATGTATTGCACTGTCATGCTTGAGATGTGCAGCGTTTTGTGACCCTCGGGTGAAAAGTGCTCTAGAAGCGCAATTATGATTTATTCTTCTTCTTATCGAGGTAATGTAGCTGTATTTGCCTATTTGTCATCATTACACCACTTATTGCCAGAATGATTGCAATTTTTGTTGAAGAACTACCTCACTTCCGAAATTTAGATATGATGATTTGTGGAGCGTTTGGAATTGCATCCACAGTATCATCATTATCATTATTATCAGATTCCATTATTATTATTATCATCACAATCTTTTTCAAATATCATGAGCACCGGCATTGCTCTCTTCATTCATCGTTTCCATCAACATCATCATTCATTAGAGCGTTCGACACTGCTATTCCGAAACAAAAAACAGCTTTGGAAAAAAATTCTCATACATCGATTCGTGAAAAGCAACATCAGTATATTTTCATTTATCATTATCATTACAACAACTATCATCAACATTCTATAACTAACATCATCTTTGTTATCGTGTTTACCTAATGCTAAGACCTCTTTGGCTGAACACTATAATTCTGTGCCTTGGATGAGGACAAAGAAAGTCCTACAAACACTTTAGTCCATGTGCATTTGTGTGAGACAGTCGAAGCATGATTGGTTGACTCCGTCCTTAGGTAGGGAGTGTGTCGATACTGTACCAGCACACAAGGCCCTGATTTCCATTGGCATTCGCCCAGCAACTGATTGGTTACGGAGTTTTTTTGTGAAATGGGGCTCCACCAATTGTCAACACAACAATGGGACAAAAACGGGAATTTGTGGCGGTAGTCTCAGCGTCCACCAAAATGCAAACCCAAACTCGACAGGAACCGCATTTTGAAGTCTAAAAAGGTTATCACATTGAAAAATAAAGTACATGAATCAACGAGTGTTTCATTCATAGCTCATCATCCACTCTTTATAGTGTTAATAATTACGTGTCATGAGTTGCATCTTTTAATGCCTATGAGATGACACTGACAAGTACTTATACCAATGTTAAAATAGCATATGCTGATCGTTTTTTTCCAAATTGATTTTACACTGCATTTATGAGATCGATGTTAGTTTCTTATTTTCAATAATAATAATAATTAATAATTGTAATGGCTACCCACGGCTAGGAGGGATCAATGTGGTTGGGGAGGGAGAGGTTTGGTGAGATCGTAAGGGGTGTGCTTGCCCCAGAAGCTCGATTGGGGCCGGCTGTGCAGGGAAGAGTTGCAGCTTCACTGCGCGAGAGTGAACCAACGATACGAAGCAGTTGCATTAACACCGTGTCAAATTAATAACCATAGTGAACCAGTTTCACAACTCGTGTCATCATCAAAATAGCATGCTCTGTCGCTTCTTGCGTATATCCAATGGCATGAATAAGCCATCTATGAACCGTAACATATACCGTCTATATATTACCCATTGCTGCACCGCCACCAATAACCCGTATGGCTGCGCATGTGTGTGTTTGACTGTGTGTGAGTCGGAGTCTGTATACATCTAGTACCAGTTCTCACGCATATAATATGTATCTTAGCGTGTGTTTATACAACCTGGTGTGGTCTTGGCCCAGAACTGTGTAGTCCGCAGTCACCGTCCCATCACACCCTGCCACTGGTGGTGTAAGAGGGATATGGTGGAATCACGCCCAGCACAGTGGTGATGCAGCACTCCCGACGTTGGGAAATGAGAATGCTTGGCTAGGCACAATTGCTGGCGGTGTCGGGTAGCTGCGCAGCCTCACAGCAAGAAGGTCCCGGGTTCGAATCTCTCGGCTCGGGTGCCTTTCTGTGTGGAGTTTGAATGCTCTCCCCGTGTCGGTGGGTTTTCGCTGGGTACTCCGGTTTCCTCCCACAGTCCAAAAAGCATGCTCCTGGATAGGTTGATTGGCTCGCAGGCTAAATTGCCCCGCAGTGCCCGGCGATGGACTGGCGTCCCATCGTCGGTATATCCTTGCCTTGCGCCCTGTGTCTGCCGGGATAGGCTCCGGCTTCACCGTGACCCTGTATAGGACTAAGCGGTTTCAGACAATGAGATGAGATGAGACTCCACATAAAATCAAAGGCAGATAGATAAACTTACGGCAACAATCTCTGAAAAAAAAAACTCTAATCATCATTAATAAACTCTAATCATCACTCGCACTTAAGATTGCACAAATTTGCAAACTTACATTAACTTTTACAAAGATGAAACCTCAACTAAAATCATGAAACAAATGAAAGCACTAAAAATTGCACAGCAGAATAAAATAATAACAAAGAGGTTAAACGGTGCAAAATGGCGTGGGAAAATAATAATTTTGTTACGTAGCAATACGAAAGGAAGGAGCAAATGCAACCTTCAAAAAGAAAAATCAATTTATACAAATAAAGCTGGGCAAAAACTTTTATTATCAGTGGGATATAAGGTAACTCAAATATGGTAGTGACTGCAGCTTCAAGTGACTTACGTTGCAAAAAAAAAAACCAGAAGAACCATGCAGCGTGGCACTGTGGTAGTATCTGTGCCTTACAGACAGAAAGGCCGTGCTCGAGGCAGTTCAATTCCTACATCGGGCACCTTTCTGTGTGGACTTTATTTGGTCTCCCTCTGTTGTACTTGAGTTTCCTCCGGGTTCTCTGGTTTCCTTTCATAACTTAAAAAAAAACACACTCAATGAAGTTGCTGATAACATCATAATATATAGCACCGTGTCTGGAAAATGTTGGCGCCGGCTAACCACACGGCTACTTGCCTCCCTCCGTGCCTCTCTGTGGTTGCCTCATGCCTGAGTCGTTCTCTATTTGAATGAATTTTAAATTTCATAAATATGTGCGTGTTAAAAATACTTTTTTTTTTAAGTTGTGAAAAAGTTCGACTAAGATTCGTTTTATAAAATGCTTTTGCTGTGTGTGTGTTTGAAAAATTAATGAAACGAGCTCTAATGAACAGCTGTGATATTCTCCGTGGCTATATATTTGATGGACAGTTTTATGACCTGTGTTGGAATCTACTTTAATTGAAAAAAAATCAAGCAAATAAAGAGCTTCGGGGAGCAGTTGTTTTAAAATTGATGGAAATGGTATTATGAATTTTTATAACCTCTTTTTTTTACTATAGGAATCTAATTTTGACAATGAATTACAGCATGTCATCATTATACCGTCACGTAAAATGGATGTGCATGTGTATTTCTTAAAATATGTTTATGATTATTTACACATTTGTTGTGCTTCATTCATGTGGCCATGTTATGAGTGGTATAATATTATTGGTAGTATTAAAATGAATGTGTCTAGATTAATGCATGTGGTATTCACAGCTTCACTTATCCTGTTTGTGAAAAGCTTTACTTAATCTCACAAGTGTAATAAACCCCAAGATGATCTCGGAGACAACCTGAAAGGTTTACAAGCACAGTCGTCGAATTTTCACGACAATTTTATTGAAACTAAAGATGGGAAATGCGCGCTTGGGCGGTGGTTATAAAGAAGGATGCGACAATCATTACATTATTGGTTGTGTATATGCAATGGGGAGGTATACAAATGTTAAAATCCCACGTCGTAATTTTCTATCTATAATGCACACCTGTTCGTAGCATGTGGTCAGCAATCTCTCGCCTTTTAAATTGCATTATAGAATGAGGTATGTATGTAACAACACACACATTATGCCCTCGCTGTTTACCCCTGCTGGCAACATGGCCTACGAAGGGTAAAAAAAAATAATCGGCACCTTAACACCCTACAAGATGACTAAATACTGTCAGTCATTTGCGATGTAGCCTACATGAGGTTAATTCTGCGAGCATTAACATGCACTTGGGCTCGCCTGTTAGAGACATTATGTCAGTGGTTCACCGCAGCCTCCGAGAGCTCGGTGTGGTTTTAACATAGTAATGCTTCATTATGATGATTCTTATATATTCCTTAGCAACGTTCCCGAGTTTATAGCCCATATGCTGTAGTGATGTAAGTTATGGACGGCGTATTTTAGCCAAGAAGTGGAAATTCAATCTACGTTTTTTTTTCAAAATTCGAAGCGTTCACAGGCAAACGGTAACGAATGTTATATTTTAGCGTGCACTAGTGTGAGCATACACCCGCTGAACTCCGACATTACTCTGCCAAAGGGAACACTCGAGTTGTCATTGATTGAAAACTCTCATTCCCTTTCCACTTGGTTTGCCAATGTAGCAGTCCACAGAAACTGCGCAATATATTCTGCGGCCACCATTTCCATACGCCCAATGCAAGTTGCCACCCTCCCTCCATCACCTCCCGACTTGACGACTGATTCCTTAAATGCCTCATCTCCAAAGTCCTGTTGACCCGAAAATCATTCTGCCAGACGTCTTACCAGCTGTATCTATAAACATCACCTCAATATTCAAAGAAGATAATGGAAAACCATTAGCTCTAATCCTCTATCGTGTATAAATAATTTTAGGAGATAACTTATCGTATTCAAGATCCCCAATACCTGCCTCTACTCCTTCATCGAGCTCTACTCCCCTCGACTTGCTCTCTGCTCCAGCAACAAAGGCATTCCGTTTGAAGTCCCCCCCCCAGTCAACGTCCACTCACTGCTTGGTCGTTCACTCTTCTCCACTGCCTCCGATATTTTTAACTCAAAATCCACTGTCACCTGCCTGTGTTTGTTCAAGTCTACATTCATGGCTTTCATTTATTTTCTGCTCATGATAATCTTTTTTTTTGTACTCTGCGATAATTAATTATTATTTAGCAGAAGCCCTTATTCAGGGAGACTTCCATCATTATCGAGGTGTGATGAAACCACAGTCTTGGAATGTAGTGTCATATATAGCCTGAACTGCATGTGTATTTTGTTCAAACTTTGAATCGTCATTTCATATTCAAATATAAAATAATGTATTGAGTAGATATCTGGTGTAAAGGGGGATATTCCGGTTCAATATTTCAAATCCATTGTTATTTTACATCATTTAAAAGTAGAAAAGGTACGACGATATCAATATGATGGACAGGAATAACTGATAGTAATTGGCAAAGCTGATTACACGATCCCCTTCTTAATATGGAAAATAGGAATTTTATACAATTGTAATCATTGGTTACATTGTGTAACAAGGAAATAAGTTTTAAGAGTTATGTGATTTAATAAAATCACGTTTTAAAGTGCCATGTGTATTCTTTTACTTAAAGTAGGGGTTTCACGAATGGTTAAACCACCCTCGTGCTTTTATACAAACTACAGCATATTATTTGTATGCAGTCATCCTTTCACATTGGGCCCATTCAGTCGTGACTTCTTAAGTAGTGAAATATGGCCGAGTTGTATTCTTAATTGCGTAATTATTCACTTTCAATTAGCAAGAAATCAGATTAATTAATAGAGTTGTTGTTATAACTCACCTGGAATTCATTATCGCTGACGTAACATGCACGTTAGTTGACGAGTTTTTTTGGTTGTGCCTTCGGTCGTTTCCAGCACAGAATCATAATGTAATATAATATGTTGGACAATGTTTCATGCGAGTGTCTTATATGCCAGCAGTTTGTACAGTCCTTGTCGTCGTAAATTGACAAATAGATATGTCAGCCAATGTTTGACATATGCAGTCACTAGAGTGTAACCCTTTCAAAGCAGAGTGACACGTTATTTAGCTACGATCATTTCATCTTGCCATCAGCTACGCTCTATTTTTTTACAAGTGAACGATCCACAACACTGTACCTGTGTGTACACTATGGCTAATATAATGGGTATAGCTTTTGAGATGAATCTTGCAATTTTTATTTGGAATTTAGTTAACATTAGCCAGCGATAAAATTTCATTAGAATTTACGTGTTAACGATTACAGTTCTTTATGAATCCCACGACATGCTCTCAGTCATTGTTTATTTTACTGTACTTGACCATGCTGATCAAAGTGGTTTGATAAAAGGGCGTACCCCATGATATCACTTGCCATTTGTATTAGCTGTGTCTCGGAAGCATACTCAGATGGACAGGATTATAGCAGCGAATAACTACTGTACTCGTACTGCTGCACCCCCAGAACATATATACTGTAATATATGATCTAAGTATATAGAGTAAAGTTGATCAAACGAAAATAAAGTACATTATTATATGACTATACTTCATTGTAAAAACTGTTAAGCAAAATTATTTTGACTCCCTAAGTTTATTTTGTCATTAGGCTGTGGCCCTTTATAGTTTTGTTTTAATTATCATCTCCAATGGGTGAAGTTAATCCTTTAAGCCAACCGTATATAGAATAAATTAAAATATATTAATCTAACACTGCTTCATAACACTGTGATTAATATATCTGTTTCCCCATTTTATGGTGTGCCTGTGCCCCTCTGTGGCTTGTGGCTTTATCTATGGTGGAATGTCCACTAAATTGCAATATCACTTTAGAGGGAGTCTTAAATATTCTATGACAGGATAGAGATAAGCTAATAAATAAAGCATAATGACCCTTTTGGCTAGCGCTCATGCCTTTTATTAAAAGATTAACACTTTGGAATAGTTCCCAATATTCTTTAAAATTCAGTAATGTGAACTCCTCATGGCATTGACCAGCCTGGTGGAGTATGGTCAAATAACCCCCAAGACTAACAGGGCGTGTTGATTGACAAAATGCTGTAAATATTGTATTCGTTATGAATTATGTGAGAGCCTAAAATTTGTGATAAACTAATAACATTTTGAATTAGATTAACTTCAATAAATGATCAGCTTTGGGACGCGATACATTGCAATGAGCACATTGCACTAACCGAAGCTGTTTAACTATCATTTGTTTCAGTTAATAAGGATAAATATTTAATCTGCTTACAGACACATCTCTAGGTGATCACCTTTTCGTAATCTCTCTTCCATTAATGTGACCATCAATATTTAGCTGCACAACCTTTTAACAAACATCATTCACTTAGAACCAGGTTAAAGGCCTGCTGCATGATAACATCTCTTATGCAAATGCAATAACCTCCTCTTACATAACATGAGATCTCTTATGACATATCTAATGAAATATATAATATATCAACGAAATTAATGGCAGGGCAAGTTCTTTACTAGGTTGCTGATATGCTGATGTGTTTCATTAAAGAGGTGATGTTATTGATAGATTTTTCAATAAATATATATTTACTTCATTATAAGACCCTAACAAAAGCTCTTAAGAATATTTATATGTTATAATCCCTTGCTCATCCTGTTTCACATTTGACCTATGTAATCGTTTGTTTCAGATATACCACCCCCTCCCCAATGTTAGAACTTTGATATATTAACTGCAGAGTCAAATAATCAATGCCGTTGGGCATCTCTTAATGAATTGTTGATGTACAGCAGGTGGATGTTGCAGGGCTAATTTGCTTAGCAGGCATATTTGTGACTGGGTGTAGCTTGAATGAAAGCGGGACCTTGCTTTAATCTAATTTTAAAGGAGTGCATTCTATTTGGTAATTACATGCATATCAGAATTACTTTGAATATCTGAAATAAACAATAAATGTAGCTTTGTTGTCTTATGTACATGTTATCAAGCCTAACCAAAACATTGACATGTCCCACCCAAAGATGTACACGTTATCAAGTCTAACCAAAAGATGTACTTGTTATCAAGTCAAACCAAAATATATTTTCGGATGGGAAATGATGCCAGCATGAGGGTTGGTAAAACAAGCAGATAAAAAATCTCACCGAATGTGCTTATCTCTCCCGTCGCTAACATGCTACAGTGGCCTGACAGTTGGTATTGGCTTGACGGCTGCTATAACTGCAAATAAAAGATTGCACTTTCGGTAAGACAGAAGTCAATCGATGGTAGTGAAGCAGAGGGACAATGGCATTGTTCCACCCGTTTGGCTATTTAGCTACCTAAGCACACGATTTTCTGCACTGCTGGAATCTCGCCAAACATTCTGTGGTGCAGGCATTGTGTGTTAACAGTAAAAAAAGGTAAAGGTGTAGACTGCAATTCGTTGCTCTGGTCATTGCTGACAGAAGGATTTTCACTAGTGGGAGTCCTATAGAGCCCCTCTGGAGGGTATTTTGGCTGACGCGTCCACGCTGACCAGATGTCTTTGAAGAGGAGTGCACGTGCAGTTTAAGCCACCACCACACGCGACCCGCCAATCGGGTATCGGTTATATACATTTGGGTGAACAGAGGGGGTGGGGAGGGGGGGGGAGGTGAGATTAAAAACCCTGCACCATTGTTTTAACTGCAGCGCCGAGAGATTGAATCAGACCGGTGACCTCTGGATTGCAAGATAACCATTCCAGCATGAACGGCAGCATTCCACCCATAAAAACGTGGAATCTTTGATAATGATTTTGTCAACATGATGTCCCTGTCGAGGGCACACCGACTCAATGATGTACACCCCAGGGGCTTCTCAATGTTCAAACGCCTTTGAAACAGCATACATATAAGTACTCGCAAATTTCCCCATCATCAGGCCTCGACGTCTCCTGGTATTTTGCAACAACAAAAATAAATGAATTCAAACACCAGATGTGCATTTTTTACGTGTTTATTTATTGATTTCATTGCCCACATGATATTTGTGTCAGCTGAAGTGGAAAGCAGCACTCCCTGTCCTCGGATTTTGGCTCGAGAGATCGCTCTACGATCTCATCTCATCTCATTATCTGAAACCGCTTAATCCTATATAGGGTCACGGTGAGCCGGAGCCTATCCCGGAAACACAGGGCGTAAGGCAGGAATACACCCGACGACGGGACGCCAGTCCATCGCCGGGCATTGCGGAACAATTTTAGTCTGCGAGCCAATCAACCTATCCAGGAGCATGCTTTTGGACTGTGGGAGGAAACCGGAGTGCCCGGCGAAAAGGCCACGCGGACACGGGGAGAGCATGCAAACTCCACACAGAAAGGCACCCGAGCCGAGAGATTCGAACCCGGGACCTTCTTGCTGTGAGGCGTCAGCGCTAACCACTGGGCCACCGCGCCGCCCCGCTCTACGATAATGACCAGAAAAAGCGACAACAATGCCATCGTGACAACCGTGACTGTTCCGGATGGAAAATTCCGGTTTTTTTTTTTAAATTCCGCGGGTCCTTCGAATACAACAAACGCAATTTTTAGACGGCAACATCAACTGTTTCAGACAGCATAAAATTGTTGCTGCAATATGCACCTTCCATTTTCACTGTCGGAAAGCAAAACATGAATATATATAGGCGTTTTGTCACCTGAAGCAAACATTTGTCATGCTGCTGAAAGATACGAAACGGAATAGCAGAATGGTTAGAAGAGCCTTACAATGTAGGCATGAATTGCATTGTTCCACAAATCACTTCATGAACATTCCCTGTGTAAATTATATATTGTATGTGGTATATGATTGTGTTTTGAGACGAAGGTGAGCTGTCGCGCACGGTTAGCACTTTGCACTATGAACCTCATGACCTGAATTTGATACCAGGCGAATATCATTGCGGAGCGATGTTTGAACTGGTACACCCCAGTTTTTCACCAACCGACACTGACCTGTGCGGTGAAATATGGTCAAGTATGGTCAAACAACATTAATGAGCAGCACGGCTCTGGGGGTAGGCCTTCATCCTTCAGTCGATTGACAAAGAGCTCTACAGTATGGTTTTGCTGCTGTCTGTAATGTCTCGTTAAAGCAATGAATGTTGTCCTGTTAATTGGAAAAAAAAACACTCAAATGTCACAGAAGCAAATAGTGTGAGAAAATAATGAGAGAATATATCGAAAAAACGTGACTATATCCACTCATACCAGAAAGTGCCAGGCAAATCCAACCCAAACTTCCGCCATTTGTTTGGATGCTGAATAAAATATAAATTGATGAAGGAATGCATGCACGCTCTAAGAAAATATCAAAGTAAATGAAATGCTAAAGACATATGTAACCCATTGCAGCCAAACGGGAACTGAAGTTTTACAGTTTCATTTTGTTTCCATGTAATGTGAATGTAACAAAAGCACACTTTACAAGGTCATCCAGCTGCCCAAGATCATTAGAATAAGCCTTTGTTGCCATATCCAATTGACTCACAGTGCTCCTTGCGCTACATGATTTTACATACCCAGATTGCTTTAAAGGTAAGGACAAGGGCTGGCTTTCGATATCATTAAATAATATTCACATCATCTTGCAACATATTTGGAATGGGATAACAGTGTAATTCTATGCTTGTCAATGGATTATATGATATTGTCATAGTTATATTCTATTGTGTTGCAGAAATCCCCCATATATAGAGATGGAAAGTTCACTGATTATGTTGTGCTGTAATAATAAACATATCTAAACACCTATTTTTATACGAAGCCATCCAGTAGCCCTTCATGTACGACAATGATAATGATTAGTTTATGAATAATGTAATATCAGGGCGGCACGGTGGCGCAGTGAGTAGCGGCGCTGTCGCCTCATAGCAAGAATAGCCAGGTTCGATTGCTGGCTCGGGTGCCTTTCTGTGTGCAGTTTGCGTATTCTCCCCGTGTTTGCGTGGGTTTTCGCCGGGTATTTCGGTTTCTTCCCACGGTCTAAAGACACGCTGCTGCCTAGGTTAATTGGCACGCGTAAAGTGCCCACAGTGCCCTGCGATGTACTGGCGTCACATTCTGTGTATAACCCCGCCTTTCGATGCAATATTACAGTATATAATGGGCACAGTATTTGTTCAACGTTGAAGGTATTTGTTCGAAGACAGAATAACCCAGAGGTGCAAATCGGTTATACAATCTCAAAGAATCCATCTGAAGGGCTGAGTAAGATAATTGTTGGCTACACGAATCGTTTCTTAATTTAAGCAATATTCAAGAGGACACATGGAAGCTGATTCTTCTTAAATATAGCCAATTTTCAAGACAACACGAATGAAACTTGAAAATTTGGAGTGAATAAACCCTGCTGATTCGGAAATTAAATGATCATGAAAAACGACTGCCAACATATTAAATATTCTGAATCAACTACCAATCGTTTTGCTTCCAAGGTACTATTATGGGTCTGAAATTTAATAGCTTTTGTCAATGAATATATATTTCTAAAAATAATTGTTCTACATATCAAATAGGTAAGCAATTATAATACAGTTGATCTAATGACAGTCTGATTTACTTCGAATAGTTTTTATTCAGCACGCAGTAAGCAATTTAAATAATTGCGTTTTCTTCAAATTAAGATTCTATTAAAAATACCACTTAATCTGAAACTCAACGTCACACAAAATGATCTCCAATCATAGGATAAAACTTAAATTAATATCTAACTTAATGTTATAGGTATGAGACTGAATCGTAACAAGTAGATATTTTAAAGGCTGAGTTCACCGATTTCAATATTTTCTACAGTGACATCATAAAGCACATTAAAAAATATAACACTCACGGCACATTGTTTAAGTTCTAACGCTTAAACTTAGGATGATCTGATTATACATGAATGCCTTTTAATCTGTAATAAACTGCTGCCTGCCAAATCACATTTCCAAATAAATTCTTATTCCCACCATCATGTTCTCCATGTTATTGGATTGGGTAATGCAATAATGAGCACTTCTGTCTAACGCCCTGAATTAGGGCAATGCATTAGGGCCGTCTGTGTTCAACTTCAACTGCACACAGATAAATGGGTTGAATTTAATTGACCAGACTGTTGGGTTTTGTGTTGTGAGTATTTATTCTGACCAACGTGATGGTGAGGGGAATGATATTTCCAATGCTCTGCTTAGTGCTCATATCGATACACACATCAAGTGCTTTTGGGCTGTTAGGACATTCAATTGGGCCAGCCCAGTGACCACTAGTGTTGTTACAATCACTCTTAGCATTATTATTTAGTGGACTGGTGGGGCAGGTTTGATCACACTGGAGTGTCTCAATGGGGAACGCTCCAAGGGAGTCGACCTCAGTCGCAATCCCCGCCAGACACCTGGGGGCTGACTTGCGCGTGCGGCCATGTGGCATCAGCTTTCGGAGCTTTGGTGGCGGCGTAACGGTTTCACCATCACTCAGCGATGCACTCACCCAGCCAGCGACAGATGAGCAGAGGCCTTCTGGATCTTTTCAATGCTTTATTTCAACAGCAACATACAGCCGTGGTAGCAGCCCACAACGAACTCCTACCCTCCCCACACATCAGCGCTTCTTACATCGTGATGTTCCCTCCTCAGACAGTTCCCAGGTGAGGTCTCCCTTAGCGCTTGGCATGCCCGCGTTCATATATCATTTCCCTGGCTCCTCCACGTCACACCGCAGGACACGCGCTAATCATGCTCCGGTCGACCAATTGTCGCCCCCCCCCCCCGTCCGTTGCCCACCAATGCCATTAAGTCCACACATCGTAGTTGCCTACTCGCCCTCGGACGTTTCGCCACCGACGCACCCAGACTCGTGCCGCGCTGCAGCCAGGAACTCACTCACGCACCCTGGGGACTCACGGCACTCGTCCACATACTGCTAACATACACACTCGTCACCTTCTCTCTCCCACACAATCATACTCTCTCCCAGTACGCAGCACGGCACCCTCTTCGGTACACACCACGGTACTCTCTCCGGTACAGCAACAACAACGACAAATGAACGGCAACATGAACAGCACATGAAAAGTGTTTATAACTAAAGCATGTACCCGAACCGACTGGCTGCACGAATTACCGTGAGAAGATTTGAATGGGAAAACCTATGCGCCCATTTCAATCGCCTGCTTTAAATGATCAAACAAACACAGACAAAAATCCCGTGTGCGGATTAGGTCAGCAGCGGGAGATATTCTAACCGTCCCTCGATTGGCTCATCTTCAAACGAGCTCTTGGTATATTTGCTTCAGTTGTAACAATTGTTCTCATCTCATCTCATTGTCAGAAACTGCATAGTCCTGTACAGGGTCGCGGTGAGCCGGAGCCTATCCCGGCAGACACAGGGCGCAAGGCAGGGATATACCCACGATGAGACGCCAGTCCATCACCGGGTACTGCGGGCAATTTAGTTTGCAAGCCAATTAACCTATGCAGCTGCATGTTTTTGGACTGTGGGAGGAACCGGAGTGCCCGGTGAAAACCCACACGGACACGGGGAGAATATGCAAACTCCACACAGAAAGGCACCCGACCGAGATTCGAACCCTGGACCTTCTTGCTGTGAGGAGGCGACAGCGCAACCCACTGGGAAGCGCCGCCCTTTGTTACTTGAGTCAAAAGATACAACTGTGAAAGCAGAACTTCAACGCTTTGGCTGTGCTTTATCTTTAATTGGTGTGGATTTATACAAATATGAGGCTCAGTATTATTCACACGTTTTTAATTAAATGTTTAAGGAGGATGTTGAAAGAAAAAAAACAACCTTGATGGTCTCTGTCGATCAGATCCATAATGTCCTCTATCTTAAATACGTAATTAGACAAAGTATAGGTAATGTATGAAGGCATCAAAGTGAAAACTTGGTAAGTTTGAAAAATTATCGACCAATGATTATAGTGAGTAAACCCCACAGCAGGATTTACCTCCTGCTGACAAACTATACTTGTCTTTGAAATATAGTGTCTTTGTTAAAGCCATGCATGATATAAATGGTGCTAAAATAACAACGATTTACTCTATATATATAAAGGTTCACTTTGTTTCATTTTTCATTACAAATTTTTTTCCTAATGCTCCTGATGTCAATTTGCTTAGTGATGTGAGCTAGTGGATTTTGACAACACTAAAAGGTCACGCAATTTATGATTTAATGCAAAGGATTTTGTAGACATTGACAAAAAAGAGACCGTAGATGTCGTAATGTAGGTTTTCGCGGCTCGGTGCATGATGCCTCCCAAAGCTGTTCTTTCGGGATAACCGTGTCGAGTGCTCCTCCTCGCTCCTTCGTGACGTTTTGCCTCCCACATTGGAAGTATGCTCAGGCGTGCATCTTCATGCATGTCTTAGCACAGCTGAGGATGCCTCCAGCGTGGAGGACGTTTGAGGCCTCTAACGTGGGGGCGGGCGGGGTGTAAAACGTTGGCGAAGGAACATGGCTATGCCAAAAGAACAGCTGCGAAAAACAGACAGATGCTCTTTACATTCATTCATTATCAACGCTCGTTTAATCCTCGTGTTGCTGGGGGGGGGTGGCGGAGCCTATTCCGGCCGACAGAGGGCGTAAGGTCGGGGAATACCCAGGATGTGACGCCAGTACATTGCAGAGCACACTTTTCAGGGTAAATGACTCAGCAGCTGGTTAACCTAGGCAGCAGCGTCTCTTTGGACGGTGGGAGCAAACCGGAGTACTCGGCAAAAACCCATGCGTACACGGAGAGAACACGAACGCCACACAGAAAGGCACCCGAGCCGGGAATCGAACTTACTGTGAGGCGACAGTGCTACCCACTGCGCCACCGCGCCACCCTCGACTTTAATGTGGCACCTTTAAATATTTATTTTTATTTATTTCTCGGTACATTTAATAGCTGGAAAATGCTTAACATGCATCCTTCTTTGGACACCTGACACTGCCTGTGTGTTGTACAGTAAATCAGTGTTTACAGTCATCGGATAAAAAGGACAAAGTATATGAGGCTTGCAGTTGGACTCACCATTGATCAAAAGGACAGGTGACAATAGTGTAGGGTCCCTTGTTGCCGATAATTGTTTGGGCTGCATTTATCAACCTAAAAGCACTGGCCATGCTCATTATTTACCAAATTACGACAATTTCAATCCATGGTGTTTAAAAGGCTAGCACACCAAGAATAGTCTCAATATGCTATTGTCGGATAAAAAAAACAACAACCCTCAGCTCGTTTTTTACCTGACATATAGAATTACCATTTAACAACATAAAGCCTTGTATTTTAATAACCAGTTTACGCAATGTATCGGTACTGTCGTTGGTAGAGAAGTCACATTTGTCTAATGACCACGGGGCCCAGATGTAAATTAATTATATCTCCAGTCACTGTATATACTGCCTTGTTTTACCGGCAAACTGGGACTTCAGTGGTCATTTTTTGTGTATGAAGTCTTCTTATATTTTCTGATTACATGTTTTTTCAGTATCTTTATGCATGTGATAACATAACCAACTGACTATTACTATAATCTCACGTATTCAAAAATATGTTTTGTTAAGGCGAAATAGAAAAATAGTCCTAATTTCCATTCACGCCCAATTTTTCAATAGACAAAGGTTTCCCCAAGCAAAGTTAGTAATGGAGGTTTTTGACCATATTTCACACCAGTCAATAGGGACTGGTGAGGTGGGTGGACGGCACGATTTCACATTCCTGTTGAAATTGGACGCGGTCAGGAATCGAACTCGGATTTATAACGCACCGGGCCAATCATTGCACCATCACTGAAACGCCATGAAACATACCACAATTTTAGTTGTTTGACAATAATAGGCAAAGTGCAGAACCGTTAATTCTGATACGGCAGAAAATGCAAAGATACGTTGCAAATACACATTCAAATGTAATCATTACTTTGGCATTACCTGGATAGTGTTTCCTGACATAGAAGTGGAAATTGGAATGATTATTACTAAATGAATGTAATTATCCGTAAATGCTCTCATTACTTCACCTGAAAATTTATATTTCTGACAATTGTTGAGATAGTCCTCGTTAAATTGATTTCCTTCGCTGATAATGCTCTTTGCTCAGATTGACCTTTGTTGAATCCATTGACACATCGATATTCGTTGCAGATCAAATCGACACTGGAGAAATGTTTGAGTTGAAAAACGCAAGTTGGTCATCATACACCTGCTGTCGTATTGTATATAGCAGGAAAATTTAGATTTTAGATATGGTCTGAAGTGTTTTAAACTGGGTCTGAGATGCACATTTGGTAAAGCACAACATTTGCACGTAAAGGCCATTATTTTGCCATTGCTTATTGCGATATAAATTGGTATCTATTACATTTTAAATTAACTTGACTCATCATGTAATTCTGGTCTTTGATTTGCTTTGGATGCCCCCTGTTGAACCCACCATTGCAATTGTAGATTGGCTCAGGATTAACTTTTCTTACCAATCATAGAAATTTTCACTGGGACATAATCATTCTTAAAGTTCTACCTAAAAAGTCGGAAAAAATATTTGATGGCTTTGTTGTTCACTTACTCCTTTTTCTACATTTATTTTACATGTTACTTTATGTCCTTCTCATCTCATCTCTCGTTATCTGAAACCGCTTAATCCTATATAGGGTCACGGTGAAGCCGGAGCCTATCCCGGAAACAGGGCGTAAGGCAGGAATACACCCGACGACGGGACGCAGGTCCATCGCCGGGCATTGCGGGACAATTTTAGTCTGCGAGCCAATCAACCTATCCAGGAGCTTGCTTTTGGATTGTGGGAGGAAACCGGAGTACCCGGCGAAAACCCACGCGGACACGGGGAGAGCATGCAAACTCCACACAGAAAGGCGCCGGAGCCGAGAGACTCGAACCCGGGACCTTCTTGCTGTGAGGCGTCAGCGCTAACCACTGCGCCACCGCGCCGCCCCTTTATGTCCTTCATTGATTTATAATAATTATTTATTCAATGGGCGACATGGTGGCCCAGTAGCCCAGTGGGTAGCGCTGTCGCTTCACAGCAAGAAGACCTGGGTTCGAATCTCGGCTCGGGTGCCTTTCTGTGTGGAGTTTGCATGTTCTCCCCGTGTTTGCGTGGGTTTTCGCCGGGCACTCCAATTTCCTCCCACAGTTCAATAACATGCTGCTGCATAGGTTAATTTGCTTGCATACTAAATTGCCCTCAGGGCCTGGTGATGGACTGGCGTCCCATCGTGGGTCTATCCCTGCCTTGCGCCCTGTGTCTGCTGGGAAAGGCTCCGGCACACCGCGACCCTGTACAGGATTAAGTGGTTCTGATAATGAGATGAGATGAGGTTTTTTTCAGTTGATCTATTCTGATGTTGTTGGTGATGTGCCCTTCTCTCTCCACAGCTCTTTGCAGTGATTTGTAACCCTAGGGTGAAAGGCGCTTTGGAAATGCAAATATTGTTATTGTAGGTAATTATTTACTAACATACATAGATACTATTTGCAACAGGTTTTTTTAAAGAAAATTACATATACCACAATACATGAATACACAAAAGTACGCAAGGTCAGGATTTTACAGAATTGCTGCCATTCATTCATTATTTATGGGCAATTTACTCAGCATGCCAATTAAGCTAGGCAGCATTGTATTTTTGGACTGTTGGAGGAAACGGAAGTACCCGTCGAAAATCCACGCGGGTACGGGGAGAACACGCAAACTCCAGACAGAAAAGTACCTGAGTAGGAAATCGAATCCGGGACCTTTCTGGCTGTGAGGTGAGAGCGCTGCTCACTGCGCCACCACGCCACCCATGTTGTTTGTTACCATGGCATATGAGAAGCGCGGCATTTGCTTATTTCAGTAATTGATCACTCTACTTTTTAGCAATTTATTTATTTAACAAATCGAAATTACACAAAGGGCGGCGCGGTGACCCAGTGGTTAGCGCTGACGCCTCACAGCAAGAAGGTCCCGGGTTCGAGTCTCTCGGCTCCGGTGCCTTTCTGTGTGGAGTTTGCATGCTCTCCCCGTGTCCGCGTGGGTTTTCGCCGGGTACTCCGGTTTCCTCCCACAGTCCAAAAGCATGCTCCTGGATAGGTTGATTGGCTCGCAGACTAAAATTGTCCCGCAATGCCCGGCGATGGACTGGTGTCCCGTCGTCGGGTGTATTCCTGCCTTACGCCCTGTGTTTCCGGGATAGGCTCCGGCTCACCGTGACACTATATAGGATTAAGCGGTTTCAGATAATGAGATGATTACACAAATAGTTATATATTTTTTAATGTGTTTTTATGTGTTCTCTTGTAAGGGGGATGATTGTTGGCTTCATTGCATTATTATCGGCATTTTCAGCCGTGTCATGGTTGGCTTGGAGGAGGTTTCCCTCCTTCAGGGGCAATAATGATGGGCTGGCAGCAACTTTCACAGTTGCTTGAGAATTCGGTCTCCAAAAAAAAGTCTCTTATTTTTTTGGTGACGTTATTGACTTTCATCAACATCTTGACTCAGATTTACTGCATATGCATAGCTTTTAATATAGTAAGGTAAGAATAATTTCAATTGACTGATTTAACCTCCACTGAGCGTTTATTAAAAATAACAAATTGTTGATCTCACTCACTTGCCAGTAAAAAAATTATGAATAACAATAGTCGGAGTGTGTGACACAAATGCTTATGCCTATACACAGACTAAAGGATTGGCAACATACATTTATATTTGGCAATCAACTCATTTTAAATGAAAAGTAAATGAATCCCCCCCCAACCAAAAAAAAAATCTAAGGTTATTGTTGTAATGATGTAACGTTATTGTTGCTGATTTTCCGTTCTAATGTCATTTTTGTTGGCGTGCCGTTCTCTCCGCAGCGCTTTGTGACCCTCGGGTGAAAGGCGCTCCATAAATTGCAATTATTATTATGTTAATCAGTAAAAAATGAAAAAAAGTTTAACAATGCCGTCGCTATGCGCTTGGTGTCTATCAGATCTATGAGCAAAGAACATTTTTACAAGTGGCAGAACCATATTGTTATGAATATTTTTGGATGTATAGTCGCTGTACCCCTCCCTCTAGAATCAACACATTAATTTTTTTCCCATTGTCATGTTTATGGTGTCTGAAAGAAACAATAAATGATATTCACAAGCAGTAATAATGACTTTTCTTTTTTACTGTCGCCAACCTTAATGGTCTGTGTAGTGATTGCCTTGACCTTCTTCTACCCATTTTTCCAATTGGTCCTGTTAAGAATCTCTGATATGCCTAACACACTTTTTATTACTATGACTACTATTATTATTGCTGTGAATAATCAAATTAACATCGCTTCCTTTATTTGGTTTGAGTTTGTTAGGTGGAATATAATTTACTCAAAACCTACATTGGCTGTAACATGTAATTTTCATGACAAGACTCTGAAAGATACCAAAATATAGTTCATTATACATTAGCATTGAATGGTTCTCTATACATGAATGACTGTGGGGAATTAATATTATTTATACTCGCTTAAATATTTGGGAACAAATTTTAGTTGCTTCATGAAGTAAGTATAATAAAGCCTGTTACTGCCGCCTTGTTTGTTGGAGTTTTACTCTAATCCCTTGTGTCCAACCTCTTCGTTGCCCACTTAATAAAAACAAAAACAAAAATGAGCAACCCATGTAATGTGATTGCAGTAATTCACGCATGAAGCTTTCACTTCCAGTAAAATCATGTTTATGTTCAGTAATATAATATGCCCCCTTCATTTTTGTACTACTGCAGAAAAGGAATTGGTATAGGGAACATTTTCCATAGTGAATATATTGTCGTGTGTGGCTGGAGGGTACGTGGCATATAACATTTTAACAATTGCATTTTCAGTTCGCAACATCCACTAATTTACAGCAAACCTAAGTCTGGCCCTGTATTACCATTATGAGAGTGACATTTGTACCGTACTTCATCAGTTGCACAGAAAATGTAAATATTTGATACATGTCCTGAGTGTAAAAAAGTGATGGCTTTTTGAGTAGTGTCATGGGTCACGATTACATATAACTGTTAGGAGGCAGTGACCCTTCCAATCCCAGCTAACTCAGCCTCCCACCTCACATTTGGAACGAAATGCTTATTGACACATTAATTTCAATGTAAAACTGGTGGATCGATGTTGGCTTTCAAGGTTCGATGTGTGAGAAATGCTCTCCATAGCTGTTCTTTTCAGATCATGACAAACGACACCAAAATGTGAGGTTAGCTAAGTTCATAATTGTACTCTTTGGTCAATGTATCTTACTAAATAGGGTGCTATATAAATTAATGCAGATGCTACAGCGTTAAGCCATGTTAGCAGATTGCAAGTGTTTTTTTCTTGTGGGCGAACAAGCAGACACAGATCGGAACTTTAATTCCTTGAAAGGATGATTGCGTATTATCCCAATCTCCCACCTTACCAAAGTCAGTTATGTAATGATGTAGGTTTTCACCGCTCGATGCATGATGATTGCTTCGAAAAGCTGCTCTCTCGGGACAGCCGCGTCGATCGCTCCCTCTCTCCACCTCACGAGGAGACCCGGGAGGTGGAGAGAGGGAGTGATCGACGCGGGTGTCCCAAGAAAGCAATTTTTAGAAGCAATCATCAAAGTGAGTTATGTTGACAATTTCACTTACGCTCATCCTGAATAATAAAAACGTATTTATATTAGAGGTGGCCAAGAGGTTGAGAAAGCAGAGTGTTGAGGCAGTACCACTCAGATTTTGGGTGTAAATCCAGGCAGACTGTCATGATGAGATGTGAGTTTTCGAGCGTAGGTCGTTGATCTCAGACTGGCCACCAAACAGTGTTGCACAAAAAACCCATCATATTACAGTTTACTTTTTGTTATTTAATTCCACTAATAAATGTCCAAGTCTGAGAACTACAAACGTTCGTTGTCTCATAAAAACCCTGCGGCATAGTATATGAAAAAAATATCGCTTATATGTGCGAGGTATTGTGAAGGACACTTGAAGGATGTTTCACAAATATTGTGAAGATTTTCATTTAGCGGTTATTCTCTCTGACAGGTGGGGCACACTGTGCTGTGAGAATATCACCAAATCGACAATTCATCGCATTATGCTGATGGTCCATTTGATATGAACGGTGAAAAAAGACCAAACAAGCCTTTATTAATATCATTCGCACTTAGCACATTAACCTCATTATTCACTCCATCTTAGCGGTGGGCAATTTCGATTCGATCCATGTAGTAATGTACTACTCCGTGTGAAATATTTCAGGTGGGTGATAATGAGTAATTCTCTCCAAGGACAAGCAGTCCTTTGTAAAAATTTGCTTCACGAGGGGCCCTTATTAGAAATGTGTGCTCACTTGAAGACATTGGCCAGCCTGTTTTAACAGTGGTCATTTAGAGGCCACCAGCAGTGATTTTTCCTGTCAGTAAGACCAAACAAACGCCCTTTGGTGCTGTATCACGTCAAGTCCATCATTAACGAGGGTTTTTCTTCATGAAGTCTTTTTATGCAACTTGTGTCCACTACATAAAGTAAGTTGTTTAGTGCGAAGGCTGATGATCCTTTCACTCTAATGGTGAAAGTAGCCGCAAGCTATACCAATCCATTTATGTTCCGTTTATGGGTTCTAATGACCATAATTGGTGCTCTTATCTGTCAGAGTACAGTTTTTGAGACCACAGACTGCAGAATATCATGTATTTGTTGCACACAGGACTGTTTGGTATGCTTCCCTCGCAGACCTGGCCTGTCAGCGAAACGGCCACCATTTACGGTACCTTATGATTACCATAAGGTATCGGCCATCTTGGACAAAATCAATTTTAAGTGTTTCCTGTCATGTATTGAATACTAATTTTGTGATGGTAACTTATGATTACAACATTGGGAAATAACACCCCATATAAATTATAGTTTCTTGTTTTTGAGTATACAGTTTGATGCACTGTATTAAGATATAATAATTTGGTGCGTAGTGTCCACAATTGAAAATAAATTGGGTATTTTTTTTGTGTGCTATTCATTTTTCTGTTCTAACATAATGGATCGTTATTGTTATTTGATATATATTGTTTTCCTTCTTTACACATTTACCTTGAATGTAACTGACAAGTGAGCAAAGCAATTTAAATGTTTATTGTTGAAATTGGTGAATTCCTATACTTTTCGTATCGGTTTATTTTACAGAACATGTATCGTTAATAGCACCAGGGTAGAAAGTTTACTTGAAGTGATTATCTTAAGCTGTAGACTTCCCGTTTTGTCATAATTTCTTATTCATTAGGGCCATGCTCCAACATGGCTCAGGATCTTGTGAGTGATGTTTACCCGACGAACTATATATCCTTCCTTTACCACACCGCAGTTACCAGTATGGTGAAATATGGTCATGGTCGCCACAACTAAACGGTGCCCCCCAGTTTCCAGTCTCTATGGATCCATAAACCATGTCATTGGTTAGGTGAAAGAGCAGGGAGTGCTAAGTCACTGAGTGCAGAGTGCCATATAGTTACTTATAATCACGGTGGTTTACTGTAGTCAAACTATATATTTTTCAATGTGATAAACAGAGGACATCTATCTCTCACGGTGGTATCACGGATGAATATACATACAAAAGGTGGCACGGTGGCATGGTGGGTAGTGTTGTCACCTCATAGCAAGAATCCCGGGTTCGATTCCATGCTCAGGTGTTTTTTGTGTGGAGTTTACATCTTCTTCCCATACCTGCATGGGTTTTTAGCTGAGTAATCCGGTTTCCTCCCACTGTCCAAAGACATGCTACTACTTAGGTTAACTGACCTACTAAGTAAATTTCCCCAAAAAGTGTGCCCTGCTATGTACTGGCATCACATCCTGGGTATTTCCCTGCTTTGTGCCCTCTGTCGGCCGGAATAGACTCCAACCCCCCCCCCGCGACCCTATACAGGATTGAGCAGGTATTGATAATGAATTAATGATATATACACGGGGCGGCGCGGTGGCCCAGTGGTTAGCGTTGACGCCTCACAGCAAGAAGGTCCCGGGTTCGAATCTCTCGGCTCGGGTGCCTTTCTGTGTGGAGTTTGCATGCTCTCCCCATGTCCGCGTGGGTTTTCGCCGGGTACTCCGGTTTCCTCCCACAGTCCAAAAGCATGCTCCTGAATAGGTTGATTGGCTCGCAGACTAAAATTGTCCCGCAATGCCCGGCGATGGACCGGCGTCCCGTCGTCGGGTGTATTCCTGCCTTACGCCCTGTGTTTCCGGGATAGGCTCCGGCTCACCGTGACCCTATATAGGATTAAGCGGTTTCAGATAATGAGATGAGATATATACACGAGTAAAATGGCTGGGTTGGTTAAGCAGACCATGACTTTAGGTTGCAAACATGAAATAGCCTTTTAACCTTGTAGTGATTGATTCTTTTTACAGCAGAACCCATGAGTAATGCTGCATCCAGTGTGTATTAGAAGCAAAAGGTATTACAACTGTTCATCTAACTGTTGCAGCAATGGAGCCCTGCTGTGACCAGTGTAAAGTAATGCTCAGATGAGGTTTATAAACGTCTGATGGACGACAACACAAAGTTACTGAATTGATTCCCGAGGTATATTTGTGCTGATGTCTTTCTACTCCTCTGATAGGTACAGGAAAATAAATAAAAACTTTGTACACATAAAAAAAAACTGCCTTTATCACAATTACATTGGCTTGTCATATAAATCGTTCCAAACACCAAAACCCCCCAAAGACCTCTTATTTTTGTACAGTTATTGAAAGTGAAAGCGTGCAATAATGTCCAGATGTATGCAGTGACGATAATACATCGCTAACATTTCACTGGAATTATGTGAAACCATTTTTGTGCGAGAATGTTAAAACAACTGACCATTGTTGAGCGTTGCAGTCACTTTTTTTTCATTTTAGAGCACCTTGTTTGCTGTTGACTCATACAACTGTGTATCGTGGCCTTAATGCGCATTGTTGAGTAGTAATCTTTTTAGGCGTCAGCTATAGTATACTTAAATATATATGTAAAAGTGAAAATGAATCCAGACACGAAGAGTGAAATAATGCCAGTAGTTATGGTTTCTGCTTGATCTCAAAGTCAACGTCAGGAGAATCCATGCATGAACTGTACCAGCAGCAGTTTCTATAGAGTATTATTCATTCATTATCAATACTCGCCTATTCCTGTACAGGGTCGCGGGGGGCATAGCCTATACCGGCTGACAGAGGGCGAAAGGCAGGGGAATACCCAGGATGTGATGCCAGTACAGCGCAGGGCACACCCTTTGGGCCAATTTACTCAACAGGCCAATTAACCGAGGCAGCAGCGTGTCTTTGGATGGTGGAAGGAAACCGGAATACCCGGCGAAAACCCACGCGTGCACGAGGAGAGAACACGCAAACTCCACACAGAAAGGCACCCGAGCCGGGAATCGAACCCGGAACCTTCTTGCTGTGAGGCGATAAGCGCTACCTACTGCGACATGTATTATTATTGCTTCCAAATAAGTTTTGAGAACACTAAGAGGACGCGCGTCAGCATTTCCAAAGTCACTGACGATAGGGGTCGATGTTTCCGGTGAAAACAAATCAATTGTATCCGAGCTCCTCCCAACTTACTTTGTGAGGTTATTTCCCTGTTGTTGCTCACATTTCTAATACACTTCTACAATGCGTTTGACAACATTCAAATATCGGGTTGATCAGGTCTTCTACAAATGTGATATCTCTAGTTAATTGCTGTTTCGGTTTGGCTAGAAAAGCAACTACGGAATACAGTTGGGAAGCATTGCTCGATCATTCAATTCCTTTTCTCAGTCTTACAAATTTCACTTGGCCCTGTGCCCAATAACTCTGGCAGTTACTGCTTAATATGCCATCTGTCATTCCCTAAAGGAAGCCAGAGAATGGCAGACTTCCAGAACACGTGCATGGAGATTTCGCCAAACATTAGATTTTGCAACGAGAATGGATCCGTAATGTACCAATGTGCAGTTTGAAATCCCAATTTCACCGGAATGATAATCCATCTCTTTTTTAATTTTTCTTTCTTTGGTCATGTATGACCAGTGCCACAAAAAACGTATCTATAGCCATTCACTCATTTGGAAAAAAAATAAAAAGTGTCAAATGACTTTAAGGTGTGTCAACATACCTTTTATATGGTGAGTACCACTCTAAATACCTTACATTGTGCTCATGTCCATACCTGTCTGTGCATAAGATGATGTTCTTTGGATTAGTAAAGGTGTTAGGTGACCTACATAATAAGGTAACTCAGACCCAGTTGCACGGCTTCATTTATGAACACAGCCGCAAGAACTATGGGTACCCCCAGGACAAATCGATTTTGTGTTGTGGAGGTTCATGTGGCACGTGTATGCAAAAACGTTACCCAAATTTAACTTAAATTGACAATACGATATCCCTATTTCACCCTACTGTAAGGAACAAAATTGAAAACTTTATTTCACAGACCCCCCAATGGGCACTTAAGTAATGGCACAATAGGTACTCCGTGTTTGCCTCAGTCATGTTGCTAAGCCTGTTTCTTCCTTTCACTAAACCAAATTATAGTGACTGTCAATAACTTGCTGTCATGGCTCAATTTACAACCAATGGAATCGCCTTGTAAATGGTGCATAGTCATATTTTTTTGTAATTTTGTTATTTGTATATCAGTGAAAACGTTATATTCGGTATATGAATTTACTCAACATATTATATTTATTTTTCACTGTAAATTTCGTTATTTTGTCATTGTGAAACGGTTGGCGTGATTGTGCAAAGTAATCCAAATTAACTACTGTAACGTTATTGCTATCAGTACCCGCTCATGACTATAGAGGTTCATGGAGCCTATCCTGGCAGACATAGGGTGTAAAGCAGGGCTATACCCAGGATGTGACACCAGTCCATTACAGGCCACTGGGAGAAATTTATGCAGCAAGCTATTTAACTTGGGCAGCATGTCTTTGGACTAATGGGAAGAAATTAGAGGTGGCACAGCTAGCTGCTACACCACCGTGCCATTAAATACAAATTATATGGCAAAGCAGGGGGCGAAATAAATTAAGTTAATTTGAATTCTAATATGCGATATGCGAGTAAGACAATGGAACCCTATCAAATGGACCCCCCCCCCTCCATTGTCCATGGAGGGGCGTGACGTGGTAGAAGGGAGTGACTTGACATTAATAGCAGTCACACACGTGACTCAACCACAGGACGCATGAAGATGCCTCCAACGTGGGAGACTAAACGTCGCGAAGGAGAGAGGAGGAGCGATCGACGCGGCTATACTGAAAGTGCAGCTTTTAGAAGCAATCATCAGTCAGGTATGTTGTTTTGCTTGACTGATATGCGTTGGAGGATCACAACTGGAACAGTTAGCAATGTATACCTAATTGACTAATATCAAAGTCATGAAATGAAGAGGGCAGCACGGTGGTGCAGGTTCGTTTCTTGGCTCGCGTGCCTTTGTGTAGGAGTTTGCGATGTTTCATTCTTTAAATGTAATGATTAGCAGGTCTCATGGTCTAAAGTCCAGTGTCCAACTTTAATCTACTCTTATTTCTATGGCTTCTCTGTATTCTATGAAGAGAAATTGTCTAAAAAGTTTCCTATGATAGTTTTTGTTTCCATTTAAGACCATAGTATTATTGGTGAATGTGTTGAGCTTTCTGTATAGCTCAGGAATCGCTTCCGGGTGGTGATGTTAGTTGATTGTAAACAGATATGATTTTAAGCTGATGGTGCTAGCGGCAGTAGAAAATGTGACCAGCGTGGTATGTTTTCCCATCGCTCTCTTTAAAATGCTTCAGTCACTCAAGCTCTCTCTGGTGCACTGCATCAGAACCCAGATATTATAGAGCTGCATGGGTAAGCCACAGGAGCCCTAATCATCAGCTTGGTTTGATGTATGGTATATTTGCGCTTGTGTGTGAGACACTAGATTGTTTATAGTGATATTAGAATTGCACTCTATAGCTGTTCTTTTATGATAAAGCCGTGTCAAATGTTGCTTCTCTATCGTTCAGCACGAAATAACAACTATGAATAGTATTTTTATACATCGAGCCATGAAAACCTACACGAGTACACTTCTTGATATTCTTAATTTGAGGTCATTAATTGCAATGTCATTTGCCGCACAGTGTCATCTTTGAGTAGACTTATTGAACCTCACTTAGTCATGAATCTGCTTACACTAAAGAATAGCACTGCACGTGCCCCGTGACAGTACGCCTACCATGACGCGCAACCCACATACTATGCTGTATGTGTTTTGCAACGTCTTAATATTGCAAAGTTATATTAAGAATGGAAGTAAATGAAACAACAGATTAGCAAGTCAGCCACCTAAACTCTTGAGCAACCTAATACAAGCAGATATATGTATTGACACTGCTTTATAGTAGTTTCATACAAATCAAGAATCTTAAAAAAAGGACCGATACATTACACTTCTGCATTATATTGTTTTACCTGTTTTCTTCGAGCACTACATATCAACTTTTAATTAAGCCTCCAGCCGCGAGACCCGTTAATTGCCTTTGTATCTGTTGTTTAAAAGAGAAGCAGGTGGTGCATAAACGGTATCGCTGCTTTTAAATATATCGGTCCTTATAGGCAACATGCAGATTCGAGTTGAAGTGCAGTGCCAGTTTGGCACCCGCATACGTTACATAATTGCTATGTGTCTGCCATGAATGGCTCCACACCTCTTCATCGTCATCCATTATCAATCCATTAGAGGATGAAGGCTTCCCCAAACCGTTGCCCTCTCACAAACGTGTTATGTTACATTTAGTTAAAATACAATTTATATCGTGCACATATTCATTCGGTGCCTTTCTGTGTGGAGTTTGTATGTTCTCCCCGTGTCCGCGTGGGTTTTCGCCGGGCACTCCGGTTTCCTCCCACAGTCAAAAAAACATGCTGCTGCATAGGTTAATTGGCTTGCAGACTAAATTTCCCACAGTGCCCGGTGATGGACTGGCGTCCCATTGTGGGTCTATCCCTGCTTTGCGCCCTGTGTCTGCCGGGATAAGCTCTGGTTCACCGCGACCCTGTACAGGACTAAGCGGTTTATGATAATGAGATGAGGAGACACATTCATTCAATATCGACGGTATTCGTTTGAAGAGAGGATGCCTCGAACGTGTGAGGAGGCGAAACGTCGCGAGTTGGGGAGAGGAAGCGAACGACGCGGCTGTCCCGAGAGAGCAGCTTTTCGAAGCAATCATCAGGTAGGAGCTCATCCAATGCAGGGCACTGCCAGAGACCCCTATGTGAGGGTTGGATAAAAGACTGACCGGCAAATTGACAACTTTTCCTCCAGACTCAGCTCCCTCTTCACCACAATGGTCCCGTACAGTGCGTGCATTATTGTAAATAATGTCTCCATCTATCTGTCAATTTCACGCTCCCTTTTATCCTCATTCGTGAAGATGACCCCGAGATACTTGACCTCCTCCACCTGGGTCAGTTGCTCATTCTCCACCCAGAGGGGACAAGCCAAGGTGCTGACTCTCATCTCCACTGTGGCACACTTGGCTGCAAACTATTCCAGTGCACGCTTGAGATCACCATCTGATGAAGCAAAGAGGACAGCATCATCTGCAAAAAGCAGATGACTGAATACACTCCGGTTCACGGCTACACTTTGATATCCTGTCCATGAAAATTACAAACAAAATTGGAGAAAAGGCTCACTCTTGGCCGAGCCCAAATCCCACTGCAAATAGGCTGGACTTAATGCCAAGGATGCAAACACAGCTCTCTCCAGTTTTACAAGGACCGAATGGTGTAGAGTAGCAGCCACGATACCCTGTACTCCCACAGTACCTCCTAAAGAACCCCTCATGGCATACGGCCATAAGCCTTTTCCAAGTCCACAAAATACATGTAAACTGGTTTAGCAAATTTCCATGACCCCTCAGCAAGCTGTGAGCGTGTAAAAAGTTGGTTCGTTGTTCCATGGCCAGGACGGTATACGCATTGTTCGTTCTGAATCCGAGATTCTACAATTGGCTGGATCCTCCCTTGCAGCACCCTGACATAGACTTTCCCAGGGAGGCTGAGACTGTGATCCCTCAGAGTTGAAACACACCCTCCTGTTCCCCTTTTTGAATTTGGGAACCATCAAACCTGTCTGTCAATCCACTGGTAATATTTTTGAAACCCACGCGACATTGAAAAGTGTGTCAGTCATGACAGGCTTACAACATCCAGGGCCTTCAGTATTTCCAGGCGGATCTCATCCACTCCATAGCGCCTTGCCACTTTGCAGCTTCTGGACAACGTCAGTGACTTCCATCAAGGAGATGGGCTCTGACCCCCCAGAACACAGAACACTCCGGCCCTGCCTCCTACTCTGAGGGTACGGTCCGACGATCGGGTTTAGGAGTTCTTCAAAGTGCTCCTTTCCCCTCCAGATGATATCCCCAGTGAGGGTCAGCACCTCCCCTCCCTTGCTGATAACAAACCTGGGCGGTGCTCTGCTTTCTCCTCCTGAACCGTCGGATGGTTTGCCAGAACCTGTTTAAAGCCAGCCCAAAGACCTCCTCCATAATCTCTCCGAACTCCTTCCACAATCAGGATGTCGCTTCTGCAACTACTGCAGCTGCAGTTCTTCTGGCATGCTGGTACTTGTCCACCGAATTAGGAGTCCTCTATGATAACTAAGCCAGAATTGCTTATTTTTCAGCCTGACAGCTTCGCTCACCACTGGTGGCTATTAGCGACTCCTTAGGTTGTCACTGTAACAGGCACGACCATCTTCTGGTCAGAGCTCCTTGCAGCCGCTTCTAGAATGGAGGCTTTAAGCAGGGTCCATTCTCTATGTCCTCAGCCTTTTCTGGGATGTGAGAGAAATTCCTCCAGAGGTGAGAGCTGAATTCGCTCCGGATAGGCTCTTGCATCAATAGTTCCCAGCAAACCCTCCTTTTGCATTTGGGCTCACCAAGTCTGTCTGGCATCCTACCCCGCCATGTGATACAGCTCACCACCAGGTGGTGATCAGTAGACAGCTCTGCTCCTCTCTTCACTCGAGTGTCCAAAACATATGGCCTCAGGTCCGATGAGACAACTACAAAGTTGATTATCTTTGGCCTCAAATGTTCTGCTACCAGGTAGACTTAAGAGTCTCCTTGTGTTTGAACATGGTGTTTGTTATGGACAGTCTATGACTAGCACAGGAGTCCAATAACAGAACACCCATCTGGTTCAGATGATGCGGACCATTACTCACAATCACACCCCCTCCAGGTTTCTCCATCATTGCCCACATGAGCGTTGAGTCTCCCATTAGAATTATTGTGTCACCAAATGCAGTGTTTTCTAGCACCCCACCCACTATCTCCAAGAAGGTTGTGTACTCTGAACTACTGTTTGGTGCGAATGCTCACACAACAATCAGAGTCCTCCTCCCTTTGATCTGAATTCGCATTGAGGTAATCAATCCTCTTAATTGACCGGGACAAACTCCAACTGAGTGGTAAATATCTTATCCCTGCCCGGCACCTTTTCCCCTGTGTGACTCCAGAATAGGAGAGAGTCCAACCCCTTTCAAGGAATTTGTTTTCAGAGCCGACACTGTGCGTAGAGGTGAGCCCAACTATATCCAGTCGGTACCATTCATTTTTTTAATTAGTTGTACCATTCAATCTCCGACACAAGTTCCGATTCCTTACCTCCCGGAGAGATGATGTTTCACATTCCTAGAGTCAGTTTCCTTTGCAAAAGCCTAGCAGCATGCCTTGACCCACTCTACCTCTGTCTGCTGCCCAAGGGGAATTGCACCGGACCCTTATGGGTGATGGGCCCACAAGGCAGCGGCCCCATTTCACATTTCGGTTGGTGCCCTACCAAGCTATGTGGGTCACCCAGTCACCAGCTCACCTGCTAGCTCCACTCCCAGGCATAACTCCATGAGTGGGTCTCGGTTTCCCTAGTCCGGGTGAGCTTTGTCCCAGCTGTATTTGTTCTTTTTATGAGGTCTCTATTGAATCGTTGTTTGTCTAGCCCCTCATCTTGCGATCTGTTCTGCCAAAATTCACTTGCTTTTAAACATGCATTTCCAAGACACCCAATATTCACCTTTCACCTTTGCGCACATGTTAACGTTTACTGCATATTCAAAGGAAATTTCATAAGCAATTATTTAAATTATAGTTACATAATTACAAGAAAGTGCCCACCCAACAGAGACCTTAATTCAGCTCTGAATAAATATGATGTTAAAAGATATAAATATGGATATTTGGTGCAGGCGATTGGGTCCGCCGCAGGAATTGTTTTGCAAGAAAATGTCCTGAACACATCTGACTTTCCTATTGGAGATGTGTTGCAGATAATGCTGTGTGGCGTTACTGGACAGCTTCAGGCGCTGCTCACGGACCTAAATTTCTTTATATACAAAGGATATATACAACTGAGTGAAATAATAATTAAATGTCTGCTTCTCACGATGACAAAGTATTTGTGCTATAGCAATAAGTTACGTGTGCATGCTCCGAAACATTACTTTTGCTTGGGAATATGTTAAGGTCTTCAGATGGTGCCGGGTTTTATTCTTGGTCATACCTTTCTAGGATATATTTTTACACCTTGGTTCCCTACAGTAGAGATTCTGATGATGTTGTGGTATAATGGTTAGCACCCAGTCTTGCAAACCAGAGGCTGTCTGTTCAACCTAGTGGCAGATGAAACAACGGGTAACTTTCTTAAAGCTGTTCGACTTTGTCTACCCAGCAATGTAAATGAACGAAACAGTAATTAGGTGATTGACAAGTCACGTGTGGTGGGGTAACGTGTCGGTTCTCCCATCCTCTTTCAAGGTAGAAGACCAGGGTGAAAGAGTAGGCCAAAGTACCCTCCAGAATCCTCATAATGGAAGTCCTTCTTGCAGCAGTGGCATGAGCAAGCAATTTCAGGGCTGCACCTTTCAATTTTACTGTAGAGGTTGCCATTATATTGATTTATTGCATATGCTTATTTCATGTCTTGAAGTTTGTATTTAACTGTATTGCAGGCGTGTTGCAAATAATCAAGAATTAAATTTGACATTAAATTTTTCCAATGTATTAACAAAACATGCATGACTAATGTGCATGTTAGTTTGTTTTTAAAATAGTGCAGAAAGTGTAAGCAACATTAAAAAAAACCGAACTTAATTTCCATCATTGAACAGTGTTAATTATTTACGATGAGGTGTTGACAGTTCGTAGATTGTATGATATAAGGAGACATCTGGGAAGGTGACCTGGTTGTGAATCTGCTATGGTGCAATGTTATTCTGAGTGTAAAGCCATAATTTACGGGGCACAAAGATAAATTAAATCGCAAAACAAACTTTCGGTCACTGCTCGCTATAAAAAAACACTTTAAGGTGATATTCACTGTTAGCTACATGTAGTAAAATAATACAATCAATCAATTATCTTCTAATGCTTTGCAAACATTTTGGATTTGCTGTATTTTAATTTTAAAAAGCACTTACAAGTGTAGTTTGAGAAGCATATTTTTCTCACTTTCAATCTGTGCAAATATGCGGTCATGTATTAACATTTAAATTGTTCTCTATTTAAACTGCAACCAGGTAGAGATTTTTGAGATTTTCAAGTGTATCTGGAATTGGCAAAAGAAATTACGAAAATATAAACTCATTCTGCACAAATCTGTGTGGGGGAATAGGAGAAAATGTAAACACATTATCTTAATTTTTGTTGCATGAAACAGATGTCTTTAAAACAGTTTTTAGAAGCCTAAGTTTCGATGAGTAATTTTTTTATGCAATATCTGTTAAAATTATCTCTTAGTGAGTGATTTGTATTATTTTTGAAACTTATCTATTTCTATGCACTGCGTTGTGTTATGCATATGTGAACTTACATTTGTGCAGTGTATATGGAATACATATTTAGCAAAACCACATACAGTTTATAAACAACTAAAAAAATATCTTACTGTAATATTTTATGGTATGCTCATCTACATAAAATGTGTGTTATTTTTTTGCAAGAGGTGCAGTCTGTGTATACATCTCTTTATAAGAATGGGTAAATATATTTTCTAAAATCTCAAGAGGACACACTTTTGCCTGCTGGCTCGATTTAATGATTCGACATCCAGTTAAAAGTCTGCTTTACTCTTCAGTGGCCAGTGTGATGAAAACGTCTCTGATCAATCCTTTGTGAGCAGCTTTCAGGAGTGTTAAAAAAATTATCAGAGTGGAAAAGATAAATGACTTGTTTAGTACATTTGGGAGGCGGTGTATTGTGCAACAGATCATTGCTGCTAGCTTGCATTCTTTTTACTGTTAATGGGCCTGATTTTTTTTTCTGTGAAGGAGATTGACTTCCAGACCGTTGTTGTGCACTGAAGCATGAAAACAAATTAGTGTTTGCCAGATTAAGGTCATGGCACTGTCAGGGTGTTAGAAGCCAGCCTAAAAGAGCGGAAGAAAAAGTTTTATTGAAGCCTTTTCCTTCTTATTCCAGACGTTGTCGGTGGAGAGTCACTTTATCCGTTGATTAATGCCATGAGTTGTGTTGCAAACGGCTGCATTGGCGGCAGTGTCAACATAAAGCTGACCTGCATTGGCAACAATCATATTTCATTGGAGAAGTATCGCCTTCTGTAACATCGATGTTCAAAGTTGACATCTTAAGAATTTCTTTCTTGGCTACGGGTCTTCAATAGAAAAACAACATTCTGGCAATGGACGTGACATTATTTATATGTTTAAAAGAGAAATAAATGTGTTTTTCTTTATACTTCGTGTGTATCAATTTAAAAATATCTAGTTTATATTTTAAACACTACATCCATTATTACGTAGAAGGAAAGAGCCGTCACATTTTCCATTAACTCAGCACCAAATACAGTCTCTTTATAAACTTGGGATTCTATCCTCTTCTCCATCATATCACAAATACATTTTTGGGTGACAAAAGTGGTATTTTTCACGTATTTATAAGCATCTTTTGTCTTCTTCCATTGTGCTATTTTATTTCAACCGTGCTGTCATGGTGTCTGGAATTTTCAGAAAGCAGTGCATCATCTTATTGTAAAAACCATCCGAAGAAGGCAATGTCTCAAGACTACTGCAGAACTCCTCTTAATGAGGTGACGGTGCAGAATAACCAGAGAAGCACGCAGATAATTTGGAACATGGAGTCCCGAGATTGTGAAAGTGGGAGTGGAAGACACGGCTTAGAGTACTCACATAGCAGTTTCATAACCCCATCGTCACCGAGTCTCAACACTGCTCGCCATCACTCTCAAGGGAATGCTATACAAGGCGATCAATGGGGTGGCAATGATTTGAGCGGTGCAGGTCGATCGAGAGACCACAACCCCTTTACAAAACGCTTATTTCAGAGGGGGTTTACACTCACACATATAGTTGTGGTGCCCGACGGAGAATCCTCTCTCATAGAGTCGACTGATCGCATCTCCGCCAGGCACTTGGGTTCTGACGTCACACCACCACAGCCCAGCAGCCTGCCTGGTGGCCTCCCAGCGCTCTCCAGACTGCCTCCAGCCACGGTGTCCTTGTGGCCTCCCAGTGCTCCCCGAACCGCCTCCAGCCACAGTGTTCTTGTGGCCTCCTAGTGCTC
>JAZEWT010000017.1:16192871-16216121 GCA_036362905.1 Mordacia mordax
GGGGGGGACATAGGCGGTGTGCGCAAGCGCAAGAGAGAATTCCGATGGGGAGATGGTTAGGGCCCCACGTCAGGATGTAGCTCAGTATTGAGCGGTTATAGCACAAAGCGCGGGAGAGTAGGATACATTGTGTGGTGTTACTCGGTCGTTATGGTGTTGTGTCACGTTAGTTAGGGTTTAATAAAGCATCGAAATGTCAGAAGCCTCCAGTCGACTCGTTGAATGCATGCTGGCGTGTGTGCTGTCGATGCTGGTCTCAAGCAACCCACCATGTGGTCGCCTGCGTGCGTCAGAACCCAATACCCGATACCCTGGCAAGGGGACGAGTTTCAGTGCTGGAGAGGGGCAAGGGTTTCACAAAACTCAGGCACCTGCCCCCCCCCTGCCCCCCCTGCTTTTACCAGCACTGAGACCATTCAGCCAGGCATTTACCCACTCGCTAAATCATGCACGGTGCTTACAGTTGCACTCTAACACTGTGCACATGCTCGCTCAACACCACATTCCACGCCATCTTCCTCGTGACTCGCTCCTCTTTAATTGCTCACTCTCGGCGTCATACTTCACCACTTGGTACACCGCTGTCCCTTTGTCTCCCCTGTCGCCGTCTCATCGCGTACTTGACACTGCGTTGTTTCCGCTTTTATCCCCACCAGCTCAGAAGTGCTCTCTTTCCAGCGCAGAAAACCCCGCACCTCCACGTCCCCCCTTTATCTATTCCCAGTCTCATTCAGACGCTAATCGTCTCGTGATCACCTCCTACCTTGAGCCCAGTCTCATTCAGACGCTAATCGTCTCGTGGTCACCTCCGACCTTCAGCCCAGTCTCATTCAGACGCTAATCGCCTCGTGGTCGCTACCTACCTTAATACTTTGGCGAAAAGCGCTCTATTAATGCAATTCTTATTATTATTAATCGCCATCTGTGCAAGGATAGAGTATTGGCCTTTTTGCTTGTCTGTTTTCTCTATGTTTTGGGTTTTCTCCCATTTATTTAAACACGTGTCATTATTTGGCTGAAATCATCTTTAAAAACAATGAAAGATAAACAAGTAAATGTTTACTTATTGTTAATATTGCATAATCCAGGGTCTCTGCTGATAGTTACTGAACTGTGACCAGCTTCACATTGCATCATTTACATTTTCTACTACTGTTTTTTTTCATTATGGTATTAAGGCTTTACGTTTCATTCATTTATTCATGTTAACCCCTGAATGAAATATTAGAGCTTGATGTTTGACATTCACTTTAATTATGCATGCGTTTCGTCAAAGTGTATACACGAATTTAGATGCTTTGCCATACCACAGGTCCTGTGAAAGTCATTGAACATAATCAGTCGTGTTCACCAAATTACTCAGATTAATAACAGCTATTTTCCACTGTTCCCATTTTAGCACTAAAAGGCACACATAACCTGATAAGAGACAAACCATACAGCGTAATGGATGCTCCACTTCTCAAGAGCCCTACCCGTGAAGCAGCAACAGCACTAACATTGCAAGTAATTGGATTTTTTTAGACGCTGTATCAGAGACCACTCTGAAGTCCTCTTGGTGAGGCTACACTGAACGCTAATATACCGATATACTTCACTGACGACAACACCATTCATCAGCAATTTTACTGGCGTTTGCTTAAATTGTAATGTTAATGAACGGAACATGTCTTACGGTGTTTGCTGAAGAGAAGGCACAATGAAATTGGTTAACGTTAATGCCTTTTAAACTGTTTTCATTCGTTTTAGTTTCATACAGCTATATTTATTTAGGGTTTGCTAAGGGTTGAGATATTTTGTGTTAAGCCATTGAGGCTTTATGTACATATAACATAGAGTTTGGTGAGGTATTTTCTAGGCTACTTACATCGTCATATTTTGAGAGGCCTTCATGGTTTGGGGGAACACCTTCATCTCCCATCTCATTGTCTGAAACCGCTTAGTCCTATACAGGGTCACGGTGAGGCCGGAGCCTATCGCGGCAGACACAGGGCGCAAGGCAAGGATATACCGATGATGGGACGCCAGTCCATCGCCGGGCACTGCGGGGCGATTTAGCCTGCGAGCCAATCAACCTATTTAGCAGCATGCTTTTTTGGACTGTGGGAGGAAACCGGAGTGCCCGGCGAAAACCCACGCGGACACGGGGAGAGCATGCAAACTCCACACAGAAAGGCACCCGAGCCGAGAGATTCGAACCCGGGACCTTCTTGCTGTGAGGCGACAGCGCTAACCACTTGGCCACCGCGCCGCCCGGAATACCTTCATCCAGGAGTGAATTGACTGCTAATGATGAGAACTTCTGCTCCCTGTTAAAGAAATGCCTTGAAGATAAGCAGCAATAACTATGATAAAAACGCCCCACTCTTGCTAATACTGGATGGGAAATAATACGACACAACTTACATGTGAAGACGACAACAGGTCAACTGAATGCATTAATTGAAGTTAGTCTACGGCGATGGACTGGCGTCCCATCGTCGGTATATCCTTGCCTTGCGCCCTGTGTCTGCCGGGATAGGCTCCGGCTTCACCGTGACCCTGTATAGGACTAAGCGGTTTCAGACACTGAGATGAGATGAGAAGTTAGTCTATTTAATTCGTAAACCATTTGTATTAGCTTTTAAGGACATCTTCAGGCAATTACTTGTAATTCAAAAAAATAAGCACTGAAGAATTTACTTGTCTAAGCTTAGGTGGCATTGTGTGGATTCATAGTTATAAATTTTAACGGTTGAATCACATGACCTTTGTTTTTCCTGCTTTGATGCTAATTCATCTCTCATCTCTTGTTTGTTGATTAAAAATTTGATCATGTCATATAATTATAAAATAAATGCCTAAGACGGGTACGTGAAGGGCTGGTTAAGAACTGTTAAGTGTGAGAGATTGTAAAAACAATCTTTACTCGGGTTATATTTCTCATTTCACCACACATAACACCACATTCAAACGTTTAGTCATTTATGTTTTGTTAACATAAAAAAAGCTATCCTGACAGTATTATAGCATTATTTACATAATGAGCTCCACCACTCCCTCCTCTTGCCTATCTTTATTGACTGGCAAGTAACATGTCGATCATAAATACTATAGCTGCAGTTAAATACAAGTAATGTGCTTACACTGTAGAAGACATTATAATCAAAGCGCTGCTGTTTATTGGCTCTTTTCGGAATGATGTCTCTCAGGACCACGACACACTAGGGCGTTTGTAGGGCAATTGTCGCTAGCAACACATCTAGTATGAGAAGATATGTAAATTTGGTACTGCAGCAGCACAGAATTATGGGGGTCTGTCCGGCCAATAAAACAGACTTTGTTGAACAATCTGTCTTGCAAGTAAACATACTATTTAAAGAGGACAGATCCGTGGGTGGACAAGTGACCTCTGTGGTGTGAGTAATAATAATATAATATTTGCATTTCTAATAATATTAAGTGTAGGATCTTGAATTCAATTCTATATTTAACCGGTAGCCAGTGGAGAGTCCCCAGTACTGGGGATATGTGATCGTGGATGGATGTGCGAGTGAGGAAGAAGTGTTCCTGAGCAGGCACCATTCAACAGCATGCCATCATCCAATCGCACAGCAGTGAGCAGCATCAACAGTCCTAACCATAAGTAGCTGCTGCTGTCTGGTTTAATCGGCTTGCTGACTAAATTTATCCCAGTGCCTGTGATTGACTGGTGTTCCATTATGGGTGTAGCACTGCCTCGCGTCCTGTGCCTGCCGGGATAGGCTCTAACCCTCGGCAGCATTAAGTGGGGACTGATAAGACGCAGCATCTGGCAGATGCTCTGCTGCCTTCCCTCCCCGCTCTCGTTCCTGTGTTTCCTTCAGTCTCTTGGAGGGAGAAGAGAACTGACGAATGTCTGTTATCATCAGCATCGTGAGAATCCTGACGGGCGTTCAACACTAACCTGCTTACAGCGTGGCCGGTTGTAGTCACGTGACTGAGTTGAAGCCTGGTGATTGGTGGTGATGGTTGAGTTTGTGGTGATGGTTGAGTGGTGGTGATGGTTCAGTGGTGTGGCGATGATGGTTGAGTGGTGATGATGGTTCAGTGGTGGTAATGTTAAACCTACAGTTTCTGCTGTGTCACTGTTCGCCTCCTCCTCCTCCTCCTCCACCCCACCACTGGATGACAGTAGCGCCTCAATTTAGCCGGGGTTGGCTTCGGCAATACCTCGGCTCATCAGCTGTCCGTGGATGCTCTGCTCCGCTACTGCCACTCGCAAAGCCAGCAGTCGCGTCTGCTGCTTGTACACAGGCACGGTCAGTCTGTCAGCTCGGGTCGGAGCTGTGCAGCACTTTGTGACAGTTGTCCGGCGGGGAACATCTTAGGGTGGGTGAGTGGGTGGATGGGTGAGTGAGTGGGTGGGTAAGTGGGTAAGTGAATGGGTGGGTGGGTGAGTGGGTGGGTGAGTAGGTGGATGAGTACGTGAGTAAGTGGGTGGGTGGGTGGTCAGGCGAACTAGCGGGTGATCGGGCAGGTGAGCGGGTAAGTAGGTGAGTGACTGGATGGGCGAGTGGGCAGGTGAGTGCATGGGAGTGCGGGTGAGTAAGCGAGTAGGTGAGTTGGTGGGTGAGTAGGTGAGTAAACGGATGAGTGAGTGGGCGGTCGAGTGAGCAGGTGCTTGAGCGGGTGGGTGAGCTGATGAGTAAGCAAATGGGTAAGTAAGTGGCTGAGCGAGCGGGCAGGCAAGTGGGCAAGTGGGCAGGTGAGCAGGTGGGTAAGCGGGTGAATAAGCGGGTTGGTGGGTGAGTGGGTGAGTAAGCAAGTGGTTGAGCAGGTTGGTGAGCGAGCGGGTGAGTGAGCGGGTAGGTCAGCGGTCGGGCAAGCAAGTAAGTTGGTGAGGGGTTGACTGAGCGGGCGAGTGGGGGAGTGGGTGAGCAAGCGGGTGGATGAGTTGACAGATGAGCAGGCAGGTGAGCGGGTAGGTGAGTGAGCGGGTGGGTGAGTGGGTGGGTGAGCGGGTAGATGAGCAGGCGACTCACCAGCAAGTCGACCCACAGTGTGCTCTCTAAAGGTTCCCATTTCCGTTGCCCAAAAGCAGGATCGTCCCAGAGTTTCCTGGAGGCCCAAGACAGAATGCCAATCTGCGGGGTTCCCTTATTCAACAGCAACAACAACAAAAAACAGACCCTTTTTCAGGCCCTCTAAGTGTGGTGAAAATGATCGCTTTTGCTTCTTACTCTGGGTGGATCCCTGTGATCAGATTTATGCATTGTGACAGGGTGGCACAGTGGTAACATCTGTACCTCACAGAAAGGTTCTGCCCGAGGCAGTTGGAATCCCATCGCGGGCATGTTTCTAAATGGAGTTTGTCTGTTCTCCCCCTGTTTTGCGTGGGTTTTCATCTGAGTTCTCAGGTTTTCTCACCCAACTAGAATACCAATACTCATTAAACAATTGACCGACAGTAGATTGGTGCCGGCTGAAGATTAACTTCCCTGCCCCCCTCTTTTGCAGGTTACCTCGCGCCTTTGAGTTGAGTTATTCTCTCTTCGAATGAATACCCTCAAAATTCAATGGATGTGTGCGCGTTACAAATTGTATTTTCTCCGATTACTATTTGTGCAAGTACATTTTTACAGCGGATAATGGTGTGCCAACTACTGCTGGAAATAGTTACACTTAGAATTGCCCTGAAGTATCACAACCTAAACGAACAATTTATCTGGGTGCCCTGTGTAAAGGTGGAGTTCGTGGATGCTTCATGATAATCCAAAGTACGTCTAACAATTTAACTCGTGTCTACAAAGCAGTTTTGCATTCTGATAGTACAGATATTTCAAGGACAGGTCAAGTAAACATTTTAAATTTACAATTTTGGTGTATTTTGCTGTTGTGATTAGAGATTCATTACATGAATATGTAGGCAGGTAAATACACAATGTTCTTGGTTGTGATTGTGCATTCATTAATAGCCTCAGAGGACACATTATACAAATATTAACCTAGTAGTTATTCATCTGAAGCTTGTCAAGGCCTCAGTAAATAAGTGTAAATCGTGCCTCTGCTTTAAATTGGAAAGTTACTCATGCTAACACCATCGGGTTAGTCTGCTGCTAATAAGCATGCATCAACAGACTATTATTTTTTATAAGAGTGGTCATTTATATTACAATGAGCCACATCAAGCTATCCCACTTATTTTGCTGTGCAATCATTTTAAAATGTTAGCTTCAATAAGTTTTAGATATTTTTTTAAAACACGTACTTCTTAGTTTGTCAAACTATAAACACAGTGTTCTGACCTTTTGCTCCCAAGTGTTTCAGGAAAAGTTTCAAAAGCAAAAGTATGTAATAGTTGTGTTGTGCAATGTCCTATCTTAATAGCAAAAACAGAGAGGCCAGTGGATAAGGGTTGTAGACTGCACCTCATGCCATGGGGCCTGATAAGAATCACATTTTTAATATGCCCGAAGGGTAAACTTGATAATGTATTCAAAACATTTAAACTACTGTACATTTGGGGACTAACTGATAAACTGGCTAGAATTTAAAAAATCTGAGTGAGATTTATCACAATAAAATAATAAACTTTCAATTGCCACTAAAGGCAAAACTACCAAAATTCTCTACAGATGGTGTCATTATTTGTGCTTGTGGCCAATGATATGTTGGTCATACGGGCAAGAATATTAGTACACGTCTCAGAGAGCATCAAAGAAACATTAAAAACGCACAAACACAACTTCGGCAGTTGCAGAAGTGGCTGCCGACAAGGTCATACAATTGACTTTGATGATGTTGACACTGTGTAAAACAAATTATTTCTGGCCTAGACTAATTCGCTACTCCGTGAAAACTTTAGAGAAATAAAAATAACTTTAATCATTCTGACAGCTATAGGCTGTGTAGTTTGCAAATGCATTATTAAGCAATAACCTGAAGAGTTAATGTAATATATTCTAAATAATAACATAATACACTTTACCAAGACTTGTTGATGTAACGTCATTGAAAATATCAGCCTATTGTCGAAGTATGAGGGGGGGGGTAGTGAGATAAGAGCTTGGGCCGAATCTCAGCATGGTTCAGGGGAGAGAGAGATTAGTGAAGGGTGGTTGGTGAAACGGGCAGTGTTATGACGGCGACGAGAGTTTTGCTCTGCCCTGGCCATTGGAGTTCACGTTATGGGACAGTGAGTGTGTCAGGGCACACCAACGAGCTGGCCGCCACGCCGGTCACACACCGCTCCCTGGCGCGCCTCACAGATCCCGAGAGGTACGGGAGGAGCGACTCCCCATGCGGTAGTAACACCAACGACGAGGACGGGAGACTTCTGGCTCGCAGCACTCTTTTAACACGAACATAACAACTCAACATAAGACAACATTACAACATCGCGCTTCGCTCATCAACTCAGCCCTCTCGCTCTGCGCATCGGCCCTGCTGCCGGACATTCCCATGTGCACCGGCCCTAACGGGCCACCGCTACCCTACATCACGGCTGCTCAGCTCTCACGTTCCCATACGACTGTCTCTCTCAACTCTCTGCGCGTCTCCCTTATATTACCCTCAGCACCCTTCCAGAATATTCTATGTGGCGTCACCTTAACCTCGTGATGTTTACCAGCTCGGGGAGGATGCTACCCCTCTCTCAACCTCACCTCGTATAACCTCTCCCCTCATCCACCAGCCACAGCAACAACGCCCAGCCCATCACACCATCGTAACGCGGTGGCCGACCCGATTCCACGGCGTGAGCGTCAGCATGCACTCAGCCTGGCACGGCGTGACACCGCACTCGGCCATCCCCATTACACCACTCGGCATCACTCTTTGCGTCGCTCGGCATCGCTCATCACAGTCACTCGTCACTCGGCACCGCTCATCGCACGCAACCCCCCACCCGTGACATTATGACCCACCGCCTCGCGGCCCGATCGCTCGGTGTGGGTGTGCAGGTGCACCTAGCCTGGCAAAGTGCGGGGCTTGGCACCAAAAATGGTTAAAGTGTATCAGATCCCGGAAAATCTTGTGGTGTCTGCCATTGTGCGCACGTGTGTGACGCGTTAGTGCAGCCGTCGAGTGCTGGGTGAGCACGAGTGAGTGGACTCGAGGCCCGACGGTACAGTGTACGGCGAGGGAGGTGGGCATGAAGTGTAGCAATGCTCGGGAGGAATGAAACCCGTCCTTAATCAGTGCATGTTAGGTAGGCAGAGACATCCGAACCAGCATTGCCCGTGATACAGCGAAACTCCAAGGCATCCCTGCACCACATAGCAATGGCTTAGGGAGGACTTAATGCAAAAAGGGATTGATCATGGATGATGGTGATGATCTTGATGACGAATCGTGTATTTGGAGTCCAGGCATCGATTTTGCAACAACTACCAGATCTATCAGAAAGCAGGAAGTGAGATGTTGTGGCCTCAACTCATTAGTTACGATGACCTCTTTACCTGACTGAACAGTGTTTAGCATTCAGTACCACACACAAACGAGAAATATACAAAATGAATCAAATTACGCATGATTATTATTAACAGTTGTTTCACTGAAGAGAAAATGTTTATTACTTGCACACGGTATTACTCGTAGCTGGTGCTCTCTTAATTGAAAGTCCCAAGACTCGTGACTTAAATACAAAACATAGAAATATTTGCCCCTCAATGTGTATGATGCCGTGTAAAATGTACAACTGAAAGACAGACATTAATGTAATGTTTTACATACTTATACTAAAGATACCAAAATATATCTAACATCTTAATATCAATAGCTGAAAAAGTAAGTAATAAACAAATCCCCCCCCCCCCCATTTTCTAGCACACGGAACATTTATGACGTTATCCTTCTACCAATTTGGTATTTTCATAATACTCTAGCGAAGTAGACAGGCACACGTGGGAATCGGAAACATACTCAACAATGGAATATAAAAAATGAATTGCTGTTTGCGAAGTTATTGCACCTAGTTTCCTAAATCCATCATAAAATTCCATCTTTTGGCAGAAGCTTGGAGACCTGCAAACTCTACCTAACAGCATAGCTCTCAAAGATAAACTAATGTTTGCATCTTGAAGTACTACCATCGAGTTGTATTTTACGTGATTTTGGGGACTACCATAGCAATATATAAGAAATCGTCATTCGGGTCCAATAGGATTAGTGGAAAAAATAAAATAACAACCACTTTAGCAAGACCAAACTTACCCATATTATAAAGCGTGTAACCTACACTTCCCCTATCCCGTGCTTCTGCTCGCCGGTTCCTTCCCCTCTCCGCTCTCCTCTCGCCACCTCCTGCAGGCGCCAATATATGTAATCCCTATCTGCACCAGAGTACTATTGCATGAGAGGTTTGTCGTCAAATATTTTATTTTTGATTTTCTACAATAATACAGAGACAGCCGCTGGAATACACATTCATCAAATGACCGAAGCACATATATGTAATCACAATGTTCTCCAGCTCTGATGATAGGACACAAGAGGAGGTGCAGTGGTGTAAGAGAAAGGGAAGAGAGGAGAGGATAAAAACAGAAAACGTGAAAACGTGTCATAAATTTTGCATAAATTATACCGTTGGTTGTCATAAAAATGACTGGGATGGCACAATGGCGGAGTGAGTGGTGTTTTCGCTTTGCAGCAAGCAGGCCCTGAGTTCTATTTCCAGCTCGAGTGATTGCGTGGAGTATGCATGGTCTCCAAGGCATGTGTGGGTTTTTGGCGGCTATTCAGGTTTCCTTCCAGCGGCCATAACTGTATACATGTTAAACAAAAACTAAGACAATTTGCAGCACACGCACATATGTCATGCCTGGTCATGGGCGAGACATGGACACGGACACGAGAGGAAACAACAGAGAGGTGGAGAGAATGCAGCCATGCAGCCAGCCGGAGCCAATATTTTCCGGACACTGGGTCATATATATTCTGATGTTATAGTCCACTAAATTTATGAGTCCGTTTTAAATGCGGGAGGAAACCGGAGAACCCAGAGGAAACCCAAGAACTAGAGGAGAACACATAAACTCCACACAGGGAGGCGCTCAAATCGGGAATCAAATTGCCTCAGGCAGGACGTTTCTTTCTGTCAGACGACAGTGTTACCACTGTACAGCCACCCTGCCGCCTGAGATGTGCCGCTGCATAGGTTAATTGTCCTGACTAAATTGACTCTAGTTCCCTGCGATGGATGGCATCCCATCCTTAGTCTAGAGCTGACTTGTGTCCTCGATCTGTCGAGAGAGCCTCCCACCTCCATGACTCTGTATAGATTGAGTGAGTACTGACAACGATGATAAGGATGACTGTGCTATGTAAAACATACAAACTATTATCTTGCATATCAATCTAGTAAATGCACATCATATGTTGATTGTTAAATATATATATTGTAGCATTGACCTTGTGTACCATTCACACTTGAAAATGCCTCACACATTCCATTATTTTTTGGTACACATTTAAAGTGCAGATAGAGAGATACATTTTATTGTAATTCCATCCTTATACAATTACAATATACAGAGGAACGAAATTACGTGTCTCGTGGTCCCGGTGTAAAAAAAAAAACGAGGCTGCATACACAACAGTAGTAAGGTTTTCATGAAAATTCTCTTGTGCAGTTTGTAATCTCATATCATCTCAATGTCTGAAACCGCTTAGTCCTATACAGGGTCACTGTGAAGCCGGAGCCTATCCCGGCAGACACAGGGCGCAAGGCAAGGATATACCGACGATGGGACGCCAGTCCATCGCCGGGCACTGCGGGGCAATTTAGCCTGCGAGCCAATCAACCTATGTAGCAGCATGCTTTTTGGACTGTGGGAGGAAACCGGAGTGCCCGGCGAAAACCCACGCGGACACGGGGAGAGCATGCAAACTCCACACAGAAAGGCACCCGAGCCGAGAGATTCGAACCCGGGACCTTCTTGTTGTGAGGCGACAGCGCTAACCACTGGGCCACCGCGCCGCCCGCAGTTTGTAATTTATCCAGAAATTCAATCCATTCTCATCCCATCCGCTATCGCCTAATATTTGGCAAAGTAGTACTGTTTACTATTTAAATGCAGTAAAATGTCAACATTAATTGCGTAGATAAAAGGGTGTATACTATATTATCCTTAGACTATTTACAATGAAAAGACAAGTGATTGTGGTAACAAGTGACATTTTCAGAAGGAGTAGATCCTTATCAGGGCCAAAGGGCAATTTGACAAGGAGGCTATTAGAATGGAAATCGCAGTCAATCGCTGTAAATATAGGTGCCATCATGTCAACATTAATAGAATTCCTAATTGCCTGTCTCTGACACCTTGTTTCCCCAATCATTATAGAAAAATCACGCTCTATCCACTGCTGGTTGAAGGCCGGCTCATGTCTTCTCTATCCTGCACGCAAGCTAAGTCTTATCCTTTCATCTTCATAATTGTCTTTGTCTGCCCTTCTATCACTAGCCTAATGCATCGTATATTATTCCATCTTGCTGTGTCTTGCTCGAGCCTATTTATCTCAACGATCAATGGGATATTTTCTAATTTATTCTCTGATCCATGTTTCCACCTTGCTGTGTCTCAGTGCGATTCCCATCAAGTGTGGGTCCATACTTCTTTGTGCACTTTTCCGCTTTGGGATCATTTTCTTTGTCAGTGTTCGTGTTTCCAATCAATATGTCACTGCAAGTAAAATGCACTGATTAAAAACCGTCTTTCATATCTGGTTTTTCATTATCATTATTAGAACTACTTTTCCCAAAGCACTGCAATGTGCTCTTTTGCTTTGCCTCTTTCATTAACCCGATGCCAGTTCATCTTCAAAAGTCGCCAAAAATTACCTGCTGTGTTTTTAATATATATATCCTCCTCTGAAAATATGTGTTTTGTCAGATAACTTGTTGTCCATGACATTTTTCTTGCTCATGATTATCTTTAGTCGGACTTCACAGTCTTCTTTGATAAAGGCCTCCCATGTCAAGTTGATGAATAGGCTTGTTTTATTATATTATACTTCACCACATTGGTCAATGTGAGCTGGTAAAGTGGTGGGCTCGGGGACTCATTAGCCTGCACATTATGGTGCTCTGCGTGTTGCGATTTTCCAGATGGAAGTGTGTTTGTCTGATGTTATGGTGTTGATAATAACATTGGAATAAAATTGTGGATTTATTTGTGGATTTTTCACATGATATATATTGCTAACTTCAGCTGTTATGACTCGTGCCGTATAATTAAATACGAATCACCATTAGTCACGACCTTAAAAATCAATAAGTTTGATGTGAATACGAGAAGAACTTTGCAGAAAAGCATTTCACCTGCTAGAAAGTATTTTGAGTGCTGAACCAGTCGTAGAATTTTATATTCCTAAAGTGGTGACGAGTCTGTCCATAGGATAATCACCAGAAATTGAACTTACAATCTTCAGATTTTGACCCACTCAATTTACTGCTGAACTACACAATATTTCCAGCAACCGAATAGGCAAGCAGACATGTATTATTTGTCTATAATTTAATTCATATGTACTGATGAAGGTTTTCACTGCTCGATGTATGACAATTGCTTTCCAAAGATATTTATTCGGGAGAATCATGTCGAGCCTTCCTTCCATCACTCTCCTTTGTTCGGAAATTTCAGACAGCATGAGGAAACCTCCAGTGTGTGAGGCAAAACGTTGCAAAAGAGAGAGGACGAGCGCCTTGCACGACTATCCCGAAATAACAGCTTTGAAAAACGATTCTCAGTTTCAGTCATATTTTATGAAGAGCGTTTCATTCGTTGTAATATATGCAAAAGTACCCATGAATAAAATTGTGTATTTTTGCCACATTATTTATCGCAAATGTTGGAATGTCTGCAACAAACTATGACCTGCCATCACGAGCTGAGCAGGCGCAATAACAACATCTGCCGTTCACCATGAAGTAGTAGCGGTGACATCCTCATGGCCTCTGTGCCACGGGCCAGGTGTACCAGGAGGTGCATACACTAGTTCAGCTACTTTGCACGTTCTCAAACGCACGCAAATGGAAAAGTAAAAGCAATTTCTGTTAAGTGTTTGAAGGAGTGCTTGATAGGAGATTGAAACCATGACCTCCGAATAAATGTTCAGTTCCGTATCAGTACCCACTTTACCTGAGCGGCGCGGTGGCCCCGTGAGCAGCTCGGCTGCCTCACGCACGAGAGCAGACAAACTGTGTGCGGCTTCTTATGTGAATATCAGAAAATAAACATCCCAATGCTGCAATTATCAAGGAGGGAGTCGGTGAGCTGTGAAACCCTGGCGTACTTAATGGTCGACCTTAATTTTACAACTGCAGGCTGATTAGGTAGACTTTGATCAGTATTGGAAGTGTTCAAATTACCAATCTATGTGTATAATTACTCTGTGTGAGCTAGGGCTGTGTGTTATGGCCATGCGGTTTCAACACTGCTAATTCAATGAGATATTGATTTTGTAATTACAACCATATATGTATGCGCACTTTATGCGTTTAAATATATCTTCGATAAAGGCACTGCGTTTATAAACGTGAATACTTCTTAAACTGTAAAGGTTTTATGTTCTATGCACATAGACTGCAAACAACATGAAAAAAATACTGTAAAATGACTGTACAGCCAGGAAAAATGCTGTAAATATAAATAACAAAAAGTCGACATATTAATTTGTAACACTGTCATAAACGGAGAATTAAAGCCAACGTTTCGTGCAAAATTCCTTCTTCCTGGCAGAGCAGTGGCCCTCTCCATTACCTGAAACATCACCTATTTTATATATGTTCATGTACAGAACAAATTTATTCACAAATATATTAGGTTGTATTTTTACTTGTGCCTGTGCCCCTCTGCTAGCATTGCATATTTTGTTGTTATGATGACATAATGCATCTTTGCGTTTAGGACAAGCGAGCTTTGGGAATCATTTCAGTTTTGGCAAATGCCCATTGTGCACAGTGTTTTTGTTCAGCGTTATAACTTCTCACATTATAGAGACTCAAACAATGCCAGTAATTTCAAAGTACGATTTGATTTTTTAAAATCTTCCTTTAAATTATAAACATTAAAAACCCTTCATTTTCAGAAAAATGGTTAACATGTGTTGTTTATAAATTATAGCAATCCTAATGTGTCCCTGTAGGGAGAGCCGAAGAGGTGCTACCAGTAAGTGGTGCCTTGCCATATGGTCTCATGTGCTAATGCACTCCCATAAAGGAACACTGTGTACCCATGCATATGCAAAAAACATTCTACTCAAATCAATGTTATCTTAGTTTGTTACGGTAAAATGCTGAAATACATAAATCCACTGAAAGAAGAAACCGTAAGAACGTGGGTGTTTAGTAACACAAGGTGCGGGCTGCGCTGAATTACGGCACAATTGTGGTGGCACAAATGCGTGACGCAGCGTTTAAGAGGCAGGAATTTGGAGGATTGCAAAGATTTGCGAAACTCTAATAACCTACCATGCTGCGAGGTGGCTGGGAGATGGAAGTACATCAAGTTTGTTTGTGAACTCATTCGTGACAATATTTGCATATTCTCTCATCTCATTATCTGAAACCGCTTAATCCTATATAGGGTCACGGTGAAGCCGGAGCCTATCCCGGAAACACAGGGCGCAAGGCAGGAATACACCCGACGACGGGACGCCGGTCCATCGCCAGGCATTGCGGGACAATTTTAGTCTGCGAGCCAATCAACCTATCCAGGAGCATGCTTTTGGACTGTGGGAGGAAACCGGAGTACCCGGCGAAAACCCACGCGGACACGGGGAGAGCATGCAAACTCCACACAGAAAGGCACCAGAGCCGAGAGACTCGAACCCGGGACCTTCTTGCTGTGAGGCGTCAGCGCTAACCACTGCGCCACCGCGCCGCCCATATTTGCATATTGTCCCCTCATATGTGTCAATTTTCTCTGGGCATCCTGGCTTCCTCTCACATGCAAATTTACTCCGTAAAAATAATTTTGCCAAGTCATACCAGTGCTGAGAAATTCTGAAAATACATATTGAGATTGAGTGAAGTTTTCCTGGACTAAAACATCGCCACCACCACCAAAACTATTATTAATACTAGCTTTATCCTGTTCAGGGTTGTGGCAGGCTGGAGCCTATCCTGGCAGACAGAGGGCGCAAGGTGGAGCTATACCCATAATGTGACGCCAGTACATCGCAGGGCACTGGGGGCAACTTACTCAGCAAGCAAATTAACCTAGTTGGCGTGCCTTTGGACGGTGGGAGGAACCCGGAGTACCCGACGAAAACCCACGCAGACATGGGGAGCACACACAGACTCCACACAGAGGCACCTGAACCGGGAATCAAACCCGGGATATTCTTCCTGTGAGGCAACAATTGCACTCAAAGCGCAATGTGTCGCACTGGATTATTTAATTGCACCAGAAGTGCAATTATTATTAATACTTTTATTATGTATTTTTATTGTGCCATTCTTGTTATGTTAGTACTTTGATTAAAAAAAACGCTATTTAGATGTTTATAGCATTAAATGTGATTGCATCTCATGTATGCTCATCGACCATGGTGTGAATATTTGATTGGAGAGTGGGGAGAAGCTATACTTAAAGATCTAAGTTACCTAGAGCAGAGGATAACAAGATTATCGAAATCCTGGCATTCCAGAAGGGAAGGGGGAAGGCGAGAGTCAAGATGATGATGATGGAGAAGAGATTCTAAACTGCAGGGGTAGCAGAGGCGTTACTTCCCAACATGTTGAGGTTGGCTGTGGTTTTTACCGAGAGGTCTTGGTGGTTGGAGCTATCTGCTGATAATCTAAGAACGAATCAAATATTTCCCATGCTGTGTATGATGTAGTTTTGAGTGACTACAGTAGGCGATGTTGAGTGGAGATGATGACTGGCAGAAGAAAGGGATGAGACCGTGTACAGAGAGCACATTTTTCTAATATTGACAACTTTTAGAAATAAATACCAAGGACGTTTCTCGCACCAGGCAGATTAAGGGGTGATAGAGGAAAATATGTATTGTGGGTGTTTTAGCTATTTTTATGGTCTTAAAAGGGGATTTTGCGTTTCTAACACCTTTAAATATTAGAATGAGTAAACTCAGTTTTGGTACATGCAAGGCCTTTTTCGTAGACATTTTTATATCTGGCAGCAGATTTCAAAGCCAAATTTCTCCCACTGTTTTCCAGCCTGCGGTCAGCGTTTCATTTATTTATGTGCCCAGAGTGTACCAGGGAATAGAGGAAGAGTGCAACGATGAGCGAGGAGACTTTCGATAGAACATTGGAAGTCTGGCGGTGTAGTCTGTTACAGTGGCATTATACGGGTTCCAGCAGTAAGGGTTGGATATCTAGGATGCAAGAACTCATTTGGAAAAAAAAAACATGATGTGCCTAGTGGGACGAAAAGAGATCAAGGACTTGGAGTGAGGTTGGTAAGCAGAAGGGAAAGGACAAATTGATTCTGTGATGATCACCAGGGGTCTAATGATTCAGCCCCATAGCAAATGAATGAATTGTTGCAACTCAGGGTCATGGTTTGATTCAAAAATTGATTCTTTTTATTAAACATTGGGGTGAATGATAGTACCTCTTGTGGCTGCAGAGTTACATTAACCCATTGCATACAATCTACTAATTTTAAATAATCTTACATTTTAAAAGGCCAAGCATCTTTAGAGGGAGTTCTAGTCGAGGCCCTTTGAACAGTAGTAGCATAAGCAAATAATTACAGGGGTGTGCCTTTTTATTTTAATTTATAATGAACGCCGGAATTAAATGTAATTACGCAGCGATACATCATTATGCCGTTATTGACCACTGTAAGTGATAGGTGATGTGGGTAGGACTATGATGAGCCTTGTTTTGTATATGACAAGATTAATTGGCTTGTCATGAGAGTTGAGTCAGGGATGAAATCATGTCAGAGACGTTACAAGAGGTCACGAAAAAGACTGAAAGGAGCTCAGTTTAGTCATCGATATGGATGTTGCAGACTAATAATGGTAAACGTGGTGCCTTGTAGAAGCTAAGGATGGAGGTGGCATTGTAAAACGTTTTTTTTTCGTGTACACATACTGTACATTCACTCAAATGTCTTATGATGATTATTATCCTTGTCTACCGAGAAAAGAGCCTCACCGAGTTTGAAGAGTCACTTTCAGAATGAGAGCGGCACGGTGGCCCAGTGGGTAGCGCCGTCGCCTCACGGCAAGAAAGCCCTGGGTTCGAATCTCGGCTCGGATGCCTTTCTGTGTGGAGTTTGCATGTTCTCTCCCAGTGTCCGCGTGGGTTTTCGCCGGGCACTCCGGTTTCCTCCCACAGTCCAAAAAACATGAGGCTGCATAGGTTAATTGGCTTGCAAACTAAATTGCCCGCAGTGCCCGGTGATGGACTGGCGTCCCATCGTTGGTATATCCCTGCCTTGTGCCCTGTGTCTGCCGGGATAGGCTCTGGCTCACCGCGACCCTCTACAGAACTAAGCAGTTTCTGACAATGAGATGAGACTTTCGGAATCAGCGTGCGAAGTTTTTTTGCAGCAAAGGGTAATGTTTTTCCTGTGTAATTTATATTGAGAAATGTTAAACCAAACATATTTTGAGTTTTACATTAAATATCTGTATGTAAAACGTGTTGTCATATGGGCAGACTGCATGGCTTGCACTAAAGTATGCAAGTTGAATTTTAATCACTGGCTACGGATTTCTGACAAAGATGAGCACTGTCCATTGCTTTTTTGAGAAAAATGTGGTATTTTATTATTGTACTGACTTTTATCGGTTAAAAACATTTACAAGGAGTTTATAAATCTAAAACCAAAAACATATTTAAACCCAATTAGTGTTTAAATATAAATTGTACTTGTATTACAATCTGAGTATCGTATGTTGTGAGGAGGGAAAATATCTGAGAAATGCTGCGCTTACTGAGCGATGAAATCAGCTCATGTTTGTGTTTTAGGTGGATTAATACAGATTAAGATCATGAGACATTACGACGGCTGAGGGAGGCCTTCATCCAGCAGCAGATTTATCAACGCTGATGAGGAATCAAGGTGCTTGTATAAGAGTAGCACTTTGAGCAAAATAGTGAACTAATATCTGTGGTATAAAGGAATTACATTTAACCGGAGCTTTTAAACACTCGTTTAAGTTCTTATGGCAATCGGAGAGCCTTTGCTGACAAAGAATAAAGGTTTTTTTAAATCTCACAGTGCAATTTTTCCCTGGCTGTGATGTTCACCCAATGGAATGTTTATTGTCCAAGTTTCCAAAGTCTTTTATGGTTCCCCCCTCCGCCTCTCCCCCATGCGCTGAGCAGTATTCGGAATTGTTGTACAAAAGGTTAATGGTACCCATCGGTCTTTTTGGATATAATAGATGTTGTGCAGTACCGAAGGTTAATGTGAAACTCATTATCGTGCATGCTGTACTTCAGATCATGAACAATAGTAAAGTGTATAACAGTACAAAATATATGTGTTTTGTATGTCAGGAGCTTAAATAAGAATGTCCATTGCTAAAATGTTTTTTTTTAAGTGTTATAGTCGGACAAATGCAACAAATGCTGTATTTGAGTAAGAAATCGGAGTTTTTAAATACGCTTATATAACACGGTTAAATCCTTGACAATTGTGTACAGCATAATTGAAAAACCAAAGCTATTCTTTTGGGATAGCCGTGTCGAGCGCTCTTCATGATGTCCCGAGAGAACAGCTTTGGTAAGTAGTCATCATGCATCGAGCCGTGCAAACCTACATCAGTAAATTGTGTACATTTTTTTCTAAATTTCTACCGTTTATTTTTCATTCATGATAATGTAACCAACAATCTGTACAATGTAAATCATTTCAGTGATTAATATTTGTTTGTCATATTTGTTTACACATTACACTCTTTTATAAATTAAGCTGCCACACGGACTTGATACTTTTTTGTTTAAATGCATACATCATTGGCGTCACGTAGTGAAAAATACGTGAATGTGAAATAGGCTTTACTTAGCATGGGAATATATGAAAAATTAATGTGGCGTAACAATCAAATGACTTTGTTTTGGACGTGGACTTAATTGGTTTTATTTGATTTGCATTTAAACACAGTTTTATAAGCCAGACAAAATGTCCACCTTCTGCATCCTTAATCATTGTAAAATAGCTCATTACAAAATCTCTACCATTTAATGTTCATAAGGTTGCATTTCGTCAGTAGGAACTAAACAACGAACATCTGCTACACATTTGCATCTGAGTATTAAATGTTGTGAAGATAATATTGAAAAATGAAGGTAGATTTTATGGATTTTTAAAGAATGAAATATTCCCTCTAGCCTTGGTCATAATATCAAAACATTCAGAATGTTTTGAAACATTCAAACCAATTGGTTTTGCAATTAAAAGCTTTCATAATACTGTACGTGCTTGAGTATTTGCGCCAAACCTGCTGTTTAGTGGTAAGAAAATGTCTTTAAATTTTTAAAACATGTTGCCTTTGTGCTTGTGAAGACTTCATGGCAGGACGTTTGTGTGAATGTCGCGGTGTGGGTGAATACAGTTGTTCTTACCGTTATTTCTGTGTGGTTAGTGTTTTCTTAAAACAAACTCTCCAGCTATGCATATAACGTTTGCATACTTTCTGCTTGGAACGTGTATGATTAAACATAATACTTGAATAATTGAATAAAAAGCACAGAACACTGTGAAGGGCTCTGAAAAGGTCATTAAAAACATACAGACCATGACATTGTTATCTAGCGGTGTAAAGACAATTAACTTATCCTGCATTTCACAGTTGTCAGTCAAGTTCATTCTCCTCAAAGCATCCAAATTAGATAAATCTTTTGGATGGAGGCAACTCCCTTCTCACAAAACTAAACTTAAAGGTGTTGGAGATGAACAGAAGGTAATGAAAAGCGACGGACGCAGGTAATTACAAACTGTGTTCAATAACGCGGTAATAAGTCCCTGACGCTGCTGAATTGGGTGAGCTGAATTCTCTGACCAAAACAGCATGCCTAATAACATTCCTTTCCTTTATTTTCGAGATGGAAGGCATCTATTGATTTTCCTGGCAGTAAAGTAATTCAGTGGAGCGGGACGGGGTTATGATGAATGTGTGTGGCAAAAAGAGGGAGAGAGACTGCATTCTGTTCTGAAGAAATACGGGATAAATTTACAAGACCTTCTGCAGCCTGGCCAACAGATCGATGACATCTCTAAGATAGGGTACAAAAACTCTTATTTTATCATGAATATTATACTCTCAATACCCACCTTCTATTAGTGAACAATGATCAGAATGTATATGTATACCCTATTAACTATACAAGTATAAAAATATTTAATTTACATATCCTATATTGTCTCTAAAACGCATGCTGTACATGCAAGTACATCCTGCAGTCAATTGCCTAATACCACATTAATGGGGACTATAAAATGTCATATATTGCGTTTTGACGTTACTTCATGGAAGCATAGCTTTCGAAAAACACCCATTTTATTAAAGTAATATTTTTGGATCTGCGCAATTAATATAAAATCAGCTTGAAACCAATGAGTCATTCGAGATTGGAAACGATTTTTTGTACAATATCTTAAATCCAAAGAGTGGGCAAACTTTAAATTTGCATGTTTGGCAAGAGATAACTGCACATTGTAAGAATGTGTAATGTAGTCGTGATTTGTCACTAATCTAGAACACAAACCAATTATACATTAGCAAATATCGTTTAAAATGTGATGTAAAGCTCTTCAATTTCAAAATCACTTAAAGTTCAGTTTTCTATGTTTACCCTGCTGGGTCCTTTTTTGATGGTATGTTGAAAGGGACATTAGACATTGTTTTCAAGGGTTGGTCAATTTTATTCACATCACAGGCATCAGTACTAAAGTAGATGTCTAGAATGTATATGTAATTCACAATCGTTCTGAGAAACATGTTGATTCATCATTCAGAGGCTCGCATGACATATGAATCTGGCCAACTTTCAAGTTGCAATATATTTTATTAAAATGTGTGGGATTGCAGTAGATGCAAGTGAAATTGGGTTAGACACTTAAGAAGGCTGCAGTGGCAGTGTAATGTTGCTGAAGTAGTGTTCAGAGGAAGTAATTTGTGGAGGTACAACACTTTGGTTTCTGGTAGTTGGCGTGAATCACTTGTGTGTCTGCACCTCAAATTTACATGTATATGAAGTCAAAAGTCAAAGTAACTTCCAGCACAGTTTAGCACTGAGGTGATACTAATTTCCTTCCAGCTCTGAGGGAGTGGTGTAAATTATACATTCTTGTGGTAGGTGTGAGTCTATAGGACATTCACTGTTGACTTACCCATAACGTGATACTCATTATATTGGGCAGAAAGTGAATTCCTAGCTTTAGGATTGAGAGCCACCTCGCCAGATACATGTATATATTGCCATTTGTATGTCATTCTATAATGCTTGCTGCACTTGGTTGTCATTGTGTTATAATTATAATAATTGTACTTCCAGAGCGCTTTTAATTAAATTTTGCAGTTTACATATTTTAGCCGAAGCTGATATCATCAATTAGTATATAATGCGAACACTCAACTCAGAGGTGAATTTTATTGACTTATTTGGGTACAGAATGAATAATGAACATCATAACACGTGCATTTATTACTGATTGTTTAAATCCTACCATTGATATGGATGCTGCCGTGGTGTAACCGTTGAACCGCACACTCAGTTTGCAATGCAGAGGCTGCTGACTCGATCACCTCGTACCATAATTGCAACAATGGGATAAGTTTCCTAAATCTCCCAACGTCTATTTACCTTGTAGTCTACATGGATACACCACAGTTAATAGATCAGCAGGTTGGGGGTGGTGGGGTTAATTGTCTGTTCTCTCACCTCTTCTAAGTCATTGTGGCATAAGAGGCCAAATACTTTGTAGAGGTGCCTTCAAGTGCCATTTCATGAGTAGTGGCATGAGCCATGACATGCTGGATTGCATTTTTGCTCTTCACAGAGTTGGAGAAAATTGCTTACCCTAGATGTTCTTTCAGGATAGCCGTGTGGAGTGTTCCTCCTCTCTTCTTCACGATGTTTCACTTCCCACGTTGGGCGCATCATCAGGATAAGTTATAGATTACTGCTGAAATAGCTGGCAGAATTCACATTATTGTAAGGCAATGCCCAAGAAAATGCAATTAAGAAAAATATAATAAAATTTACATCTACTTTATACACTGGAGGAACACTCTCTTTTTGTCACCATGGGAGAAGCTAGTTTTAGTAGTCGGTATATCTTTAATACATGTTTAATACGAATCGTGGTAGGAATGGATTTTTTGGTGTTTGAGACAAAATAATCCTACTTTATTTTAACTCGCATGCCTAATAAAATAGCAATTGCAGTTTTCAAATTGTCTTCACACTGCTTAGCTACAAATCCACACACACACACCAAAATATTATTTTTACACTATATATAGGTTTTATACAGCTCAGCAAACCTCCTGATTATATGTTTCCGAATAAATTCAGGTTATACGTTTCCAATGCAAAAGTAAAACTTGAAAAACATGAAGTCTATATGTACGGAGAAACAAAGTTACTAACTCCATTCTGTCCAATGTACTTTTATGCTCTCTGTATATTGCAATATTTTTTTGCAACCATATTGGAGAACGATTGCTTCGAAAAGCTGCTGTCTCGGGACATCTGCGTCGATTGCTCTCCCCCCCCCCATCGCGACGTTTCTCCTCACACATTAGAGGCATCCTCAGGCGCTTTGTGCGTGTGTTGTGTGTGACTCCTATTTATATGTAGGTACTATGTATGTGTTGAGTCTCTTCTATAGCTTTGCTTTATTCCAGGAACAATGGACGAAGGTCGGGGTCCATTTGAAAATCCATTGTTCCTGGAATAAAGCAAAGCTATAGAAGAGACTTTACACATACATAGTACATAGTTTGTATGTTCTTGCTTTGTTTTGCATGGGTTACCTTTGGATTCCTCTCATAACCATAAAAGTATACTACACAAATATTTCAATGCAGAAACCTCCTGGAAAAGGGTTTATGATGAGACTTTAAACTTGATGTGGCTTTACTGGGTAAAAAAAAAAAAGCATTTTCAAAAATGTTAAAAGGTATATTGAAAATGTTATAACTTAAATGTTGTCACAGCCACCCATAGGTATGGGCAGGAGCGACCAATGTAGTGCGAGAGGCTTGGTGAGATTGCAAAGGGTGGCCTTGCCCCAGGAGCTTGATTGGGACCGGCTGTGCAGGGAAGAGTTAGGGCTTCACCGCGCAAGAGTC
>JAZEWT010000017.1:16220220-16231773 GCA_036362905.1 Mordacia mordax
ATTGTAGCACAGTGTGTACGAACGTGCAGTTGTTGGGGTATGTGAATCTCGTCACTATATGGAGAGTTAAACTGCATTCGATTTATAATTCGAAATCCAATTTACTTGTATCTTAGAAGCGAGCTTTACAATAAATTGTGCTTTACCAGAGGATGTCTACTGCCTGCATGTGATCAAAACACTACAGTTGTTTGTCTAAAAAAGTGCGTACGAAATGAAGTACATGAGGAAGTCTTAGTTGTACTGTTTGTTCGTGCATTTGTTACTATAATTTGTTACGTTGGCCAAAGTGTCCATGCTTCAAAACAAATATTAGGGCAGCGATGATAATTATGCCTTCTCAGACCCGTGGGGATTTGCATGCCCTAATAAGTACGCACTGGACACTGACACGCATTCACTTGATGTGGATATTTTCCATTTGTCTTATGCTGCTAAATAATTAAAATAGTAATATTACATTTTCTCAGGATAAAAAGCAAAAATACATTACAGTTCAGGTAACATGTATATCTGTGTTCAAATGTTTTCCTATTCATGTTATATTTTACGTTTAAATAACATTTACGAAAACGTATATATTGACATGCTTTTTTCGACAAAACTGCAATAGTATGAGAAGATTAATTGGAGAGCAAAGGTTGTTAACATTAACATGTTAAGAATATCGAAGGATCGTTAATGTGTTTGTAAATACTAAATGCCATCATTTAAGTTTTATGACTTTAAATCATGTAATTGCCTTGTGTAAAGGTGTTTTCTTATGTAATTCTACATTTTAATTGCATTGCTACACTGATACAAGAGCATTTTGGTAATTAAAATTATCATCATTATCAATACCCGCTTAATCTTGTACAGGGTCACGGGGGTGGAGCCAGTCCCGACAGACAGAGGGTGCAAGGTTTGACTATACCCAGGATGTTAACGCGAGTACATCGCAGGGCACTTTTTAGGGGGATATTTACTCAATCGGACAATTAACCTAGGCAAAAGCGTAGAGATGGGAGTCTCAGTATTAGAAATAGGAGTCACAGTGTTCGAGATATGAGCCTTAGTGTTAGAGATAGGAGGCACAGTGTTACAGATGGGAGTTTCAGTGTTAGAGATAAGAGTCACAGTCCTAGCCGGGGGACTTGAAAGCCTTACGGAACAAATTAGTCTTAAGAGGAGATTTGAAGATGCCTGAGGACTCAGCTGATCGAATCTCCAAAGGACGGGCATTCCAGAGTCTGGGAGCAGTGCGCGAGAAGGATCTGTCACCCATCGAATGGAGGTGCGACCTGGGCATATGCAGAAAGCCCGTGTAGGAGGTTCGAAGTTGCCTGAAGTAGGTCACAGATGTATGTCGAAAGCATCGCCAGTGAGAGCCTTGTAGGTAAGGAGGAGGGTTTGCGAGTGAGGGAGTCCAGCAGCTGCATTCTGCACACGTTGGAGACGATTGATCAGATAGGCAGGGGTGCCAGGGAGCAATGCATTGCAGTGATAGATTCGTGCGGAGATAGAGATGTGTAGTATGAGCATCAGCAGGTTACAGGATGTTGTGCAGTCTGACTATATTTTTGAGATGGAAATAGGCCACCTTCGTCACCTTGATGATGTGTGTCTCGAAGCTGAGTGAGGAATCAAGAGGCACACCTGGACTCTGGACTGCCTCCGCAACTTCAGTTGTCTGATGAAATTCATTTTTGGGTCAGGTTACGTGGAAAATAATGAAATAGTGTCGTTTAACCCTCCACACCCGACACAACCAATCAGTAAGGGGTTGTCACATGAACAGAAAACGCGCCAATTCCTTTACTATCTCAGCACACCGGTGTGTTGAAAAGTGACCCCACAATATTTTACAAGAAAGATATATACGACGTATCGCTGACTATTATGTTCAGCATCATCAGGCACCCGCGCCAAACCTGGGTGGGCAGATCAATTCAATAGGTTTCATTATCTGAAACCGCTTAATCCTATATAGGGTCATGGTGAGCCGGAGCCTATCCCGGAAACACAGGGCGTAAGGCAGGAATACACCCGACGACGGGACGCCAGTCCATCGCCGGGCAATGCGGGACAATTTTAGTCTGTGAGCCAATGAACCTATCCAGGAGCATGCTTTTGGACTGTGGGAGGAAACCGGAGTACCCGGCGAAAACCCACGCGGACACGGGGAGAGCATGCAAACTCCACACAGAAAGGCACCCGAGCCGAGAGATTCGAACCCGGGACCTTCTTGCTGTGAGGCGTCAGCGCTAACCACTGGGCCACCGCGCCGCCCTCAATAGGTGTAGTCTTGAACAATTGGTGCAGGGTTCAAACAAGAAACACTTCTTAAGCTATGGGTACTTTTTGCCAGTGTACATATGTACACTGGCCTTCACAATTGACAGGGTGGACGACATGCAAAGACCATATGCATTGATGGATGGTTTTGCGTGGATATAGATTTGGATGTCATCGGCATAGCAATTGTAGCTGAGATTGAGGCTGTGCAGGATATGACCCAGTGGTTGTATGTAGATGCTGTAGAGGAGTGGGCAGAGAACTGAACACCGAGGAATTCCAGACAGAACACAATGGAGCTCTGAGTTACGTCCTCCGAGGCTGACGAACTGCTTCGGGTCAGATCAGTAGGAGCTCAGCTAAAGCAAGGTACAGTCAGAGACCCCTATGCCTTCCAGTAACTCAAGTCAGGTAGGGTGGTCAACGGCATCAAAGGCAGTGCTCAGGTCCAGGAGAACAAGATTACTTGGCAAACCTTCATCAGCAGCGACAAGTAGGTCATTAACTACTTTAACCAGAGACGTTTCAGTACTATGGCCGTATCTGAACCCAGATTATAAGGGATTGAGGAGGTCCATGTTGAGAACGTGTTTCTGGAGTCGCGTGGTTACTATACGTTGAAAAACTTTAGAGAGGAATGGTAGAATTTAGATGTGGCGCTAATTATCATTAATATTGCAATCAAGGCCAAGTTTTTAATCAGAGGGGTAATTGCGGCACATTTGAATCGTGGGGGAACGATGCCAGAGCAAAGTGAGTTGTTAAAGAGATAAGTAATAAATATGGCAAAAAGAGCTTTGAAATTTGCCTGGATGATTTTGAATGGGAAGCGGTCCAGGGAGCAATTTGTAGGTTGAGATCTGGCAACTAAAGCAGAGACATCGGATTCCATTAGCTTGGAAAATTCCAGGAGTTTTGAGGTCAAGGTAGGAGAATAAACAATTGTTGAAGTATTCGTTGGTGGTTGAGACTGGGTATAGATGAAGTGGGCTTTGTTTTTTTCTGAGAAAAAAATAATCAACTGATCTGCCTGGTATTCATTAATGAAAAAAGGTGAGGGTGATTGACAGATTGGATGAAAGAGCTGATGGATGGTCGAGAAGAGGATTTTGGACTTGTCCCAGGTATCATCTAGGATGCTGGAACATTTGTTGGGACGGGTGCAATCAAGTGCCTTCTGGTAGCAATTGAGCTGGTCCTTAAAGATTTGAGCATGAACAGTGAGGCCAGATTTTCTGCAAGTCTCTTCAGCTCTGCGTGCATTCACCTTGAGGTCCCAGAGTTCAACAGTATACCAGAGGTATGGTTTTCCACCTGAGCCACAGCGTGATTTGATTGGGACCAAGTCATCCAGTATGCTTGATAGCAGACTTTTGTAAACTTAAACTGTTGCATCAGACGCAAAATGAGCCGAGGCAGTGAGTAATTAACTATTCATTGCAGTGGTTAATAAGTCTGTAGTAATGTGTTAAGTTTTCGGAATTGGATTTGGCGATTGGTGATGGAAATAGGATATGGTACCTGAAGATCAACCACACAGCAGAATGATCAGACAGACCAGGATCTGATGGACAGGTTGGTTACAGATATGCCTCTTGAGCAAACGATGTCCAGAGTATGGCTGCATCTGTGAGTGTTAAATGTGTTGAATGAAGCCAAATGAGATTAGAGTGTCCATGAGATAGATCCCTTGCAAGGGGGCTCTTTGGAGAGTCGATATGGATGTTAAAATCGCCAAGAATCAGGATCCTCTCAGAACTGGAGCACATCTCAGAAATCAGCTCAGAGAGTTCATTTACAAAAGAAGTAGAGGCTCCAGGTGGACAGTAGAGCAGCACCCAACTTCACAGGTTGAGCAAACCTCCAATCCAGAGACATATGCTCGAATAAATGGAAGGTCGGTGACTGAATCAGACGAATGTTTGTATTAACATGGCGGAGAACTGCAAGGCCACCACCGTGGCCATGGAGATGAGCCTTTGGATGGAGTGCAAAGGTTCACCTTTGTACTCCATCCATGGTCAATACGTATCAAAAACAATCAATTTGTCACATAGTTTTGCAGAAAACTCATCCACACCTATATGAGCATGCAATATAAACAGAGGTTTAGTTAAACACTCCAACATTACAAAATCAAATACAAAATATACATTTACCATATTTCTAGATTATACTCATGTTATTCACCCAAAGCATATTTGAGCAATGGAGCAGTTCTCAATTCCATTGCATGCAGTGGCCGCATTCCCGTGGCATGCAGCCTCATCACAGCACTAGTCTAGCATTTCCACTAAGTAATTCGCATGTCACTTGTACTTATATTCCACTGTACAGGGTGGTCCAGATGTCTTGTGATCCCCCATTTCATAATTTTCAGTTTTTTGATCTTTCATTATCCCATACTCTGTGGAAAACAGCCGTCAGAGCTCGAATGTGTCAGTGGAAAAGAGATAATGTTGATCCAGTTGACTCTTGCAACAAAAACAAGTTTAATGTGGTCTGACCTGGTTTTACTGATTGGTAGAACAATGGTAGTGGTTCGCACACTGTTAAGTTTTTCAACCAAAGCTGACATGAATGGTGAGTCTTGTCCACCCTCCTTCACCAACCCGATGCTGTTTTCCTCACCTACCCTATGCTGTTGATTGCTTCGAAAATCTGCTCTCGGGACTGCCTCATCGATCACTCCCTCTCCCTCCATCGTGACGCTTTGCCGTACACATTAGAGGCATCCTCGGGTGCTGTTTGTGTGTGTGTGTCGTGTGCGGCTGTCCCAAGAGAGCAGCTTTTCGAAGCAATCATCATGCATCCAGCCTGAAAACCTACATCATTACAACCCTTTGCTGTGTATTAGGTCGTGAAAGAGTCAGGTGATGGGTGATTAGTCAGTGAAGTTATGAGTGGGTGGATGGAAGAATGACGATGGGCAGAATATTTGTGAAGAAAACGGTGATCGTGATACGATATGGAGAACTGAGTGAGAGACGATGTTTAGCGTGGTGGAGCGTGGTGAGATGGTGTGCACGTGATATGAGTGAGGGAGATGCTGCTGTTAAGAGACTGCTGGAAACTGCTGCCACAAGGCGAGACAAAAGGGTTCACTCTCGCAGTGAGAAGAGAAGGCCCCAGAGACGAGACTTAAAATGAATGATTAAGACTAATAAGAATTTAAAGAATAGTATAAAACAAGAATAAACGATGAAAATTGTTTCAAACACGCTTATAATGCTTAGAAAACTTTTTTGTCTTCTGCTTTTCGCCATTACGAGTTTTAGACAGTGGTAGTTCAACAACAGCGGCGAGATATGCCAGGATGTGTGGCGGATGATGGTAAGGATATAAGGAGAAGATGAGGGTTAAGTGAGTAAGAATGAGGTAAGGGAGGTGAGGGTGAGCGTGGAGCTTTGCATCGCGGTGAGTGAGATGCGGGTACTTATTGGAAATGCACACAAGTCAACATGACCCAAACACATTTTTATTACAGCATAGCATCCAACAGTAAGACAGCACTACAGGTGGAAATAGGTTAACTTGACCCAGACACACTATAATTACAGCACACCAAATAGCAGCAAGAAAGCACCTCAGATGGCAGTGGGTCAACTTGACACAGACAACATTTTATTTCTTAGTAGACGTGGAATGAGAGAGACACAAATTACCTACCTCCTGTCTGAAAACCTGTCTGCATCCGGAACACCTGCGAGGAAATTGGATTGCTGTGATGGTGACATTTGATTAGTCGAGTGAAACAAGGTAGCGGATGTCGAAAAATATATTAGACCCAGATATGCCTGAGATGAGAAAGCTGCCCCAGATAGACAACCAACCCAAGAGCAAGCAGGCATCAATTAGCCCGAGAGACAGACCGAGACAGAGAGAGAGAGACACGGCTGTACAAGTTGCTGAAACATGTAAATTGCAGCTCGAGAACAGTGCGATACAGAGAGAGCAACGCAGGCAGGTCAATCACCGCCCTGTGTTTCGACTACCCAGTGCGAGCGACTCAGCCAGCAAAGTGCTCAGACAACGGTGACCAAGCAACCTGCAAAGTGAACTAACTGGTGACCAAGCGACTTGCAAAGTAGTCAGACAATGGCGACCAAGTCACTACCACAGGCATAGACACCGGCGAACAAGCCTTCTTCCAATAACCATGTGCTTACATGGGAGGCAGCCCAATCGCTTTTGGTCATGACATACAATCACTCCTATGGGGACTGCAGAACAACCGCTCTCGCTAAGTCATACACATCATATGCACACCCGTACACCCCTGAGCGTGCTGTTGTGTAAACATAGATGCATAAGGGTTTTGCAACAGTATCACTGATATCCTGTCTCACATTAAATAATATAATGTAATACAGCTTAGTGTAGTACAAATTGTATCCCACAGATTAGACGAGTGATGGTTACATGTTGTATTATCATACCAATGGGTTTTTAAATTGATGATCATTTAACCGGGGAACTGCCTCTTGACCTGATTATTTGTGTCGTTGCCTAACTCCTTATCTCTCCTCACAATCGGGCCTTTAGTCCCACTCAGAGGCGTCTCACTTCGGGCCTTCTCCTCTACACAATGATCCAAAGCATTGTCGCAAGTAATTCCCATTAAAACCATCGAGGTTATGACCATATTTCCTGAACAGAACTCCCTCTTGCACCGTCATTTACGAGCTCCTGTTCGCGTATTTACGGCTCTCTGTGTTCCCGTTGGTGCTATCCCAGCACTTACATAACGTAGGGGTGGCTCTCTGAGCATATTTGAATATAAATCCCTGAATGTGTTTTTCCAGGCTTTTCTATGGCCTCGTCGTCTGTTTCTTCTGCTCTTTATCTGCCCTCTTCTGTACTCTTTGTACAAGATTTATCTCGTGAAATGTTGTTAGCGTCTCTGCATCAGTCTGAGTTTCTGTCAGAAGGGTTTTATCCCAACCGATAGCACCTCGGACATTCCCCATTACTAGGTCGTACAGAGATCTCTCCATACATAGTGCTTCTCCTTGCTCAGTGAAACATGGGGTTTCCACATTGATGGAAGCGTGTGTGCATTGCCGTGCCATATTATCCATTAACCTACACAGCCTTGTTTTACTAATAAGTTGTGCCGCATCAATTACATTTCAGTGGACCACTACGCCAAAGCATACCGTAGCTCTTAATAGGATCACTGTCTTATCGTCTCCGGAAGACTTTAAGGCACCTGGTTTGTCGGCATATTCACTGCATTTGCTCAAATTGCTAGTATGGGTGTCGTCGCTCTGCTACGTAACACTCTGTGGTGTTAAGCCTCGCTCGTGCCAAGCCAGGTGCATCTCGTTGAGCTGTCTGGAGAGGTGCCCCAGCTGCGTCTAGTTAAGCTGTCTGGGAAGGCGACAGGTGTGTCTCGTTAACACTTACTTAGATGTGGGCGGGCCACGTGTGGGAGGGCCGGATGTCTGAAAATGGCGTCTAACGAGGAACAGGTGCAGTCGACTTAGTGCGTAAATAGACTGTCACGCGACACACGAGGCTGGGAGGGAGCATACAAGGGGATGTATGTGCAAGCAAGAGAGGGTCTGCATGGCAGCTAAGCAGAGATGCACGTCAGGATGTAATGTCAGCATGGTAGGGCGCAGTATTGTTGCCCTGTCGTGGTGATGTGCCCTGGCGTTTTGTTTCTTGTTCAGTTATGTTATTGTTAGTGTTCAATAAAGTATTGAAAGGCAGCGGTCTCCTGGCTCCTCGCTGGTACTGTCAGTGCTGATGAGGGCGATGTTTCGAGCAGCCCACCAGGTGTTCTCCTGCGCGTAACGGTACCTGATACTCTGGCCAGAAGGGACGAGTTTGAATCGTGGAGAGGGCGTCCCGGCAGGGTTTTACAACTGTCCATTGACATGCGTTTGGTTGTAGTGTACTGTCAGTAGTTTGTTCAGTGATGCCAAGCACTTTGCTATGGCCCCTAGAAGGCTCTAGGCTCCCTGGCTACTGTAGTTGGATTGACACTTACTTTCGGTGGTGAACTCCTTATTACTGTAACGCCTCCTTGTTGGAACCAAGTCTCTGTTTATATGGTCCCTGCTTAAATGGCCCCGTTTTCCATCTATTCTGGGTTTAGATCCGACTATAGTCCTGAAATTCCAATATAAACAAAAGAGCCTCACTCTTTCTCACCCTCACTCTTTCACCCTCACTCTCTCACTCTCTCACATGCTCTCTCATCCTCCTTTTATATAGTCACGCTTAAATGTTTGGGAAAGAAGTATAAAAACCAAAGGGTTATATTAATAGCAAGTCCAGCAGTGCGAGAACCTTGTCCCGACACTTCGGCAGCACTTCATTAACCTGGCCCTTGCCCTGTACATCGGGGATTACCTCCCTTCCTCGTACGTTGTACTCGCTACTGTGTGTCATTAAATATATTTATGCAGCCTTTATCATCCCTGGAACGTCACGGAAATAACACTCACAGGAGAAGGTTATCAAATCTCTCGGGCACGCTGTGAATGTTTGCTCCTGTATAAGTAAATCCATTAATTGGTTGTAATTCTCCTCGACCCTGCTCAATTCAACTCTTCCATTGCCTTAAATTGTGTTCTAACCGCACTCTGAATTGAGAGATATTTTCGGCCCTCTCAGGTTTAGCGTCTCTGACTTTCCGCCTGAATCTCTCATCTCTCAGCTGGAACTGCTGCATCAGTGCTTCTTTAAGCCTGTCAATTTTTAGCATCGTCAAGTAACAATCGGGGCGGTATGGTGGCGCAGTGAGTAGTCCTGTCGCCTCAAGAAGGCCCTTGGTTCGATTTCCCCAGCTCGGGTGCATTTCTATGTGGAGTTTGCATGTTCTCACCGTGCCCGCGTGGCTTTTCTCCGGGTACTCTGGGTTCCTACCTCTATTCAAAGACACGCTGCTGCTTAGTTCATTTGCTTGCTGAATAAATTATTCCATCCCAAAAAAGAGTGCCCTATGATGTACTGGCGTCACATACTTGGTATTCCCCCGCCTTGCAGCCTCTGTCGGTTGGGATAGGCTCTGGCCCTCCCGCGACCCTGTACAGAACGAAGCGGGTATTGATAATGAATGAATGACTATACATCAATGAAGGACATAAAATAACAATCAGATAATTGTTAAACAAATAAATTAAAGAAGACGTGTCCCTGAGCAGGCAACAGCGCGTATCATCCAAGTACACAGGAGTAACCAGCATCAATAGTATAAAGTCAGAAGACTTAAGGCCTTAAGTAACAAATAAGTCTTGAGATGGAATTTCAAGATGCTTAGGAACTCAGCTGACCGAAGATCCAATGGAAAAGCGTTCCAGAATCTGGGAGCAGCGCGCGAGAAAGCTCTGTCACCCATCGAACGAGAGGTGCAATCTGGGCACATGCATCATGTGTTGAGGAGGGTGCCTGAAGTAGGTCATGTATGTATGTCAGATCAGCGCCAATTACAGCCTTGTAGGTGAGAAGGAGGCTCTTGAATTCAATCCTTGCCCGACACCCATAGGGTGCAAGACAGGACTATACCCATAATGGGACTCTAGGATGGGAGAAATTTGTTCAGACCAATTAATCTAGAAAGTATATCTTTGAACTGTGGGAGGAAACCAGAATGCGCAGCGAATACCCACACGGACAAAGTAGGGAGAACATGCAATCTCCGCACAGAAATGCCCGTAGCCAGGAATTGAACGGAAAACTTTGCTGTGAGGTAGCAATACTACTCACTGCTCCACTCAGCCGCCTTTCAATGATGAAGCACCTTTTAATATTAAAAATATACCGCATTAATAATTCGATATAAAGGATGTTTCTGAAAACTCTATGCACTATGTTAAGATGTAGGTTTTCACGGCTCGATGCATGATGATTGCTTCGAAAAGTTGCTCTCTCGGGACAGCCACGTCGATCGCTCCCTCCCCCCACCTCGCGACGTTTCGCCTCCCACGTTAGAGGCATCCTCAGGCGCAGTGTGCATGTGTCGTGTGTGTGACTCCTATTTATCGGTAGCTTGTTGAAGAACTAGGCAAGCTTTCATAAGATGACAATTCGGAGGTGAGTCACAGGTGGAACAGGATTGGGTTAATGTGATTCCAGTGTGTGAGCAAGACACTAGAACCCTTTCAAGTGGACCCCGACCTTCATCTATTGATCCTAGAATGGTGCAACTCGACAGAAGAGACTTAACACATACATAGTACCTACATATAAATAGAAGTCACACACGACACACGCACGAAGCGCCTAAGGACGCCTCTAATGTGTGAGGTGAAACGTCGCCATGGGAAGAGAGGGAGCGATCGACGCGGCTGTCATGAAAGAGCAGCTTTTGAAACAATTATCAATCAGGCACTGTCCATAATAAACAAGGACACGACACACACATACTTATAATGCACACGTGAATCACTCTGCCAAAAAGTGATGTAATTATGGGGAAAAAAACTACATGATTGGAATCCCTTATATGTAAAATGGCCTTGACTTTAATGAACGCAACATTATCGTGTACTGAACAAGGAATACACCATTTGCTAGGATTGTCAACCTGCGATGGTTCTGTACTGTGTGCCAATATGACGGTAAAGATGTGATTCTAGTTTGAGATGTTTACAATGTAAGGCATGTATTATACCAGCATCAAGAATGCTCTGCATTGCTTAATTTGCACAAATACTCTATTCCATGGGCGGCACGGTGGCCCAGCGGGAAGCGCTGTCACCTCACAGCAAGAAGGTTCCGGGTTCGAATCTCGGCTCGGGTGCCTTTCTGTGTAGAGTTTGCATGTTCTCCTCGTGTCCGTGTGGGTTTTCGCCGGGCACTCCGGTTTCCTCCCACAGTCCAAAAACATGTTGCTGCATAGGTTAATTGGCTTCCAGACTAAATTGCCCGCAGTGCCCGGTGATGGACTGGCGTCCCATCGTAGATATATCCCTGCCTTACACCCTGTGTCTGCCGGGATAGGCTCCGGATCACCGCGACCCTGTACAGGACTAAGCGGTTTCTGAGAATGAGATGAGATGAAACTCTATTCCATTAGTGGAGGACTTCTGTCGTGGGTGTATGTACTGGGCAGTAATTATTTCGTGAATTGTGTTTAGTCATGGATTCGGCATTTATCAAGGGTCACGATAACAATACATCATTCTTTGCTGGTACATTATTACGTGACTTTTTATTAAGGATAGGCTCAAAAGAAAGCCACTGCCAGGTGAAGGTCGGTCAGTTGAAGGACAATGCATAGGTTATCAAAGCTACCTGTTTGCATACTTTGCCACTAGTATG
>JAZEWT010000017.1:16249796-16265304 GCA_036362905.1 Mordacia mordax
TAAGTGGGTCGTGTGCGATGAGCGGTGCCGAGTTGCGGGATTAGCGGTGCGAGTCGTGTCATGGGAATGGCTGAGTGGGTTGTTATGCGTGTCAGGCTAGGTGCACGTTAGCACGCTCGGGGTGTGAGCCAGGAGAGGGAGAGCTGTGGCGTGATCTGGCCGCAGGTCAGGTCTGATTGGCTGTGCCCCTGTTGCTATAGGTGGTCGGTGGAAGGGAGGTCATCAACAGGTGAGCAAGGGCAGGTTGCTCGCCCGTTGGCGTTAACACTGGCCTTAACCGGTCTCGACTGATTAGAGATGGGAACGTGGCAGCTGACAAGTCAATATGTAGAGCGGCGGACTGTTGAGAGAGCGTAGCTCGTCGTCGATGTTCGTGGTTAGTGTTGGGTTGGCGCGCAGAGTGCGGTTGTTGAGTTGAGATGTTAAATAAAAGGTCTGCAAGGCAAGAGGCCTCCCATCCTAGTCACTGGTGTTGCTGCTACATGAGGAGAGGCGCCGGCGCGCACATCCCGGCATCCACGGGGCGCGACAACGAGCGGTCTCGGGTGGTGTGGAGGCCGGATCGTTTGGGGTGCCCCGACAAGTGCACTAAGATGTCATTTTAAATGATAGACTCGTGTGATAAAGAATGGAGAGCAAATTGAAATGGCTAAAGTAATGTTACATGGTATTGCATGTTTATGTTGCAGTTACAATAATCCGTCAATGGTTTCAACCTCATTTTGTAATAATTATTACTACTTTTCAATGTGTAAAATAGGATTTTATACTTGAAAGATTCGTTCAACTTAATTGCGTTTGATGAGAAAATTTACCACAAAAGAATCCCCAGGTTCTATTCTTCACTTCGTGTGCTTTCCTGTGTGACGTTTACGTGCTCTCTCCCTGCGCGCGTTTGGGTTTTTGCTGCGTATTCCGGTTTCCTCCCACTGTCCAAAGATACACGCCTGCCCAGGTTAATTGGCCTGCTGAGAAAATTGCCCCCGAAAGTGTACCTTGCAATGTACTGGCACCATGTGCTGGGTATTCCCAGCCTTGTGCCCTCTTGTCTGCCGGGATGGGCTCTGCCCCCTCAACTGCTCCCCCCCCCCCATGACCCTGGACAGGATTAAGTGGGTATTGATGATTAATGAATGAACAAAAATACTTATGTATGAACTTATTCTTCACTGACTTGTTTTTACAAGACACAGAGTATCTTGGTGCCGGCTGAATGCATAGCTGCCTTTCCCTCGCCACTCTGTGTAGTTTTTCCACACTTCTGTAATGATGTAAGTCACCCTGGATATGGGCGTCTGCTAAATAATTAATAATAATTATCCTAATGGTTTACCATCCATCAATCTTTCATCATGAATGTGCCTCCCTATCCACGCTACTGCTCACACTTACTTGCTTTAAAGCCAATGTTTGAAAACCCATAATGATGAGCTGTTAAAAGAATTGATTGTTCTTCTGTTCTTTAAAGGTACGCTCTATTGCCTATGTCGATTTAATATAAACTTTGCCTCCCCATCATACAAGCTTTTGCGGACAAATGTTTTTCCCCAAGCTTATACTGAAGAATGATGCTGCAATGGTGTAATGGTAAGAAGCAATGATGCAAGTTTTTCAAATCCCCACCCCAATCTTTGTCCAGCCAACAATTTAAATGGGTATACCCCTCCTCATTGATCATAACCTCATCGTGATGAAGGGTTACTTTCTTCCAATGAATCACACAGCCGTGTAATCTGCAGTCTAGCACTTCGAGTAGAGTAGACCAGGTCTGGGGGGAGGTTCCTGACAATGATTCGAAGGCCCTTCGACAAATGTAGAATGGCATCAGAAAGGATATCCGGCCACGAAAATCTGCCCCAAATACCCCAACGTTTGGGGAGGGGGGAAGGTATTTGCCAACCTGAGCTAACCTGGATATTGGCTATATAAGCCGACAACAACATACCACAGTTACTGATGTATATTTTCACAGTCGATGGACAGGTCACTTGTGGTGGTGCAAAGTGTGAGTAATCCGACCTCCGACGAGCTATATATCTATGTTAGAAGTGAAAAGGACTCAAACGGGGGATACGTGGTGAGTCATTTTCTGGTCTTTATTCACTGCCCTCATCACCCTCGCTGCACCAGCAGAGCTCCTGTCGTTACTTGAGCGCTCACCTTTTCACCCCCCGATCTCTTCTCGTTCCCCCACCCATCTGGCTGTTGACGTCGGGGGCCCCGCCACCTCAGGGTTCTGCTCATGTTGCGGTTTTGCCCTTTGGCGTGGCCCTTCCTCTGCGGCCCCAAAAAAAAAAACCTCTTGTGGAGATTTTTTTGAGATCCTCGTGCAGGGAATTCTTCCAGCAGTGCCATGAGTAAACAATTGCAGGTCTGCACTGTCACATTTCTTATAATGGCTACTCAATGTACGTTTACATTGTGTTCGTTTGGAGAGTGTGATGCTAATGCTGGGGTCACCACTGTCGCTGGCTGATGCTATGTTAATGAACCTCCATGGGTAGAATATGCCGTCGATCCTGAAAAAAAAGTTGACACGAGTCACGATATGTGATTTTCCGGTGTATCAGATATGGCTCAATAGCCTCCTCTCGTAGAATAAATGGAGAGAGGATTACATTTTCATGTGATTTAAGGTTTATAAAGCCATGATAGGAAAGAGTAAGAATTTCTATTCGAAGTACCAGCACATTTGATTTATTTTATTCAACCTATACATCTCTGCATTGTTATACCATCAACATATAGACATGTTCACTATTTAACAAGTGTTATGTTTAATCATACCATTACTGGCTTCATAGAAAGATTATGTGGTACAACTATTGCACTGTGCTCTAAACCACTCACCTCAGTTCGATTCCTGGCCACAGCTCAGATCAGTGATTTAGTCTGGGACCCTCCGTTTTACCAACCCTTATTAGCCAGTGTGGTGAAGTATGGGTAAACGATCTCTGGGTTCAGTTCCTTGCTCAGGTGCCTTTCTGTATGGAGTTTGTGTGGTCTCCCCGTGTCCGTGTGGGTTTTTGCCGGATACTCCGGTTTCCTCCCACTGTCCAAGAACAAGCTGCTACCGAGGTTAATTGGCTTGCTGAGTAAATTGCCCACAGTGCCTTGTAATGTAATGGCGTCATATCCTTGGTATAGCCCCTCCGTGCATCCTCTGCTGAAATACGGTCTGGCTCCCTGCGACCCTGTAGAGGATTAAGCGGGTGTTGATCATGATATATATAATAATAATATTGCATTTTAAGCTATGGAATACTGCACAAGAACTTTGATTGGGGCCTGAGATTGGACAGACAGTGAACGTTTTGCAATTTAGGGATTTAAATCATGTTCCAATTCCGTTATCCTTTACTCTTCCTCTGAACACAGTCGCAGGATAATATATTTATATGTAAATAGATGACACTTTGGCGATGAAAACTAGAATTAATGTAAGAGGCTCCACCATATAGGACGTCTGCCACGATGAGTGTAGAAGGGGATTAGGATTTTGTTGACTGTTGACTTACAGAAGAGAGTAGGCAAAGCTGGATGCTTATGGAAATTTGTCATATCTCAAAGATGCGATGTTGATGCAAAAATGATTGCGGATTGTTTGCATGTTATGCAAAGAGAGTCGATACCGGAGATAATGCTTTGAAAAAATATGTGCGCAGCATTCGGAATGCAGCCATGATGTAAAGGTATCAACACTGTTCTTTAAATCCAATTTGATCTCCAGAGGTTGCTTGATCGATCTCGCGTCTGAAATGGACGTTTAAAGAACCCTCCGTCTGTGTTGAACAAAACTTCAGCTTCCTGTTTATGGGGTAAAGAAGAGTCGGTCGTCGCTGCCCTCAAGAGGGGCTGTGTCTCGAGCTACCTCGAGTCGCGCTTCTTTCCAGAAGCAGTGGAATTGTGAAGCGATTGCAGGATAAAACCGTGACGTCTTCACAGAATGTATAATTCTTGTCGCTTTAATTTAAAAATAAATATTGAAAACAAGGGAGCATGAACCAAACAAAAAACCCGTGGGGCATGGACATCATTGGTATGGTAGGGGTATTTTAATCCAAGAGACCGCTTCCTTTTGACGGTATTTCCCGTGAACGACACCCATGCATACATTCAAATTTTATTATTTGGACTCTGCACGCAATTTTAGGGAATAATATTTAAAGCATGAAATGATTAAATGCATTTTGATGAATAATTATACATTACCTCAGAAAAAAAGACCTTTGCTGGCTGGCTGGTATGTCGGTAACATCAAGGCACACATTTGCATGATGCAGTCACATTTGCAGGTTCGTGAGCATTGACGTCATGCCTCTCCACCATCCATCCTCCATCTCGTCGTGTATCCCATGCAAATGTGTGGGCACTGCTAGTATGGTTAGAGATTACGTTCTTTCAATTAAAGTGGTGAGAAATATTTTACATGACACCCTCAAAACCAAAATCTTGCTCCGAATGTATTCTGTACTGTTTATAGAGAGATGTGTCAAGGAACAACCTGAAGCAATATAGCACACTACTATTTCTCTTGTTGGCAATCATTTTTAATCCTTCCCACATTGAATGAGTACTTGAATTGGGTTTGCTTTTACTCTAGTTTCTATTTAATGCCGTTTTTTTCATATCTCAGGACTGCTTTTGAGAGCCTGATGATGTCTCCAACGTGGGCGGTTAAACATCACAAATGAAAGAAGACAAACGTTAAACCACGGTTATCTCTCAAGACCAGCTCTTAAGAACAGTTCTGGTACACTGAGACGTCAAAACCTACATCAGAATGTATATTTTGTTTTCATGACAGCGGGATGCTGATAGCGCAGACCTTAAAGCTTGTACGTCTACCATGCAGCAGCTACGGCAATTTGAAGGAGGTAAAAGGCATTGGCAACGTGTAGTGATTTCAACGACACTTTTGGCCACCAAGATATTCAGATCTTGGCCTCTCATTATAACGAATAACTCCCAGCATGTCAATCTCCATACAATTTTAACAATGTTTACAGTGTTCAGAAAAACGAAGTTGTGGCACAATTTGAACAGATTTTCGTGCAACTGCATATTTGAATATGATCTGAGACACTGCTCCGGCCGCAGCATAATTTGTATAACAAATAGCGTTTTCCTCCTCTGTCCCTCACTTTCTTTCTTTTAGCTAGTTTTAGTCTGCGGGAGTGATGTATTAATTTGGCCGCTCACATAATAGTGACAATAAGTATGGCAGAGAAACAACTCAGCTGATGAATATGGCCTGTATCCAGGGTGGGAGGGAAATTTAAGGCCTCAGTAAATTGGCTATTGACCCATGTGAGCCTGTTCCCAACAGAACTGCCGTCCCCAAAAACGCAAATCATGGGCTAAGGCATTTTCAGCTTGGTTGAGACTAATTCCAAGCTCATATTTTGCAGCTGCTGGCCTAGTTTAAATTAAATTCTCTGCCAGCGTTATAGTGTTGCACCATATGTCATACTAACACTTAGATTTATTATTTTAAGTAAAAATAAAAAATAAACTCTTCAAGTTAGATGCCATGGAAAAATTTTTTTCGGGGTAGACTAATACATTGTATTGCTATATTACATCGTTTGCTTCATTAATATGCTAAAATAATTTTTTTAAGCTTTTTAAAATAAATGATGCAGAAATGTGTTCTAATGTGTTCTATATATCGCGTGTTGTTTCAAAGTGTCTGATTTAGATTTTTGGATGTTCTCGTGAACATTATGTTTTGAAGAAGGGATCATGCTCTGAAACTCCGAAGGAAAACTCATAGTTTCATTCTATTTAAATAGGAATTTGCCACCAGAAATTGTGCCATAGTGCTTTATACTGACATGAGAGTAACTAACAATGACCCATGCACTGTGAGACGAACTCGATAGAGAACTCCTTAAACCGTTGTCATTTGTCATGATCCCACAATGTCGTAATCCATCTTGATGCTAGCTTGTAGCAGGACGATTATTGAATTGTGTATACATTTCATTCAGATACTTCATAAAACTTTAAAGAGTTTTAATAATGCAAATAGCTCCCCATGGATTGTAACCTCACGGTGGTGGAGTTTGCATGTTCCAATGAACCCCAGAGCAATGTATCCTGGAGTCTATCACTACCGGTGGAATCTTTCTTGGTGAACAGGTATGGGTGGAATTTCCGGACAAATAACGATCTGAATACCCTGGCCGTAAAATCCTGCTCCAATGCCCCCACCATTGCTAGTAACTTGAATATCAGCCATTTAAACCAACAACACACGGACCAATCTACTGTGATTCGTGTTTTGTAAACTGACAACCTAAAAAGTTAATCTCTTTTGTCACAACTGTTGTAATGCATTCCCATTTTTATTATTAATAGAGTTGACATATACTGCAGTGTGCGTTACAAGGGATGATTCATGAGTGCAAAATTGAGTATGCCTAAAATAATAATTAAATGGATTATGACGTACATGTTTAATGAACAAGAGAACAATGATTTTTGTTGACAAAATATATTTATTCGCAATACGAAAATGCGCTGGTTCTCATTAAGACATTGCCTTCTTTGCTTTAGATTTTTTATTATATGTATAATGCATTGTAAAAAGAAGATTGTTTTTAGTTTATATACTGGCCTGAACCCATTAATTTTCTGGAATAATTACCATTCGTCTTATATGACATCTTTAGGTTCTGAGTTTGCTTGGTAACAATTTTACATTTTACAACAAAATTCAGGACACAAGCCACAGTGTTACCGTTATTTAATTTTCAGCAAATGTAAAGTGCCTATACAGGAGAAATATATATCCAATGAATGCGAATAAAAAAACCCAAAACCACACTTGGAAAACGTAAAGAAAGATCATTTCTAAATAAGCATCATGCATATTTATATTGCCTAGTGACGTCCAAACACTCTACCTGGTGACTCCATAGTTTTACTGGGAGACTTCAACGCCCATGTGGGCAATGATGGAGATACCTGGAGAGGTGTGATTGGGAGAAATGATCTGCCCGATCTAAACCCGAGTGGTGTTCTGTTATTGGACTTCTGTGCTATCATTGACAGTCCATAACAATCACCAAATTTGAATACAAGGCGGCTCATAAGCATACCTGGTACTAGAGCATCTTGGGCCAAAGGTCGATGATCGACTTCGTAGTTGTCTCATGGGACCTGAGTCCATGTGTTTTGAAACTCGAGTGTAAGAGGAGCAGAGCTGTCTACTGGCCACGGCCTGGCGGTGAGCTGGATCAGATGGCTGGGTAGGACGCCGAATACACTGGTAAGCCCAAACGTGTAGTGAGGCTTTGCTAGAAACGATTGGTGGAGTACCCTGGCTCCAGCGATTTCAGCTCCAAGCTCCGGAGAAGTTTCTTTCACTTTCTGGAGGAGGCTGAAGACATGGAGTCCGAATAGACCATATTTAAAGCCTCCATTGTAGAAGCGGCTGCTAGGAGCTGTCGCAAGCAGGTAGTTGGTGCCTTTATGGTGGCAACCTAAGAACCCGCTGGTGGACACCAGTGGTGAGGGCAGCTATCAAGCTGAAAAAGAAGTCCTTCCAGGCTTAGTTGGCATCAGGGACCCCTAATTGGGCGGACAGGTTCTGGCAGGCCAGAAGGATTGCAGCTGCAGTGGTTGCAGAAGCGAAAGCCCGGATGTGGGAGGAGTTTAGAGAGACTATGGAGAAGGACTTTTGGCTGACTTGAAAAAGGTTTTGACAAATGATCCGATTGCTCAGGAGGGGAAAACAGGGCACTGCCCAGGCTGCTGTCAGCAAGGGCAGGGAGGTGCAGGCCTCGAATGGCGATAATCGTCGGAAAATGAAAGGAACACTTTAAGGAACTCCTAAATCTGACAAACGTGCCCTCGAAGGAGGAAGCAAGGCCAGAATGTTCTGGAGGGTCAGAACCCATCTCCTTGGTGGAAGTCACTGAGGTAGACCAGAATCCACATAGTGGTAAAGCACCAGAATTCTGAAGGCCCTGGATGTTGAAGGCCTGTCAATGGCTAACATGCCTTTTCCATGTCGCATGGGTGTCAGGAAAAAAAACAGTGGACTGGCAGACAGGGGTAGTGTTTCCCATTTTGGTTCTCACCCGGAAATAGGTGGTTTGTCTCCTCTTGGTGGGGAGTGAGCACCTGACCCAAGTGAAGGAGTTCAAGTATCGCAGGGTCGTGTTCAAGAGTGCGGATAAAAGGGAGTGTGAGATTGATATACAGATGGGGAGAGCATATGCAGTAATGTCGTCATTGTACCGGACCATCATGGTGAACGTGGTGTAGAGGGAGCTGAGTTCAGAGGCAATGCTCTCAATTTACCAGCCAGTCTTCGTTGCAACCCTCACCTATGGTCACGAGCTTTGGGTAATGACCAAAAGCCCTGGATAAGGGCTAAATAAATCCTCCTCATTATCTGAAACCGCTTAATCCTATATAGGGTCACGGTGAGCCGGAGCCTATCCCGGAAACACAGGGCGTAAGGCAGGAATACACCCGACGACGGGACGCCGGTCCATCGCCGGGGCTAAATAAATAATTATTAATTAAAGAGTAAGGACCCGGATACAGGTGGCTGAAATGAGGTTCCTCCGCAGAGATAGGGTGAGGAGCTCAGAGTAGAACTGCTGATCCTTCGCGTTGAGAGTAGCCAGTTGAGATAGTGAGAGAATCTGATAAAGATGCCTCCTAAGCACCTTCGTCTGGAGGTTTACAAGACACTGCCAGCTGGGAGGAGACCCCAGGGCAGACCCAGGCTTGGGAACGCCTTGGAATCTTTGGGAAGTTGCTAGCAAAAGGACGTCTGGGCTGCTTTGCTAAGCCTGTTGCCCCCATGACCTACACGCAAATAAGCAGCATGACAATGGATTGATGGATAGTGACGTCTACAAATTCCCCCTTGTGGGCAAGCAATCCTAAATTTAAGGGGGTTAGCATTGCAACACAACAGTCGGCTGTAAAGTGAAATATGCTGTCGATAAAACCTGGTCTGAGCATACGTGATCAATGATACAATTTTAATGAAAATGTAAGGTTTACATAGTGGTCTTGAGTGATTCTTATCATAAATGGAAACGGGAGAGGGGCATTGAAAGAAAGGAAGAAGAGTGGCAACATTTTTTAGATGAGTGAAACAAGATGGCCTCAGAGGTAACATTGTCACTATCATAAATGAATTCTCTTCACAGGCCTGAAGAGGCCCATAGTGAGGAAACGAGTGGTGGTATCACTGAGTAGATTCCCATACGCATCGAACAAGTTACAGCACCGCACATCGTATCTGAAGCTTCATGACTGGGAATCTCATTAATGCCCTTGCAGGAAGAGTTTACAAAGATTCGTTTGCATATTTTTCATTTTCACCACCATAATGAGCATGCAACCAGATGCGTAGTTGCCATCTCAATAGCCATTAGCTCTCATTCTCTCAAGCACCCCAAATACCATTGTTTTTTATTTACAAATAATGTTAAACATACTCATAAGGAACAGTACAGCATACATGTATGTCTAACATTTATTAACTAACATTCAGTCTATGGGGTACCTTTTGGTAGTACAAATATATAAAAAATAGAAGAGGTGTTACCATTTCAAGTAATAATACAAGTGCTAAGGTTTTAAAATACCAAATAGATACATTTGGTGTTTTTGTTGTTGTGTCAAGTTTGCAACAACAAAATACACACGTACTTGTGGTAAAACATGTAAACAAAATGTCATTGATATTATTTATATCCCCAGTCAAACATTCCCGTGTGAATTAAATTATCAGATATGATAAATATAATGATGTCGGTTTTCACGGCTCGATGCATGATTGCGTCGAAAAGCTGCTCTGTCGGGACAGCCGCGTCGATCGCTCCCTCTCCCTCCATCACGACGTTTCGCCTCACACATTAGAGGCATCCTCAGGCCCCTGCGTGTGTGTCCCGAGAGAGCAGCTTTTCGAAGCAATCATCAGACATGATAAATGTGAGTTTTTTTCTTTGTTAGAGCGTATACAATTTTTATTGATGATTTCCACAGTTGGGCGTCGCGGTGGCCCAGTGGTTAGCGCTGACGCCTCACAGCAAGAAGGTCCCGGGTTCGAGTCTCTCGGCTCTGGTGCCTTTCTGTGTGGAGTTTGCATGCTCTCCCCGTGTCCGCGTGGGTTTTCGCCGGGTACTCCGGTTTCCTCCCACAGTCCAAAAGCATGCTCCTGGATAGGTTGATTGGCTCGCAGACTAAAATTGTCCCGCAATGCCCGGCGATGGACCGGCGTCCCGTCGTCGGGTGTATTCCTGCCTTACGCCCTATGTTTCCGGGATAGGCTCCGGCTTCACCGTGACCCTATATAGGATTAAGCGGTTTGAGATAATGAGATGAGATTTCCACAGTTAATTTTCATCCCAACTCGTACAATTTTTTGTATGCGTGTATACAAATTTACATTAACTTTACATATATATGTAAAGGCAGCAGCATAACTAAAAGCTTTATGGCAAATGTCACGCTTCTAAGCAGTCTACAGTACGGCAATTACGAGGGAAAGGCACATTGGTATTCTGTCACTCGTGCAACAGTTGTGTTTTGTTTAGATTTTCTACAAATCCCTAATTTAACCTAACTATAATTTAATGTATACGATTTAGTTGATTGATTTTAATTAAGTGTTATTTTCCCCGTGTGGGTAATTTGCACATTTACTGACAGCCATCAACCATTGTTGACAAACGATTTTGTTTCAACGCATTTGCTACCATTTTATCCTGCACAGCTAAGACTAGACAAAGATCGCTGTCTTTGTCATTTCTGATACATTGTCATATTGAACTGACATTCTCTGACATTGATTTTCTCTATAGATAGCCTGATGAATACAAATGTATTCATCGTCTTTGATAAATAATTTGAATGCACCAAGCCTCCTAGCAATTACACTGTCCTGTTGGAATGAATGTGAGGGTTAACGGGTTAAATGCCCAGAGGTTGTGAAAAATAGCTTCTGCTAGCACAGATGTAACTGTGCCAAGCAATACAACAATGTTCTGATGTTCACTGCTATTTTTATTGTTTCATTGCTGTCAGTGTAGTATTCTTTGCACGCTACTGATGTCATTGATTTTTTTTCTTCATCCCTCCGGTATTGAAAAGTAAAAAGCCCTTCTTCACTTGGCTTTGTAAAAAAATGTGACAATAAAATTCTTGGGCGATTACTCAAACATTTTTGTAGTCTCCGTGGGTACCCAAGTAATACCCCTAATACACGTATTTATTATTATTATTAAATGCAGACCACATATTTGTCTTTCCACGATAATCCATTTGAACTGAAATTTAATTATTCTGACCATCAATTGTTTGCCTTAAAATCGATAATACTTTCCTGTCTACAGACATTAATAATGTAAGGTATAGTTTTGGAAATTCTATAATTCTGAGCCTCAAAAAAACGTGAGTGTGAGAGGGCTATCATAAAACAATAAACAAGTCAAAACCTGTAATAAGTAGAACAGATTTTTACCATTTCTGGCAATTATACACGTGTTAAGATCTTAAAACATCAAAATAGACACATTTCACAATGTGTCTAGTTTGCAAAAGCCACACATACTTGTGGCAAAATATGCAAGCAGGAAGCTTGATAACATATGCATTGCCCTTCAGGTGGAGCTTAAACAGCTCAGGTGGAGCTTAAACAGCTCCACCTGAGCTACTAAGCATTGATATTGCATTGTCCTGAGCTGGTTGCCTTTTGGCATCATCTGGCTAACACTGACAATCAGACTCAAAAGAAAGCCATGTCTGGTGTGGGCCAATAAGTTTGAAGGGCAATGCATATGTTATCAAAGCTTCCTGCTTGCATATTTTGCCACAAGTATGTGTGGCTTTTGCAAACTAGACACATTGTGTAATGTGTCTATTTTGATGTTTTAGGATCTTAACACGTGTATAATTGCCAGAAAAGGTAAAAAAAGTCTGTTCTATTTATTACATATGTACAGTGGCAAAAAAGTACCCATAGCTTAAGTCAAAATCTGATCATATTTTCCCACAGTTTAACGGTAATCGGAAATAATGTGTTATTTTCGTGGCTTGCATTCATGTCACTGTGGCATTATGTGTTAGGTCTATTACATTTTTAAATAGCATTTAACTTCATTACTGAACTTTTGAAGAAGAATTACTTTTTTTATATATTTGCATTTTTATTAAGAACATTCAGAAGTAGTGCATTAACATCCCACAGGTTTTATACAATAAGTGATAACACTATAAATTGTTGCTTGAGGCCACAATTTTAATTTTAGAAATACCGTGCCCACCACACAAATTAGCATATATTTTTTACGAATTGCACTCGGGACAAAACAATAAAAAATGTGCTCCTGTGGTGACCAAAAGGGCAACTAACCTCCCAGGGTGCGTACCTGACAGAAAAGTCGCTGCGAAGACGTGTTCAACCTGGACCAACACGCACTTCACACCACGCTTGCAGCACACCCCAGTCTCACTCCGCTGCCCGTCATGAAAGCACCATTTAGTTTGAACCCGCTGTGGCCTCCACCCCCCGTGAGCGTTTTTTTTATATTGAGAGAAGGGGCAGGGTCCCCCTTCCAAGGCTTTTTTCCATGCAAGGAAAGGGGAAATCAGGTAACAAAGGGGGACCATAGTTAAGGTATGCTTTGGGACCGCACGGCCACACTGGGCAGGAATGACCGTCGCATAGTGCATTCAAGACCGAAGGAGAGGAGCCCCATTTACTTTTGCCGGTACTGGAGTATATAATTTGCATATCAGTTAGCATCTAGACGATGAACGGCAAGCAATTAGCTGAGGGATACGGGCACAATGAGGAGAGGGGCACGAATTTCAAAGGACGTGTGGGGGGGGGGGTGGTATGGTGACGATGCAATTAACACCTGAATGAGGCAGCGGTATTTAAGTAGGGTTGCTGGAGATGAAGGATGTCTCCTACGCGTGAGTGAGAGGAGCGAGGAGTGGTGAGGGCAGCCCCGGGGAACCTGGGCTGGTGATGCGCAGGGGATAATGAGCTTTTTCTGCTCTGAAGGGGACAAGAAGGAGTGTGCGACGAGACGGCGGTAGCGTGAGATAAGGAGACAGCGGGGTGCTAGGTGGCAAAGTCTAACGCCGGGTCCTGAGTGACTAAAGAGGATCGAGTGCCGGGAAGGTGCTGTGGCGTCTGGTGTTGCACGAGCATGTGCAACGCGTTAGAGCAATTGTGAGCGCTGTGTGTCATTGGCCAAGTGAGCAGTGTTGTTGCCCGCCGAGGTGCGTGTGCACTCGTGGGGAGTGAGCGAGTGCTGGAGCTGCACGAGAGCAAGTAGCGCTGCAGGAGTGTAAGGGCGCGATCTGCTCAATATTTATCAGGGTTCAGTAGGTACGCTAAGAACATCAGTGCGTGTCGAATTAATGCCCGTGAGGGATGGAGCCCATTTTTACGTGAAGCGCTCGCTAGACAGGTGGAGGCATCTCTGCCCCACACTCCCACATGTAGTTTTATTTTCAACCTCCGTTGCCCTTTACCTTTGCACATCGCATACGGAGATGCATTACAAGTAATAGTTGTTTTAAAACAAAATGGATTATTCAACGAGACAGTTATGTATTGATGTACATTCCTTATTTTTTTTTGCTAACCTTCACTTTAAGAAAATCAGCAATTAGCCTAGATGATGCGGCATCCATTATTCAAGCAGAAATAAAAAATATTTTAAAATGTTACGTGTATGCTGAGAACGTTTTTCCATCTCGTGCGTTTAAGTTGAACATTCATCTTTTGAATGTGGGAATAAACCTTGCATAGTGAGGTTATGCAAACGCCACCATGCTGATTTCATGGGTTTATAAGTGTATGCATGGAGTGATGGACTTAGAAAAAAACATGTTTCTGATGGAAACATAGACAAATTGGCTCGGAAATCTGTAATGTGGGTATTAAGCATCTCTGACGATCGTGGGGAGCAGCTAATCTCCCTCGTCAGCCTCGTAATTTCACTACTGAATGCGAACAGATAACACGCTGGCTCCAGCCATAGCAAATATCAAATTACACACCAGACTATGCATGTGCTTTGCTCAGTACCGTAGTACTAATTCTGTGCATTCTATTCAAACCCTCCTTTTAGCATCAATTATGCAGTTGCAGTAAGAGTGCTGTAGCATCTTTCATATTTGTGAAAATACAATATTGTCATGGAGTTATTCACAACCATCTTGTCACGAAAAACCCAGGCGTTAACGTAGGTTAATTATACGAGGGCATTAACTCTCATGACTAATATGACACAGTAGCATACACGAAGGCACACATTTATTCAGAGATAAAATAGGACCGTAGCATATTATGTACAAAATTACTAAGATAATAATGTTTTCGACTATAAAATGAATTACTGTATTGTCACACACTGTATATGTATACATACGGTAATAGGCGTGTAGCAAGTCATTAATTCATTCACTAATGCTCATAATTGCATGTCTAAAGAACCTTTCACCTGAAGATCATAAAGCGTTGCACAGAGCTATGGAGAGAACGGCATGTCAACAAAATCAGAAGAGAACAAATAAGTAAAATAATATTCAAAATCAATTAATCTCATCTCATCTCATTGTCTGAAACCGCTTAGTCCTATACAGAGTCACGGTGAAGCCGGAGCCTATCCCGGCAGACACAGGACGCAAGGCAAGGATATACCGACGATGGGACGCCAATCCATCGCCGGGCACTGCGGGGCAATTTAGCCTGCGAGCCAATTAACCTATGTAGCAGCATGCTTTTTGGACTGTGGGAGGAAACCGGAGTGCCCGGCGAAAACCCACGCGGACACGGGGAGAGCATGCAAACTCCACACAGAAAAGCACCCGAGCCGAGAGATTCGAACCCGGGACCTTCTTGCTGTGAGGCGACAGCGCTAACCACTGGGCCACCGCGCCGCCCTAAATCAATTAATGACATCAAATAAAAAAATAATTGATAAAACAAATACGGGAAGGAAGACGAAGCCACAGGTCAACAGCGTGTCATCATCCAAGCACACAGCAGAGTAGCAGCAACAGTTCTAGTCGGAGGACTTGAAGGTCTTATGAAACAAGTGGTTTTTACCTATCGCTGCTCTCACCTGTCTGCTCCATCTATCTCTGCTCCACGACCTCACCTTACACCATCTCTTGCTCTCTGCGCTCGGCACCTTATAATCATCTGATCGAACCGAACTTCCGTCCTCTAGGTTCCAAGGCTCACTGCTTCTTCGCTACCCTGGCCCCATCTCGGTGGAATGAGATCCCAATCGAAATCAGGGCCACAGAGTCACTCACGTCATTGCATAAACTACTCACGACCCATCTGTACAACCATCACTTACGGATCTGACAAGAACAATATGATACTTGGCAATGTTGAGCAACTGATATTTATTTCGTGCTCATTAATTTCATCTCATCTCATTATCTGAAACCGCTTAATCCTATATAGGGTCACGGTGAGCCGGAGCCTATCCCGGAAACACAG
>JAZEWT010000017.1:16296829-16309543 GCA_036362905.1 Mordacia mordax
AGATTCGAACCCGGGACCTTCTTGCTGTGAGGCGACAGCACTAACCACTGGGCCACCGTGCCGCCCTCTGAGAATGTCAATTGCTGATATTGTTATCCATCTCAAGAAACTCTTGACATGTCAATCTCTGATCTCTCTTTCCTTCAAATTTTCCACTTGTGACCAGATTTTCCAATTTCCTCTTTCCTCAAAATATGCCCGAGAAACTTCAACTATCTCCTTCTCATGTCATTGAACACCTTCTCTCTACATCCCATTAATGATAAAATGTCTTCATTAGAGGTGAGACTTGCCTAACATACCATTAAGATGCGTCCACAGAACCACATTTCACTTGTATGAATTCTCTTTTCTGTACTTAGTGATATTGCTCAACATTCTGATACATACGTGAAAACTGGTATAACATTACAATCAATAACACTTAGTTTCGTTCCCAGATACATGTTTTTATATTTATTAGTGTCTTGTTCATTTTGAAAAAGCTTTCTTTGGCCATCCTTATCCTCCGTTTTATTTCATAATCATTTTAACGATATGATGTTATCCAGTTTCGCAGATAGTTCAATTCATTGACCTATTTTAGATTTTCATTACCTATTTTGATGTTGCATACAGGTACACTTTTCTTCTTTGAAATTACCATGCATTCTGTTTTCCTAAAATTGGTAGTTAAACCCTTTTCCTCACTTTTACTAACAACCTTATCCAGAATTTCTTACAGCCTCTCCGCTGAATCCAATAAGAAAACTACATAATCTGCTAAAATGCAGGTTATTCATATTCTGTCCACCAATTATCAACCCTGGCAAACCTTCAATTTCCCTCAAGATGTTCTCACAGTACAAGTTTTTTATTTGAATGGAATCACATAGTTCATTTCTGATCCTTACTGCTGCGGTTTGATACCGCTATATGTTTCTTAGAATTCTTAAATCTTTACCATCAATGTCCAGTTCTTGAATCATTATAATTGGCTCCTGGTGTTTTATACTCTCGAATGCTTTGTTTTAATAAATGAAACACAAACAGAGAGCTTCATTCATTTCGATTGCCCTTTCTCGGCGATGGACTGGCGTCCCGTCGTCGGGTGTATTCCTGCCTTACGCCCTGTGTTTCCGGGATAGGCTCCGGCTCACCGTGACCCTATACAGGATTAAGCGGTTTCAGATAATGAGATGAGATGAGATTTCCCTTTCTGAACGTATTCGGATGATAAAATAGCATTTCTTGTACCTCGATTTTCCACAAAACCACACTGAACTATTGCAACCTCTGGTTTTAGTCTGCTTATAGTTCTGAGCATCAACACTTTTAATCGGATCTTCCTGACATGGCTCATTAGACTAATGGTTCCATGAAGGTCACATTCACGAGCTCTAGGTTTTTTGGGGAATGCGATAAAGATCGATTTACTGAGAACCTCAGATATCTCTCCACTGTCATAAATCTCGTTGATAATATCTGTCAATTTTTCTTAGCCAAAGTCTTCCAAACATTTTATTTGTTCTGCTATTTCATCTGCTCCTTTAGCTTTGTTTTTTTATTGTATTAATAACTGCTCTTACTTCTGAATTAAGGATTTTCAAATCATTCCTCTACTTTTTAATCGAGGGCTTTCCTTCTAGGGTGTTGTGAAATCACTTTTGAATATATTCTGTCCATCTCTTCAAATTTTCCTCTATGAGTATGTCACCATTTTTAGCTTTTATGCATCCACTAGCAATGCACCCTCCTTACCCTGTGATGGTTTGATATTCCTATGCGATGATGTAACGTCTTTGACCTTTTGTGCATTGTTGATTAAGCCATTTTTATTTCTCTATCTTACACAATGATCGCATTTTATTATCCACTATCCAATACGCTCCCATTTTACAGTTTTTAATCTTTCTTCTGCGCTCCATTTTTTCAAGGATCTCCTCCGTAATCCATTTCTATTTCTTTTGTGTGCTTTTATTGGTATAACCTGTTTGTTTTTTTCAACTAATGCTTCTTTAAACATTTCCTCTTTCGACACATTTCCTTCCTATTCAAGGTCTTTAAATCGTTCTTTTACCTCTGCTGCATATCTTCCTGTAATCAGATTGTTATTCAGTAGAACTTTATGATCGAGATTATTTGCAGTTCTAGGTTGTTCAAGTTTCTTGGGCCTTATCTTGATAATGCAAACTACAAGTACATGGCGACTTCCACAGTCAGCATCTGGGTACAATTTTGATTGTTATACTGCATTCTTGAATATTTTGTTAATATGATATTATCACTTTGATTTTTTAATTTATCTCCCGGGATTTTCCAAGTGTACCTTCTTCTCAGATGATGCTCAAACCATGTGTTCGAAATAACCTGACCATTCTATTTATCCATATCTCTCCTCTTTCATTTTTCTCCCCAGACCCATGAGGTCCAACAATGTTATCCATTCGCTCACTCCCAACTTATGCATTCAGATCACATATCATTATCACTACCTTTTGTGGTTTACACTGCTTCTTTGCTTAAACTAGCTCTTCATTGAAATACTCCATATCTGTTTCTTCACTTTCTACTGTCGGTGCATAAACGTGTATCACTAAAATATTGAATGGTTTAGCATTTATTTTCACCAGCATAACTCTATTAGATATCGCCCAAAACCCATGTAGACACTTTGAGATTTCTTCATCTAATATTAAGCCAGCACATCTTTCATGCCTCTGACCTGAAAAAATAATCATCACACCTCCTGATACAATCGTTTCCGCATCCTTCCAATGTGTTTCACACATACCTAGAATATTGATATTTAGTCTCTTCATTTCCTGCTTAACATTATCAAAATTTACAATTTGATTTAAAGTTCTAACGTTCCATATTGCTATTCTAAGTGGTTTTTTTCTTGATGTAAATAGTCGCTGGCTGACGGTCCAGAGTCACCTGTCACATATTACTATCCTTACCAGGCGAGGTGTCAACACGATTTATTGTGCGGGCCCTCTGCATACCGGTGTGGTTTTCGGTAGATTTTTTTATATTGTTTCTCTCGGCATAATTCTGGAGTAGGTTGCCGCATCTTTCTGCAGATTGCAGCTCTTCGCTAACTGAAGCAGGTCTTCTCTGCCGTTGTCCGAGTAGTACTGAGCATCCGCCAAACGAGATGATCCACCATCCTGCGCCCCCAATGGCTTCAACCGTAACGCTGATCAGAGAGGCAAATGGGTGCTATGCCTTGGCCAGGGGCCACCCAGAGACCACAGTAACCAGAAGGTACCTGTCTCACTAATACCCTGACAGTTGGGACTGCTTACTGTGGGATGTAGTTTAATGTCTTAACCAGGACCAATTGTAAGTACTCTACAGTATTGTGTGCAAAATTATTTGAGTACATTCATACACTCAGATGGTGAAAACTGGGAATTATCTGAACTGATAAACACTTTATAATAAAGTGTAGGACACATTATGTTCATGTATAGCACATTTTAGAAATGTTTTGGAGAATATATTCTTATGTTTTCATAGAATTCTTGAATTTTGCTTTTAATTACAATAATTTAACACTTTTCTTTTAGTTAAGGCTGCATATTCAGATTTGTTTCACCTGAGTGCATGTCTCATCTCATCTCATTGTCAGAAACCGCTTAGTCCTGTACAGGGTCGTGGTGAGCCAGAGCCTATTCCGACAGACACAGGGCACAAGGCAGGGATGTATTACCACGATGGGACGCAATCCATCACCAGGCAGTGCGGGCAATTTAGTCTGCAAACCAATTCACCTATGCAGCAGCATGTTTTTTGTACTGTGGGAGGGAACCGGAGTGCCCAGCGAAAACCCACGTAGACATGGGGAGAACATGCAAACTCCACACAGAAAGGCACCCGAGCCAAGATTCGAACCCGGGACCTTCTTGCTGTGAGGCGACAGCGCTACCCACTGGGCCACCATGCCGCCCCTTAGTGCATGTTGTCTTACAAATGATTTCAATGAATTATTGATACTGGCCTTTACGGCGCCCAAGCCAGATCTGAGGTGATGGCTATATGGCATTGTCCGCCATCTAGAGGGCTTGTTGTGACGTTACAAATGCTGTCAACCAATAAGAATCCAGGAAATTATCGATGACCTGACGCATGCCCAGTGCTATTTTATATATCGCCACAAAATGATTTTAACTGTGATCTGATTAGGTATTTTAGAGATCTGGACAAATCATATGTTGTTGCTCTCCAATGGGTTTTAGAGCTGCAATGTGTATTCATAAGCAGGCATTCAGTTGAGTTCTTCAAGAATGGAATTTAGTTCTTGAATAAGCCTCCAGCACGTGCTGAAAAACATGAACTCTTAAAACTCAATGGAAAGCAATTATAGTGCAACCAAAAAAACCCTTCACAGTAGTAAACTCCCAAGTTTGTTGTAAAGTATGTTTACTGCATATTTATTGTTTTTTTTTCACACAAAAACAAGTGAATGTTTGGCATGAGGTACAACACTGATAGGGAAGGGCTTGACGGTGATTAACGTCTCTGTAGCCGCAAGTCAACTGCCTAGAAACTTCTATTGTCGACCTGGATTTCCCAATTACGTTCGTGCTCCACCAGTACTCTGCGTTTGTTTACTTAAATCACTGCACGACAGCTCTCGTGCATTGTGACCCTCGAGTGATTGGCTCTCTAGAAATGCAATTTTTCTACGATAATTATTACATTAAACCATTTCCCAATAGGGCGGCGCGGTGGCGCAGTGGTTAGCGCTGACGCCTCACAGCAAGAAGGACCCGGGTTCGAGTCTCTAGGCTCGGGTGCCTTTCTGTGTGGAGTTTGCATGCTCTCCCCGTGTCCGCGTGGGTTTTCGCCGGGTACTCCGGTTTCCTCCCACAGTCCAAAAGCATGCTCCTGGATAGGTTGATTGGCTCGGAGACTAAAAATTGTCCCGCAATGCCCGGCGATGGACTGGCGTCCCGTCGTCGGGTGTATTCCTGCCTTACGCCCTGTGTTTCCGGGATAGGCTCCGGCTCACCGTGACCCTATATAGGATTAAGCGGTTTCAGATAATGAGATGAGATGAATGACTACCAGTAATTCAACGAATCGCCATGAATCTTATTATTTGAATCCACACTGAATAATCTTCCCTTTCATTTTTGCCATTTCATTGTGTCGTATTTTGTCTCATTTTCAAAGTTTTTATCTCTAGTTTTTTTGCTTCTTTATATAGCAAAAAAAAACCCTAGAGCTTTTTGTCAATGCAGAGATGTATAAAAGCTTATCCACGGTGTATCGATCAAGGGAGTTGTGTTACCATACTGCACCGTGGTGGTCAGTGTCGGTTGGCTAAGGTAGGTGCCTGGGATTGGTTCAGATATAGCTTGCATACCATTGCCAGAAATTAAACTCACAAACTCATGAATCGAGATATATGTATCATCAACAGCGTGACGAAGGTAGCCTATTGCCATCTCAGAAATATAGCCAGACTGCGCAACATCGTGTTACCCGCTGATGTTGAGAAGCCAATACACATCTTCATTTCCTCACGAATCAATTACTGCAATGCACTGCTCCCTGGCACCCCTGCCTACCTGGTCAATCGTCTCCAATGTGTGCAGAATGCGGCTGTTAGAGTCTTCACTCGCTCATCCATCCACGATCACATATCCCTAGTACTGATGTCTCTCCACAGGCTACCGGTCAAATTACAGGATTGAATTCAAGATCCTCTTCACCTACAAGTCTTTCACTGACATTGCTCCAACATACATCCGTGACCTACTCCACGCACCCTCCTCAACCCGACCATTCCAATCCTCCAATACGGGCTTGCTGCATGTGCCCAGATCGCACCTCCATTCGATAGGTGACGGAGCCTTCTCGTGCACTGCTCCCAGACTCTGGAATGCCCTTCCATTGGAGATTCGGTCAGCTGAGTCCCTGGGCACCTTCAAATCTCGTCTCAAGACTCACTTGTTCCAAGGTTCTCTAGCCCTCTGGCCTAGGACTGTTGATCTGGCTCAATGTGGTTGTGCCAGGATGATGGCTCTCTGCTGACCTGTGCCTGCTCGGGAACATTTATTCCTTCCTTGTTTGTATAAGAATGTTTATGTTTTCATATAATTAATTTATTGCTACTGTTTGACTTTCAGTTGAACTGTCCTGATGTTGTTGTGGATATGCCGTTCTCTCCGCCCCCCGAAAAAAAGCATAACGTTATTGTTGCTGATTTTCCGTTCTTACGTCGTTGTTGTTAACATGCCAATCTCTCCGCAGCTGTGTGCATCGCTTTGTGGCCCTTGGTTGAAAGGCGCTTTATTAATGCAATTATTATTATAACCATAACATACATTTTCATGTATAGCTCAAATAAGCAACAAACTTGTGCATATATACTTAAGCATACATTGCATTATATTTCAGTTCGATTTGATATATAAATCACTGCACATGTGAGCATGAACATCATAGCCATGAGTCGTGTGGCAACCTACCATATTACGTATATGCATGCAGTATGGTTACAGCACTAGATGCACATATACTCAAAGAGAAACAGCTAAATGCACATAAGGCTCTTGTGATGGGAAAACTAGATGAGACTGATTCGAATGAGATGTTTGGCAGTCATTATGTGCCAATGTTATTTTTTTTTACAAGGGTAAACCCTAGTCACTGAGCCAGGTGGCTCAGCGGTAGAGTCAGCAGCTCACAATCAGAAAGTTGCAAGGTCACATCATGTTTGGGGATTAACTCAGCCCACCATCCCTTTGCTGTCGATCAAATTAGTGCAACTTTGTGAAGAAGCCAACAACTGTAATGGAAATACCTCCATCCATAGGTATGAATACAAGAGATGATCACCAGCTTTGTTGATAGTTGGCGGAAGATTTGGAAGATAAACAGTGCCTTGAGACATTACAACTTCTGAAGGAAGTGGAGTTGTTGTTTGGGAGGAATTGTTTGATAATATAATCGTATTTGAAAGTTGGCCAATGTTGACATGAAAAGTGGCAAAGCTTTGCACACAGGCAATGATAGTGCGCATTGCAAAGGAAGGTGGAAGGGCTGTAAATTCAGTACAACAATGCTGTACTTAGATCGAGGCAGACCCTGGGAGAGTAAAAAAAGCTCTGGGTCGATGCCCTGAGGGTTGCCAGCCCAAAGAAGCAGTAGTGCTTTGTGCAGGAGCTGGACAGGCTGTACACTCTGGGGATGCTAGTGAAGCAGAAATAGAGCCCTGATCATGAGCCAGGCAGCCTGTGCACCAGTGAAGAGGGATGTGGACTGCTGTTACCATGTAGAGTGGAGATAAAGCACTGTGTGAACATGAGCTTGGATGTGTGGGGCCAAGCCTCGTGCTGTGAGGTTCCCCGAGGCCGTAAACAACCCTGATGATATGCCATTGAAACTTCTGGAAGGTCTAGAGGGGTATATAAGGGCAGAGTGTAGTGGGCGTTTGGTTGTTGGTGTGGTATTTGAGAGTTGGTCCATTGTAGTTGTGTTACCATGAAGTGAGCCATAGCTATCGTGTTACTTATAGGTGTGTGTTGTGGTTACGTGTCTGTGCAGCGTTAATAAAACGACTCGTGTCACAATGGCGAAAGTGTCACGTCCTGCCTTGCCTCACGTCGCGAGAGTGGCAGAAGCTTTCGCTTCAGTGCAATGGGGCCGAGAGCATGGCGAGGTGGACGAGAATGGAGAGATCCACACGTTTATCGACAATTTGGGGTCAGGCGCAGGATACAAACTCGCATCAGAGGCGAGGAAGAAGGCTGGGATCGTGCTGACATTTGGAGGCAGCGCTTTGGAGTCCTGGGATGACTTCCAGTGGCATGTGGCCAGTGCAGACCTAGAAGGCTCGTCGGACGCTGAAATGGCGGTGCGTGTCCCACTACATCTGCGGGGATGCGCGGCACGGTTCCTGGACAGACTGGAGGCCGCGACCAGTGTTGACTGGTTGCTACTCGGGCACTCGGGGAGCGGTTCAACTGAGTGGTTCCGGCGGCTGCGCAGGAAGAGATTGATGCGGCGATGCAGGCGGCCGGACGAGTCATTGGTGGACAACGTGGAGAGCTTGGACATGCTGCACATCATGAGGCCAAGTGGTTGTATGTATATGCTGAAGAGGAGAGGGCCGAGGACTGAACCCTGAGGAACCAGAGACAAAACGGGATGGATCTGAATTACATCCTCCAAGGCTAACGAACTGCTTACGGTCGGAGAGGTAGGAGCTCAGCGAATGCAGGGCACAGGCAGAGACACCTATACCCTCCAGTCGCTCAAGTAAGGTAGGGTTGTCAACGGTATCAAAGTCACCGCTCAGGTCCAGGAGGACAAGACTACTTGGCAAGCCTTCATCAGCAGCGGCGAATAGGCCATGAACTACTTTGACTAGAGCAGTTTCAGTACTCTGGCCAAATCTAAACCCAGTTTGGAAGGGATCGAGGTCATTGTTGGCGACATGTTTATGCAGTTGCACGGATACAGCACGTTCAAGGACCTGAGAGAGGAATGGTAAACTTGAGATGGGGCAATAATTGTCAGGGATGTTGCAATCAAGGACATTGTTTTGAGCAGAGGGGTAACTGCGACACCTTTGAATAATGGGGGAATGATGCCGCAGCGAAATGAGTTATTGAAGAGATGGTGAATAAGTGTGGAGTAATGGCGTTAAAATTTTGGAATTGGATTTGGTGCTTGGTGATCGAAATGGTCATGGTACCTGAAGATTAAATTACCCAGGGGAATGATCAGACGGGCCAGGATCAGCGATGGAGAGGTTGGTTACAGATATGCCCCTTGAGCAAACCAAGTCCCGATTATGGCCACATCTGTGAGTGACAGATGTCACGTGTTGAATGAAGCCAAATGAGTTCAGGGTGGCCATGAGATCCCTTGCAAGGGGGCTCTTTAGAGAGTCAACATAGCTGGTGAAATCGCCAGATATCAAACTCCTCTCAGAACTGGAGCACAGCTTAGAAATCAGCTCAGACAGTTCATTGACAAAAGAAGTGGAAACTCCAGGTGTGTGATAGAGTAACTCCAACTTCACATGTTGAGCCGACCTTCAATCCAGAGACATATGCTCGAATGAATGGAACGTCGACGACGCTATCAGTTGGATGTCGGCAGTAAACCGTGTGGACAACTGCAAGGCCGCCACCGCAGCCATGGGAACTAGCCTTCTGATTGAGTGCAAAATCTGGCGGTTGAGCCTGATTCAACGTGAGAAAATCTTGATGGTGCTAGGTTTCTGTTAGGCAGAGCAGGTCCAGCCTGTTGTCCAAGATCAGCTCAGCAATGGGTGGGGATTTTCAGTGTTCAGAAAGCGCACATTAAGCAGGGCAAAGTGGGTTGTAATTGCAACCATGTTCCGTACCACCCCTAAATGATGTCAGCCTTATTTGAGTTACATGAGTACTTAGCGTTGGTGTGAAAAAATTGCGCTGTGTAGAACAGCGGTACACACATTATGCTTCATGAGGGCCAGTTTCAGATAAAATATCCAAAGGGTCACAAACTGGTTATGACCCATGCTCCGTCTCCACATGCCCCTCCCCTTGCAGACAGAACAGAACATTTACAGTCGACTACCAGTATATGCCTATGTCAGAATACGAATATATTTAACAAAAGCTAAAATAACATAAATTGCTTTCAATACAATTTAGTTGACTTTTGATTATTCTTTATGGGCCCTTAAAATGTATTGCTGGGCCAGATCTAGCCTGCGGGCCCTGTGTTGTGAACTCTTGGTATAAAAAGGCAGATTGCCATAGCAATGACAAATAACATTTGTTCGTACAGTTTCATATATCTGTTCACATGATTGGGTGAGAATGAGTATAATTTCCATCTTTCCGGTCTCAAATCATTTTCAATTTAAAAAGCTATCGTACTGTGAGACATCATTTGTGTTATTGAATATTACACAGGGTGGCATGGTGGCACAGTGGGTAGTGCTGTCGCCCCAGCTAAAAGGTCCCAGATTCCATTCCCAGTTCGGGTGCCTTTCTGTATAGAGTTTTCGTGTTCTCTCCCCGTGTACGCATGGGTTTTTGCTTGGTACTCTGGTTTGCTCCCACTGTCCAAAGACACACTGCTGCCTAAGTTAATCGACCTGCTGAGTAAATTGCTCCGAGTGCCTTGTGATGTACTGGCGTTACACCCTGAGTATAGCCCTGCCTTGAGCTCTCTATCTGCCAGGATAGGCTCCGGCCCCCCGCGGCCCTGTACAGGATTAAGCGGGTATTGATAATGATGATAATTGAATATTACATAGTCCTTCTAATATACCACCATAAATGTGTATTTGAATATAGTTACTTGTAAAAAAAAGCATCCACTTTAATAAATTTTCCCGAGCCTTCCATACATGTTATCTCTTTCATTATTTTGCTCGAACAAGTTCATGTATATACATTATGATTACATACAAGTGGTAATAAGCAAGTCACTTGGGTATATCCCACTATAAGTCGTGAAACCCAGCACAAATAGATTAGGTTTCTGCTTACATAGTTTCTCGCTTTCTAATTGATGTGTTTTATAGTGGAATGTGTAACATTGGGATAATTTTACTCACCTTGACTGTTTAACAAAAATCCGACTGTAAAGTCAAAGAAATAACATTTCGAGTGCCATTTCAATATGTGACATACAGATAGAATATTACTGTATATGGTGTGGTTTCCATGGGATCAATTTTGTACTTGCTAGTTATAAGTCTGTTTCAATGTTAGTGTCAACAAATTGTGATGGAAATTTTGGATTCTATCTTGCGCTGTGACTGAACAAAACATCTCGCTATAACATGCTGAAAGCATGACTTCTTCTAATGTGACATTAAAACTTGTCAAAATATATTAGATTGGCCTGACCATGTTGATTGAAAACAAATTTGTATTTGTCTACATATCTATATATCTCTCAACACGTTTATTAATAACACTGCATGGCCTTAAAACGAAAACATATAATAGGCGATGTTTTGGACAATGGATGTTCCTCATAGTCCATACATTTTGCACATGAATTTAAATTTACGTGCTATAAAGAAGGGCCATTGCCCAAAATGTCACCTATTTTATATTTTTTTCTTTTTAAGGCCACGGTGTTATTGATGAATGTGTTGAGGTTTTTATTGTTACTTGTGCCTGTGAGTGACTGCCAGCATCACCAAATAATTTGTTAACTTTGCATATCTGCTGTCTTTTGTGCTTGTGCTTTTGCATTGCCTTCTCTGTAATACTGGATTTTCTAGATTATAAAATGCACATTTTCCTCTATTTTAAAGCAAACGTTATGGATGCCAGATTGTCTCATAAGCTGGAGAAAATAGTAATAAAAGCCAGGTAAATGTGCAGCACTGCAAATGCTTGAACGCACCGCTGCTTACAGAAGAGCATTTTTCTAGACGGAGCTCTGGAGAGCCACTGCAGAGGATCCTTTGGCCTATTCTTCTATGCTGACTAGACGTCTTGGAAGAAGTAAGAGTGTACGCGGTTGATGCCATCACACACGACCTGCCAGTCAAATAATTGTGGAGTACCCATCGACACTACTGGGTGGAGAGAGATGGGGGATTTCATTGTTCTACAAATGCAGAGATCGCCAATTTAGTATCCTTCTGTGGCAGTTTGAACAATGTACAAGTTTTTTAAATCTATACTAATGATAATAACATTTGCATCTGACTCCTTATTCTACTGCTATAATTCCCAAAGAGATAAAGTTATCTTTTTACAGTATCACGGAAGGGAAACATATCTACCTCATAGCAAAACCAAGCAATAATTGCTTCAAACTGATAACTACCAGTGACTTAGCGCCCCTTTTGCAACATATTCTTGGCAGTGTTTCTCAGACTCCATTGTTTGCGATAACCATGGTAAAAATCTCAACCAAAAGGAGCGTGCAAGCTGCCGCGACTTAATTTGCACATAAATTGGAAAGATTGGCCATCACAGGTGCATAGAATATAAACTGCCGTACGTTTGTCGGTAAAACTGCCTTAAAAGAAGATGTATATGTTAGATGACATTTTGGCCCTTCTTAATAGCACAATAATTCGTGTATACAATACATCAATAGTAGGCTTCAGCACATTTCTTGCAACAAATCTTGTCATATACAGTAGTAATTATACTGCAGTAATCTTGGGAAGCATAGCTCTGCAGACGAGAAGAAAACTCATCCCTGGCACCAGAACACAACAGAAACCTGATTTAACTGGAATGTATTTTGCAAGAATAACCATCTTCTAGCAGAAGCAGCCATATTTGATTAATCACTGGAGTAACAAGTGATCACGCCCATCACTCACCTATCGTTACTCTTCCCATAAATTTCACTCGATTCGGCCAATCTTGTTGAGGACTCACCCAACCAGAATGACTGTCACGTTACCTCTACAGTGCTGTAGTTAACCACCATGTACAGCAGGTCGAAACACGTCTCCGAGTGCTTAATTCTCCACACTGATTGAGTTTGGAATTCATTGCCATCATATATTTGAAAAAGTTATTACAACCTTCCAATAACAAAAAATTACAATTGAAAGTGTTCTTTGTTTCTAGCTACTTGGTCCTGTACTTGACAACAAGTAATAACAAGCATGAAATTAAAATGAGTTTATTTAATATATACGCTATGGGTACTTTTTTGCCAGTATACAAATATAAGATTACAATAGGTTTTACCGTATCTGGCGATTATGCAGGTGTTAAGATCTTAACACCT
>JAZEWT010000017.1:16311679-16337741 GCA_036362905.1 Mordacia mordax
TGCAAACTCCACACAGAAAGGCACCGGAGCCAAGAGACTCGAACCCGGGACCTTCTTGCTGTGAGGCGTCAGCGCTAACCACTGCGCCACCGCGCCGCCCATTTACTACAACCACTTTTCTAAAATAACATTTACACTGGTTGACGGAATTTTAAGACAAGTGACTTACACAATTGTTAGGATTTCAATCTTGTGGAATGCTTTACCATCACTAAAGAATGACGATTTGGGTGATTTGTAGAATGATAATGTTTTGGGTACGCTGTGATTGAACCCAACAAATTACATTAAATTTCAGCTACAGCTTACGCTAGAGTCGAGTGACAAGTGAGCCAGTTGTAAACACCAGTCTGCACTGACCAGCGAGGCAAAGGATAGTCAAATAACCTCCATCACCACATGACATTGTGAGGCCTTCATCCAGCCGAACATTGCAAAAGGGCTATAAACTAGTATCACTAAAGACGGAAAACAAGCTTAATTGCCAGATTCTCATAACAATCTAAGAGACTTACTCTTTTGGGACTGTCTGCAAATTGGAATTATGAAATCCGTATGATCCTGTCCCTTAGTGTAGCTTGTCTTGGTGAGTAATTGATGAGGCGTGTATTTCACAAAATGATATGTGTGATGAAAATTTAATAATAAATTAATGTGCCATTTGTACCATTCTTATCAGTGAGTAAACATCTAGCTCATTAAAATGGGGTGGCAACGTTGGGAACACGTTATCAAACATTGATCATGTTTAAGCTACATGATATATAAAATCTAAAGTACAGTAGTTGCAATGATGTCGGTTTTCACGGCTCGATGCATGATAATTACTTCGAAAAGCTACTCTTTCGGACAGCTGCATCGATTGCTTCCTCTCTCCACCTCACGACGTTTCGCCTCACGTTAGAGGCATTCTCAGGCGCAGTGTGCATGTGTCATGTGTGTGACGCCTATTCATATGTCGGTACTATGTATATGTTGAGTCCCCTCCACAGAGTCGCTGCATTCCAGGATCAATGGACGACTGTCGGGGTCCACTTGAAAGGGTTCAATTGCTTGCTCACGCCCCGGAATCACATTAACCCAATCCTGTTTCGCCTGTGACATCTCATTGTTTGCACATCATGAAAGAATGCCTGGTTCCCAAATACTTGGTGATTCCCCACTGATGTCCGTATTTCAGAGCTCTATAACTATGCACTGCTGACTTGAATGATTGCCTCCAGGTTTTACAATTATTTTTAATCCACGTGACGTGTCTGATTAAAACAACTTGCTGTGTTTAACTTGTTGTGTTACCACGGTCATATATTCATTTTTTTATTATGTCGACTTATCGTTAACTTTCCTGTGTGCCGTTCATTCAGAATCAGCATTATCATTCACTCTTCAGTGATCGTAGGGCAGCTGACCTGATGAACTCAAAGTTGTTTTCCCTGGCATTAGATCATACGGGGCGGCACGGTGACCCAGTGGTTAGCGCTGTCACCTCACAGCAAGAAGGTCCCGGGTTCGAATCTCTCGGCTCGGGTGCCTTTCTGTGTGGAGTTTGCATGCTCTCCCCGTGTCCGCATGGGTTTTCACCGGGCGCTCCGGTTTCCTCCCACAGTCCAAAGGCATGCTGCTGCATAGGTTAATTGGCTCGCAGGCTAAATTGCCCCGCAGTGCCCGGCGATGGACTGGCGTCCCATCGTGGGTGTATCCCTGCCTTGCGCCCTGTGTCTGCTGGGATAGGCTCCGGCTCACCGTGACCCTGTATAGGACTAAGCGGTTTCAGACAATGAGATGAGATGAGATCATACGACCAACTAATTGCATGCCCTTGTCAGAATTTTTGTCTGAATATTTGTGACATGTTTTGCCTGCATCTATGAGAAGGCGTTTAACAATAATTTCATCAAGTTTATCCACAAGGTTGAAACAATAAGCATACAATTTTAGTCCATTACGTTATAACTTGTGTCATAGTTATGTTCCTTGCTGATTAATGCTTTGTGCTGGGTTAGTTAAATTCACTGATAGCCAGAGCTTGCATAAAAGTCATGTCACTTTTCAACCCATATTTTGTCTCATGCCCCATCCGTATTCTGTATTACATTTCTAAAAATGTATTATTAATTCAGCTGACCTGTTCAAAGCAACATAGCCATGTCCTAATACAATAAAAATTATACGTGAAGTTATGTACTGATTTACTGGCCAATGTATACAACCAGATCAATCCAATTTTCTCTGAATATGGTGATTAGTTCTTTAATTACTGCGATTCATCACAGTGCAACATCACCAAGAATGGTTTATTGCACCACTGTAATGGAGGTGTCGGCTGATTACAAATCCCTCTGCACATGGGATATATGGATTTGGAAGAAAAAATGGGCACAATAATGGAACCCAGCAGGGTATTCATTACAACAACTTGGCCCGCACAAGTTTTTAGCATTATATTATCTAAGAGATCTCGGAAAATTCCTTCCATGTGGCATGCATTTACCATATTCACTGTCAAATGTAATTTTGTTGGAAATGCATTCAGTAAGAACCATTTGGAAATTATATGTCAAAGTCTGTATATTTAGAAAATGCTCACGTATGGTCACGCAAAACTTTGAAACCATGTCACTAAAACACATTAGAATTATGCCAAGTCCTTGAAAACTTGCTGTTTTATGAATTCATTCTAATTCACGAGACAGCCTTAATTTGAATCTAAAATGCTTACTCTATACGTAAAAATTGTCACGATTAACAGAAGATGGAAAGCCTACTTTTACATGAGTATAAATTATGTAAATTTATGAAATCGAGCTTCTTATGCTGATATTTATTTTTTATGTTAAATATTTTATACACCAATTTTTTTTTGCATTGACTCCATTGTTGCACCAGTCATTCATAAACTGTAGTATATAGCACTAATATATTGCGAGTGTATTATAAAAGGAATTACCTTATAATTGCAAAAATCACTCATTTGTACTAAAAGTAATTTTATGTCCATACATTAAATTCAACGTTGAACCAATTATACAGTATTGGTTGCTTATGCCCAGCATATTGAATATTACAGCTTTCTGTTACCCTCGTGTATTTTCCCTTGTGCTTCATGCTGCTATAATATACGCACGGGTCCAGCAGTGGCTGTCAGCATAGCCCAATGTCAAAGAAATACACAATTTCGGTGTTTCCATCTTAAGCCTACCAATATTGCTTCCCGAATATCCCAGTCAAAAAAAACATCCATAGTGGGATTTAAAATGCTTTAAAGGGCAACTGCACATTGAACTAAAATATTATTAAAAGGCAACAAAGCATGGAAAATATTGAGAGCATATACCAAGGGTGGCAAAACTTTCTGATCTTATGGCCGCACATCAAAATCTTAATTTGGCCGAGTGCCATGAAACACATAAAATTAAGCGCTCTTATAGAACGTGCTGAACCTGGCTCCACAGCACTAGCGACAGAGATCAAGGACGCGTGCGGCTCACGTGATGATGGGGGACAATCACAACCAGTTTGCGATGGTTGGTCGCTGCTTCTGGAATTCAGAAATCTGTGAGCGCTCCCTAGGAGTACTTATATTCTGGCATCGCGTAAAGAGGTAAGCGCTCCAAGCTACTCCCGTGCTCCTACACATGTATTCTTTTCCGTTTCAAATAAAAATATTAATAAGGGCTAATTAGTTGTCTACATCCCTCTTGAGCAACGCTTGAATGAACACTACTGAAGCGGAGCAGCATGAGAGCGCCACAAAGGTCTGCTCGGTTTTGATTGTAACCGAGGTGCTCAGTTCTCACAGCCACGTGAAGAGTTACCTTGCTGCGCACACCTAAAGTACAATAACAAATCAGTAGGATGTTACGTAAAGTAAGGTGATGAGGATGTGCTATAAGTATGTGGTTTTTTCCTACCGCGATAGCCAGGATGGGGATTATTTTGACATGCCTTTACATTATTTTATCCTCAATTTCCGTAATTACTGTAATTGTAAAGGCGGCGCGGTGGCCCAGTGGTTAGCGCTGACGCCTCACAGCAAGAAGGTCCCGGGTTCGAATCTCTCGGCTCGGGTGCCTTTCTGTGTGGAGTTTGCATGCTCTCCCCGTGTCCGCGTGGGTTTTCGCCGGGTACTCCGGTTTCTTCCCACAGTCCAAAAGCATGCTCCTGGATAGGTTGATTGGCTCGCAGACTAAAATTGTCCGTCGATGGACTGGCGTCCCGTCGTCGGGTGTATTCCTGCCTTACGCCCTGTGTTTCCGGGATAGGCTCCGGCTCACCGTGACCCTATATAGGATTAAGCGGTTTCAGATAGTGAGATGAGATGTAATTGTAAAAAGATACAATATTTACAGTCTGTTGAGGCAACAAAAATGCTACAAAAAAGGGGAAGAAAGTAACAAAAATAAGTCCAAATATTTGAGTGCAATATTGTGCTAAATTATTTATTGGACAAATTAAACATTCTGGATCTGTATTGTAAATGAGAACGTGATTGCTCTTTGAATACATTTTCTAAATTCTAAATATATAAAGGCTTACCACTTTTCAACAAATTCCACCAACAGCCGTTTGCTATGGGACAATTTTAAAAATAAATGTGTAACGCAATAGGGAAATTCCAATTTGGAGCTTCAATGCCACTGACTTTACCTTTAGGTCATTTTTGTGGCGGTACAATGTGAAATTGCACGCAGTACTCCCCATTCCTCTAGCCCCAGTGTGCCCTACGCGATGGGAGCTCTAAATCACTTTCAAATGGCTACTGGCAGCTCGGGTACCATTCCATTACATGATTGCCTATAGACTGATTATGCACTTTGTATGTACATTGGGACAGTCTCTAAACATACAGTTGCAGCGGTTTATAATTATTTTAACGAGGTGCACTATAATCTGGCTTGAACCTTGTTGAAATAGTTTTCCCTGTTGAGGCAACCCTTGGTGACCTACCGACTACCCAACAGCCAGAAAAACAAGCGCCGAGAGCCAACTGATGCAGTGCAGTGCGCGAGTTGGAGACTGCAAGGGCCGCCTCACGGGGCTGGGGAGGGGACAAGGACTGCAGGGCTTTTAGTCAATCTTCCGATTGCTATGCAGTGACCATCTCTCAATCCACCTGCATTTGTACATAATGTGTACCGCGACCTGGGCGGCACGGTGGCCCAGTGGTTAGCGCTGTCGCCTCACAGCAAGAAGGTCCCGGGTTCGAATCTCTCGGCTCGGGTGCCTTTCTGTGTGGAGTTTGCATGCTCTCCCCGTGTCCGCGTGGGTTTTCGCCGGGCACTCCGGTTTCCTCCCACAGTCCAAAAGCATGCTGCTGCGTAGGCTAATTGGCTCGCAGGCTAAATTGCCCCGCAGTGCCCGGCGATGGACTGGCGTCCCATCGTCGGTATATCCTTGCCTTGCGCCCTGTGTCTGCCGGGATAGGCTCCGGCTTCACCGTGACCCTGTATAGGACTAAGCGGTTTCTGACAATGAGATGAGATTATATTAGTGGTTATAACACACATGGCTTAGGAGTAAATGCAGGTGTATTGTTATAATAAGTTGCTATTTACATACCCCACGGTGGCGCGGTGAGTTGTGCTGTGGCCTCACAGCAAGAAACCCGGGTTCGATTCCCGGCTCGGGTGTCTTTCTGCGTGGAGTTTGTGTGTTCTCTAACCCGTGCCCGTGTGGGTTTTCGCTGGGTACTCCGGTTTTCTCCCCAGTTTCCAAATATATGCCCCTGCCTAGGTTAAGTGGCCTGCAGAATAAATTGCCCCCAAAACAGTGTATCCTGCGATGCACTGGTGCTATATCCTGGGTTTTCCTAGCCTTGTGCTCTGTGTTGGCCGGGATAGGCTCTGCCCCCCCTCCGTGGCCTTGTACAGGGTTAATGTTTTGTTTAAACCAGAACTGTGCTTATATTAGGTAAAGATGTAGCCCTGCAGTTCCTAGGTTCACATTGCTTATGGTGGAAGGCTCAGCACTAAAGTGCCTCTCGAGGTATTTTGCCTCCTCGTCTGCGCTGGTGAGACATCTCATAAAAGATGCCTGGGAACCCACGCTTGACTCTCACGTGACATGCCAATCGACCAGCGGTGGTGAACCCATTTACACTGCGCGGCAGACGGAAGGTAGTGGAGAATGGAGTAACATGCCCCATGATTTCACTCGCATGCCTAGTGGGTTAATCATTGCACCCATGGCAGCATCCCATGCTTTTATGAGGTGTGCTTATGTTCAGATTTAACTGTATAATAAGGCAAGATCTGTCCTGTGGGCAGGGTAATTCTTATGATGACCTACAATATTTAATGAACGAACGTGTCACCTTGCTCTCGACTAACCATTCACGTTGACCACATCGATATACCCCATTAATGAAAGCTACATTTCATATGAATGAATGATCTTTAGGCATTGCTCACTAATGTCTAAAAGAGGCTCCCATTAAATGTATAACCAGTAAAACATGCTCTATTGAGTTGATAATAGTACTATGTAGTTAATGTTAGGTCACATGGGTTTTTTTGCATCAAAGGTCGTACGTCATACATCATCAATCCATAGGTCCCCTGTTCCTACAACTAACAATGTTCCCTTACTCAGATGTACAACACAAGATAGACAGATACACTTTGTTATTCCATCCGTATACAATTATAGTGTATAGAGGAACGAAATAACGTTTCTCATGATCCCCGGTGCAAAAATAAAACAAGGCTGAATACACATTCAGCAGGGCAGGGTAAAACACGCGGACAATATCGACTACATATAGTCGAGTGAAGTGGCCCGTGTAGGTATGCATGTGTGTTTAGGGAGGGGGGGGTGGAGCATCTGTGTCCTTGTTATGATGAGGGGCGAGGTAGCACGGTATTGAGCCTGATGGCTTGAGGGCAGAAACTTACAGAGTCTGGCAGATCAGGTCAAGATGCCGCAGTACCTTTTTTCCAGATGGCAGGCGGGTAAAATAGTTCATAGCAGGGGTGAAAGAGGTCCTTTACAATGCTAGCGGCCTTGTGTGTGCAGCGTTTGAAGTAGATGGAGGGGAGATGGATCCCAATGATGTTCTCCACTGTCTTCACTATCCGATGCAGGGACTTAAAGTCAGAGGCATTGCAATTTCCATACCAGAGAGTGATGCAGCTGGTCAGGACACTCTCAATGGTTCCCCTGCAGAATGTGGAAAGGATGGGTGGAGGAAGGCTGGCTCTACTCAGTCAGAGGAAGTGAAGATGTTGTGCTGCTCAGTCAACACTGTCAGGAATGCAGTGTTAATTGACCAGCTGTAGTCATGTGGAATATGCATACCAAGAAACGTGGTGCTCCTGACTTGGAGCCATTGATGAACAGTGGTGAGTAGGAAGCATGGGCTTTCTTGAAGTCTATGGTTAGAGCTGTTGGTCAGCTCTGAGCCCAGGTCTCCAATGCAGACCACTCATTGTCATGCCCATCGATCCCTACGACATGCTGGTGCTTCTCCTCAGCTGGTGGCGCCACCAGTAACGACAGGAAGCTTCTCACTTTGCATGAACTTTATTTAACAAACTAAACACCACTCCACAATGCACGTACCAACCTAACTGTCTCCAACATGCCAGCACATCAGCGTCGAGCCGTGCGCTCCCGTCTGAACAACCCGTTGTTCCCCCTCTACATCGTCAAACCGTTAGCGTGCTGAGCTCCCATTCACCGACTATCCCCCACCCAATGACAGTCGCGCCTTATATCCCGTGGCGCGACCCCGGCATCCAGCCCGCATCCGACACGTCCGGCGACAGCCAATTACACACGACACACGCTTGGCCCAATCACAATGCAGCCCTCTCGGCTCAAACCCTAGGCATGTCAGGGTGCACCCAGCCTGGCACCACGCGGAATCCAGCACCGCCCATCATGCACGACACCCCACTCGGCCATTCACACCGCCGTAATGCGGCACTGCTCATTACGCATGACACCCCACTCACCCCATGATATTGAGACCTTCCCTCTCGGCCCGATCGCTGGGTGTGGGTGCACCTAAGCTGGCAAGGCGCAGAGTTTGGTACCACAGAGCTGTACTTGGTGAAGCAGTCATACATGAGCAATGTGAATAGCAGCGGGCTGAGCACACAGCCCTGGGGATTGCCGGTGCTCAGCTTGGTGGTACTGGAGGTGTTGTTGCCAATCCGGACCGTCTGAGGTCTCTCAGAAAGTCCAAGATCCAATTACAGAGTAAGATGCTAAGGCCCAGCAGGCCTTACTTCCCTACCAGCTTCAGGGGGATGATCCTGTTGAATGCTAAAGTGAAGTCGATGAACAGCATTCTTACATAAGTGTTATTGTTTTCCAGGTGGAATAGGGTCAGATAATGGGCAGAATAAATTGCGTCCTCCGTGGACGAGTTAGGGCGATATGTCAACTGGAGCGGGTCTAGTGAGGGGGAGAGATTGGTTTTGATGTGGCCTATGACTAGCCCCTTGAAGCACTTCATGATGATTGCTGTGAGTGCACAGGGCGATAGTTATTTAGGCAGGACACTGTTAACTTCTTCTTCAGCACTAGAATGATGGTGGTGGCCTTGAAGCATGCTGAGACAACTGCCTGGCTCAGAGAGATGTTGAAGATGTCATTGAAGACATCTGCTCGCTGGTACACACATTCCCTTTGCACGCGACCAGGTATGTTGTCGGGTTCAGCAGCCTTGCGTGGGTCCACTCTGGCTAGGGAATGCCTTACGTCAGCTGTGGACAGAGTACCTAGTCACCAGGACGGGAGGCAATCTTCCGAGCAGGCATATCATTTAGTGTTTCAAACCATGCATGAACGTCATTCGGCGCGCACAAGAGGGAGTTATCGCTGTCGCAGGTACGTGGTTTGGTTTTATCGTCAGTGATGACCTGCATGAAATGCCACATGCCCTGCGTGTCGCTGGTGTCCACGAAGTGTCCATGGATTTTCCGCATGTGCTTTGCTACTCTGATAGTGTGGGACAGATCAGCTATATACTTCTGAGGGCTGCCTTGTTCTCCGATTTGAAGGCGGTATTGCGGGTTTTCAGTAGTGCACGGAAACTCCGTGGTGATCCATGGCTTCTGGTTGGTACGTGTGGTGATTGCCTTGGAGACAGTAACATCATCTATGCACTTACTGATGTAGCCAGTCACCGATGCTACGTACTCCTCGAGTTTGGTTAGATGGCCACAGGTGGCAGCTTCCTTGAACATATTCCAGTCTCATCTCATCTCATTGTCAGAAACTGCTTAGTCCTGCACAGGGTCGCAGTGATCCGGAGCCTATCCCGGCAGACACAGGGCGCAAGGCAGGGATATACTCACGATGTGACTCCAATCCATTCCGGGCACTGCGGGCAATTTAGTCTGCAAGCCAATTAACTTATGAAGCAGCATGTATTTTGGACTGTGGAAGAAAACCGGAGTGCCCGGCGAAAACCCACGCGGACACGGGGAGAGCATGCAAACTCCACACAGAAAGGCACCCGAGCCGAGATGCGAACCCGAGCGCTTCTTGCTGTGAGACGACAGCGCTACCCACTGGGCCACCGTGCCGCCCCATATTCCAGTCTGTGTAATCAAAACAGTCCTGTAATGCTGTGGTCGCTCGAACTGGCCACACTGATCTGTTTCACAACCGGTCTGGCACATGTGAGCAATGGTCTGTAAGCTGGAATTAGCATAACAGAGAGGTGGTGTGAACAGCCGAGGTGGGGCCAGGGGGCAGCTTTGTACGCGTCGCCGATGTTTGTGTAAAGCTGATCCAACATGGTGTAGGCCAATCAGCTTGAAGGACAATGCATATGTTATCAAAGCTTCCTGTTTGCATATTTTGCCACAACTATGTGTGGCTTTTGCAAACGAGACACTTTGTCAAATGTGTCTATTATGGTGTTTTAAGATCTTAATACGTGTATAATTGCCAGCAATGGTAAAAACCTGTTCTACTTATTACTGATCCAACATGTTTACCCCTCTGGTTGCGAAGGTAACATCTTGGTACATTTTATGGAGAACTGATTTGAGATTTGCATGATTGATATCTCCAGCCATAATTAATCACCTGTCGAGATAAGTAATTTTCAGTCCGCTGATGGCCCCATAGAGGACGCACAGTGCTTTTTTAGTGTTAGCGCCTAGAGGGTTTACACAGCCACAATAATAATTGTAGGAATCCTTCGGTAGATAGTAGGGGTGACACTTAACAGTCAGGTATTCCACCAGCAGAGAGCAGTGGCTTGAGACTACTGTAGCGTTTGCGCATCATTCGTTGTTGATTTTAACACATAACTGCCACGACGGGTGTTACTAGAGGACAAGGCTTCCCTATCTGCATGGAAGGAGGTTAGTCTGTTCAGCTGAATGACCATATCGGAGATGTTGTTATGAAGTCATGTTTCCATGAAAGTACAAAAACAGCAGTCCCTCATCACACACTGGATGGACAGTTGTTATCTGAGGTAATACAGTTTTTTGTCCAGAGAACAGACACCGGAGAGCAAGCTGGAAGAAAGAGCTGGTCTGGTAGATTTAGCCTTCAATCTGGTGTTGATTCCAGCTCACTGGTCGTGATAGTATTTCCTCTCAAACCGCCTACGGCGTTTCAAACTCATTTGGGCAGCCATAGTAGGCAGTGTCGCAGCTTCGAGGCTTGATCCTCATAGCAGGCTTAGGCCACACAGCACCTTCGTCACTGTGGTTTATAGGTTGCATGAGTGATCATCTCCAGCAGGATCTGGTGATCGTAGACATGTTTTAGACTTATAGTACGAACAAAATGGACGAGACCATAATTTATGCCAACATTTTAAACATTTAGCACCGTTTGTGTCGGACCCGAAGTGACCCCTGTGTTCGTGCGCACTGCAATCTTAATGACGTGTTAACAACTTTAATGCTGTCATTAGTGATGTACCTTGTCGAGGTGGGGAAGCTTGTGCGTTCCTGTGATCCTACGAGCAAAGCCGTCGGGAGCTGAGTGCCCATAGCGGGCCTGAGCTCCTGGTAGGGTCACCCAAGGCGGTAAGGTCAAGGGTGAGGTTCCAGACTAAGCATGATCCAAGAAGACCCCAACGGTGGAACAGGCGGAGGATCATGGCTGGCAACATGATGAAGCAAGCATCACAACGGCTGTGAAGGTGGAGGAAGGCTGCAATGAAGAGGGGTTCTCCAGCTATCGTGGACTCCATGCCGCTGGACCTGGACCTCTGTCTGCTAAGAATCGTGTGGTGACTATTTGTGCACCAGCCACCCCAAATTAAAAGATGTCATGCACAGGTGTCATCCAACAGGGAAAATCCATACGCCCTTTACGGTTCAAGTCCTATGGCGATCAGCAAATGGCGAAGGAGATAGGATTGTGAAGTCTGTAAGTCCCTAGTCAGAAGCTGGCACATAGGTGATGGATGCCAGATTCAGTCGTCTTGCTCTTGGAATGAGGCAGATAGAGCTTTTCGGCAGCTGCATCCGTGACTGAGCAGCCCTACTTTGGATCCACTCTGCTCACCCCACTTGGGGGATGGGGCTAGAAAAGGTGCCCTAAAAATAGCCTGCCTTGAAAACTCCCAACTGGATTACCGCGTCCAGAGGGATCACCAACATGCGGTTAGAAACACAAAACTATGAACTTCGGAGCCTGGAATGTGCAGACCCGAATGGGTAATGCAATAAGTGATTTACCTGAGAGAAGAACTGCTATCATAGCCAGAGAGCTGAGAAGATGCCAGATTGACCTAGCTGCCCTCTCAGAAACCCGCTTAGCAGATGAAGGGCAATTGAATAAGGACAAGGGTGGATTCACCTTCTTCTGGAAAGGAAAAACGGCCAATGAAGCCAGGATCCATGATGTCGGAATCGCAATTAAGAACAAGCTCATCAGCCACCTCTTCGAACTTCCAGTGGGGATTAATGAGCGCCTCATGACCATTTGTCTAGTGCTTGCCAACAATCAGATGGCAACTGTTGTGAGTGCCTACACCCCAACTCTTGACTCTGAGGATACAGTCAAAGAGACCTTCTATGCCAATCTGGGCACTACTCTGTTCAATATTCCCAAGGAGGATAAGCTAATTCTTCATGGGGACTTCAATGCCAGGATCGGACGGGACTACAATCTCTGGAGAGACACCATAGTAAAATAATGTGTCGGTAACATAAACTCCAATGGAGTTCTTCTTCTCTGCATCTGTGCAGAGTACAACCTGACAATCACCAATACTCTGTTCCACCAGAAGAACAAACGTTAAACATCCTGGAGGCATCCAAGGTCCTAACAGTGGCATCTCATTGATTGTCGTTGTTCGGTCGAGGGACCGCCATGATGTGCACATCACTAATGCCGTGACTTGTACAGATGATTGCTTGACAGATCACCACCTCATCAAATGCAACATGCTCATCAGACAGAAGCAACAGAGAAGGTTTAAGAAGAAGAAATCCCAGCCAAGGTTAAACATTGGCAGCCTGGAAGACACTGCCACACTCCAACTTTCCAAGGCTTCACATGGTAAAAACCTCCAACAGGAATATCTTGAGAACGTTGGAGAACACTGGGATCTGCTCAAGGCTACCATTCTCAATACCTGCAAGAACACAGTGGGGTACAAGTCCGGGAAACATCAGCACTGGTTTGATGAAAATGATGCAGAAATAGGGAAGCTCATCAACAACAAAAGAAAGGCCTTTTATGCCTGGCAAAATAATATAAAATGCATGGCCAAAAGAGTGGCTCACTCCAGAGCCAAGGCAGATGTCCAGCACAGGGTGAGGGAGATTGAGAACACCTGGTGCCTTGAAAAAACCCAGGAAATCCAGAGACTGGCAGACTCTGGTGACAGCAGAGGCTATTTCAATGCCACCAAAGCATTGTATGGTCCAAGCTACTGGGGCCTAAACCCCCTGCGCTCAAAAGATGGACAACTGCTAAAAAGCAATGAGGCAATCAACGCCCGATTGATGGAGCACTCTCAAGAACTTCTAAATCGTGACGCCGCTGTTGATCTAGCAGCCATAAACCAAATTCCCCAGCAACCCACAAGAGAGGACATGGAGGAAGCTCCCATTATGGCTGAGGTGCAGAATGCCATCAGGAGCCTGAGAAACAACAAGGCCACCAGTCCAGATGGGATTCTAGCAGAAATCCTGAAGGAAGGTGGTCCAGAGCTCCTGCAACAAATCCATGTCTTGCTCCTGAATATCTGGCAAAAGGAGGAATTCCCCTCAGAGCTCAGGGATGCTTTGATTGTTACCATCTTCAAAAATAGAGACAAGGCAGTCTGTAGGAACCAGAGGAATCTCCCTTCTGTCAACCACAGGCAAAGTGCTGGCTCGCATCCTCACCAACCATCTCCTACCCCTATCTGAGGAAATACTCCCAGAATAACAGTGTTGCTTTCGCCCATCCAGAGGAACAGCAGACATGATTTTCACAGCAGGCCAACTACAAGAGAAATGCCTGGAACAAAAACAACCCCTATACATGGCTTTCATAGACTTGACAAAAGCCTTTGACACTATCGACCGTCTCGCTCTCTGGCAGATACTGGTGCGATATGGCTGCCCATCCAAATACATCAGGATACTGAGGTTGCTGCATGACATGTCTGCCTCAGTGCTCAACAACAATGGCTCCGAGTCGGAGCCTTTCACAGTCGACACAGGGGTCAAACAGGGCCGCATCATCGCACCCACTCTATTTGTCGTATTTATTGCTGCCATCCTGCACCTCATTGGACAAAACATGCCGCAGGGAATACAAATCCTGTACAGAATAGATGGCAGGCTGTTTAACCTCAATAGGTTCAAGACCAAGAGCAAAGTTTCCACTACCTCCATCGTAGAGCTCCTGTATGCTGACGATAACGCAATCACAGCTCACTCTGAAGAAAATCTCCAGTGTATCTTGGATGCTTTCACCAAGGCGTATAAGCTGCTTGGCCTGGCCATAAACATCAAGAAGACACAAATCCTCTACCAATCATCACCTAATAAGTCCTCAACATCGCCCACAATATGAATTGATAATCACACACTCGGCAGCCACCTCTCCTCCAGAGCCAATATAGACCAGAAAATCCAACACCGCCTCAGCTGTGCCAGTGGAGCCTACTCTAAACTGAGGATAAGAGTGTTAGAGAACCATAACTTACAAGTCCGAACAAAACTCCTGGTCTACACAGCGATTGTACTTCCCACACTGCTATATGGGACTGAAATCTAGACCACCTACAGTCGACATTTGAAGGCTCTGGAGAAGCATCACCAACGTTCCCTTCGTAAAATTCTGAGGATCAATTGGGAGGACAGGCGGAGAAATTTTAGTATTCTTGTGGAGGCCGACATTAACAGCATCACCACCACTGTAATTCACCACCACTGTTGTTCACCACCAACTCCGATGGACGGGTTATGTTATCCGAATGCCCAACACACGACTTCCAAAACAAATCCTGTATTCTCAGTTGACGAACGGTCAGCGAGCCCCTGATGGGCAAAAGAAACGCTATAAGGATAACATCAGAATCAACCTCGAGAAATGTCATATCAACATAAACAACTGGGAGGACATTGCACTCAACCGTAATACCTGGAGGAAACCCATACAGGAGGGAGCTACACTCCATGAAAGGGATCTCCACCGTGCTGCAGAGGACAAGAGGTAGCTGCGAAAGGAGAGACTCAACATCAGGAAGACTCAACAAGCACTACCTACTACAACATCCTCGCATCCATGCCCACACTGCACCAACATATGTGGATCTCGAATCGGTCTCTACAGTTACCTGAAGACCCACAAATAAGGCCCCATGGAGGAGAATCATACTCGACCCGAGTGATCGCCGATGATGAGTGATGTGACCGACATACAATGCTTACATGTAAGCATAGCCACACCATTGAGTCTATCAAAGTATTTCAATGTTTTGCACAAACACATTTTATGGCAAGTCTTATGTCAGAAACTCAGTCTTCTCATGTGTACCACTCTAAAAGGTTAAAGTGACATCCTGCTCTCATAAGCACTGAAGTGTTTGGTGACCCCAGAGGGATGATGTGCTGGATCAACGCCTAACTAGAATTTGCCCTTACAACCTTTAGATTTGTGAGCGACTCGCTCTTCAGCATAGTTCAGTTCAGTATTAGTACCCACTTAATCCTATACAGGGTCATAGGTGGCCAGAGCCTATCCCTGCAGGCAGGACGTAAGGCTGTACACAGGATGTACACTGCAGGGTACTTTTTGGGGGCAATTTACTCGGCAAGCCAATTAACCTAGGCAGCAGCTTGTCTTGGGGCAGTGGGAGGAAACTGGAGTATCCGATAAAACCTCCACCCAGAGGGGCACCTGAGCCGGGAACCTGAGCCAGGAACCCAACCCGGGATGTCCTTGCTGTGAGGCGGTAGCACTACTCATTGTAGCACCGCGCTGCTCCTGATCTTTAGCAAAGCTTAGCAGTGCAATAGTTACCTCACTACTAAAAGTGTATACTTATACCAGGCCCACTCCACCTGCTGAAGTGTTATTCCTCATTAATCATTACACGCATTACCCCTCCTACCTGTCCCCCACTTCTTGCAGTATCAGCATTAACACTCCACGTCCAGAGGAAATTGGGCACCTTGTCTCTATTTACATAATCTACGCCTCACTATAATACTCCTCACATAGTTCATTAGTAATCCATTGTTATAGAGTGCCTGCCCCTTCCTCTATTACGCACTATTTGCCTGCCCCTCTGTAATCCCACATAAAGAGTATCTTTTCTGTTTAATATCATTCCATTGTGTACACTAAGCTTGCAAAAGTCTGGTGAAACTGATGTATATCTGAAGACATAAACCACTAATGGTATCTTCTGATTTGCAAAGTAAATTATTAAAGATGTAAACAAATTCTGCAATACCAATTAATTTGGTGATTTGCTGAATAATTTTCCAGATCAATTATACGGTACCATAATTTTCAAACACGATGCAACCACGTTTAAGAAAAACACAGCCATTTGTGCATAGGCACATCATCAGTATCATTACCCACTTTTAATCCTGTAGAGGGTAACGGGACCGGAGCCTATCCCAGCAGACACAGGGTGCCAGGCGGGGCTATACCCCCGATGTGGTGCCAGTACATCGCAAGGCACTGGGGCAATTTACTCAGCAGGCCAATTAACCTAGGCAGCAGCGTGTCTTTGGACGGTGGAGGGAAACCGGAGTATCCGACGAAAACCCACGCAGACACGGGGAGAAAACACGCAAACTCTACGTAGAAAAAGGCAACCGAGCCGGGCAACCGAACCCAGTACCTTCTTGCTGTAAGGCAGCAGCACTACTCACCATACCACCATAAAATATAATTTGAACAAATTTGATCAAAGAACAGCATTTGTGATGTGTTTTTGTTAATTATTATGAGAAATACAGTACTGTTCTTGCACTTGGCCTTTGTTGCGTGCATTCATTCATTTATGTCCCTACCCACATTATCCTACACAAGGTCGCAGCACGCTGGCGACTACCTCGGCAGAGGGGGCAAGGCAGGGTTTTACCCACGGTGAGACGCCAGTCTATCGCTGAGAACAAATGGCAATTTAGTTGGGCCAATTAACACACGCAGTTTTTGGATTGTGGGAGGAAAATAGAGTATGCGGCGAAAACACAGGTGGATGTGACCATGCATTATCCACACAGACGGTCGAGTCGGCAATCAAATCCAGGGCATTTGCTTCTGTGAGGCAGCAGTACTATTCACTGTGCCAGTGTGCCACCCTCGTTGGGTGCAATGCAGTTGAATATCTTTTAGTTTTGATCACTGGCCATGATTCCTTCTCGTGAAATATCCTGCTTAAGCTCACTTAGTATTCGTCAAAGTGAATAAATGACCTGCGCATGTTCTTTAATCCATATGATCCTCTTCTTGTCTCAATGTAATGCCAGGCATGCACGCGCTGCATTTTTCTTTGTCAAATATTCACGTTTTTTAAAACCATTTTTCATTGAAGATAAATATGCACTGGTTATAAGCTTGCAATGATTACGGTTTTATAACAGCAAATATAAAGTTTAAAACATATCCACACATACTGCAGAATTTTAAGCATACGCACCCCATGCCTTTGATAATTCATCAGAGAAAATGCATGGTACAATCAGTGCATTCCAGATAATAATAGTTCTTGAGCATGTTATTTATAATTGATGCTTAATATTCCTTTAATTTTAATGCATACTGTGTCAGGTAGTTAATTTGTATTTTTGTGCATCGAGACGCTCGTTTAATGATACTGTAGATTACCGCCTCATTTTGCATTACAGTATTAATACAGCTACAATGCTAGAATTATGGCAGAAATGGCATGTGATGACAAATACATTTAGCACTCACATGTGCGACGCTTTAGGTCGTTCACATATAATGCTTGTGTGAGTCACGACCTCTTGCAGACAATACACATTTTACAGTACACCCTTTAGCTAACAGTTATTTCATTGTGATTTTTTTATTTCAGTATCAGAAGAGTGAAATGTTGCAGTATTACAATAAAAGATTTATAGTAACTTTGCACTGTGATGTGTTGTCTTTTTTCAAAATATAGTTGCATGTACATAGGGAATATGACAATACTCTTCTAAACATCTGACTAACACTATATGTGGTACATTGGTTTGAATTTATTAGAAGGCTAACGGGCATGATGTATGAAGCGAAAATTTACTACACATAGATTTTGTTTACAGGCACCAGTAACTAATGGTAAATATTTTACTCGTCGTGCAACTATTAAACTGCTCTCACTATAAAAAATTGATCAACTTTGTTGTATAAATGAACACTAAGTGCCATGTTCACTAATTGAATTTTCTACTGAATGCACCATATCACTACCTTTGATGATCTTGGAAGGTTTTTCCCCAGAATTCTCATGATATTAAATATTTGATGCAAAAATAATGACTTTCATATTTTTGACAAGAAAATTAATCTGGAGAGTCAGCATTTTTTTAAAGTTCAGTCTTTACAGATATTTTCTTGAAGCACGAAGCATGATCAGAAAGCTATGCAACTAACTTGAATGAAAGCCAATTTAACTAAATATGAAGTTTCATTTGACAATGTCACTAAAGCCTTGCAGGCATAAAGCATTGGATTACTTTCTGAATATGCATTATGTATTGAACATACTCAGTGCTCCATATTGTGATGTGATTGCTGTGTGGTGGCACGCAGTTGCGAATTGTTGATGTAAAAATGGCTGTCACTGCATACTTGACAAGGGCACTGCTGTCATGTTGATTGCCTGATGAAGCTAACCAATAGCTACGTCTTTTCAGATGACTTCCGACTGGATATTCTCTTGATTGAGTAATATAGGGACATTACAGCAGAATAGTTTTCATATCTAATTACAAGTTTAGTCCACTGTATTAAGCATACGCAAAGCGAAAGCTAATGTAGGCTGTATAAGATACGCTTAAAAATAATGGATTCCTCAAAATGTTATTACAATTGCTATTGTCATGTCATGAAACGAAGTTCGTAAATCTCGTGGAGCAGTGCAACCCTTAAAACTAGAGTCTCGCCTGGAAAACTTGCTATCACAGCCATACATGTGAAATCCCTTCAGAGGACATTTTTAGTCCATTTGAATTGGCAGCACTTTTCCCTCCCGCTTTTCCATCGATAGTCATGTTCAATGTATGACAGTTAAACCTCTGGGACACGTGGCCACCTCTTAGATTTTTTTGTGAACATCACTGTGCTTATGCAAATGCATGTACATTCATCAGCTCTACTGGCTGATGGATTTTAATCATTTTGCTTTGCTACATTTTTGCTTAGCATGTGAAATGGCAATACAGTGCTCCGAAATAGTTGCTGTGAATTTTACGTATGATATACATGTCCACCAGTGTGTTCGTAATAAGAACTATGCTAAATGTATTGCGTTTCTCAATCCCCTGTTGGAGAAGGACGCTCAGTGCCATATTGATTATGGGTATTTGTTTGACCGTATTTAATCACTGTGGCCAGTGTAGGTTGCTGATTTAGGGGAAGGCGAGTACCCGTTCAGATATCACTGGCCATTGATATTAGCAATGGCTGTAAATTCAACTGTGGTTCGAGAGTTGCATCCTATGTGGTTTCTAAAGGTGGGTACAATGCAAATGTGCTGCCCTGCAATTGCCTATTCACAAGGCTTCCAGTAGAGGAAGCTCTAGAGAGTGCATCTAGATTATATTTTGCCTAGTCTTCCACGAGGCCCAGACTATCTTGGAAGAGATGCGAGTACCTATACTTTACCCCACTACCAGTGATCGACTGTGTGTACACATATATACTGCTAGGTGCACAGAATAAGGGGTATTAAGATAGCTACCCATTGTTTCAACTGCTGCGCCTGGGAGATCGAAAAAGCGAGCTTTGTAATGCAAGTCAAGTCTGTTGTTAGATAAGTGTGCTAGTTCGAGAAACATTCCATGGCTGTACCAGTGAAATCTCAATTTTCTACTGGTACAACGGAGGCTGATCCATGCCTGAGTACGGTCAAGGGGTGGCTCTCTATTGGTCAATCATGTTATAAATGCTGATGATTTTGTGATTGGTGTTAACTCTGGAGGATTTTGAGACTGTTGCTGAACCTGGAATGCCCCACTAAGAGATGGGGACTTTTTCTTTAACACTTTAACACTTCATATCTTTAACACTGAGACTTCTATCTCTAACACTACCATCTCTAAGACTTTGACTCCCATCTCTAAGACTTGTGATTCCCTTCTCGAACACTGTGATTCCCATCTCTAACACTGTGACTCTTATCCATTCCTCACCTTGTTCAGGGATACGCAGTTCTCAAGTTTGATTGTCCTGCTGAGTAAATTACACCAGGAGAGGTGCCCCATGATGTGTTGGCGTCGTATCCTGGGTGTGGCCCTTCCTTACACCCCGTGGCTCTTGCGGTGGGCTCTGGCCCCTATTCGATATGATCACCTACACTCATGCAGCTCCAACGAGCTTGATTCCTACATCAGTTCCCTGTACCCTTAACCTTATGGCCATTTGCCGTGAGCTAATGATACTTCGACACCCTTGTTACATCCATCGGGGCACTGGCAACAAATAGCTCATTAATCTGCCTGCAATTGATTTCCCTACTCCCATCCCTGTATTAACCCCTACATATCGGCTGCCCAGGAAACAACAAGTTCGACCTTTTGCAGCTCGACGTTGCTAGTGAAAAACACCGTGGGTTTGCACCCCACTTCCAGCACTCGTATAGCCTGCAACAGAAACTCACTTCACCCTATATAAGATTACAACAGGTTTTACCGTATCTGGCGATTATGCAAGTGTTAACCCTGTTCAATGTGCGCTCCCTGGACACCGAAAAAGCGCCTCTCATCACTGCGTTGATCTCGGACAACAGTCTGGACCTGCTCTGCGTAACAGAGGCCTGGCATCATCAAGATGATTTTCTCATATTGAACCGGGCTCTACCGCGAGACTTTGAACTCCATCAAAAGGCTTATTCCCATGGCCATGGTGGCGACCTTGCAGTTCTCCACCATGTGTCTGCCGACATTTCACTGATTCCACCTCGGACCTTTAATTCATTCGAGCATATGTCTCTGGATTGGAGGTCGACTCAAAGTGTTGGTGCTGCTCTACCGCCCACCTAGAGCCTCCTTCTTTTGTCAAGGAACTGTCTGAGCTGCTTTCGAAGCTGTGCTCCAGATCTGAAAGGATCCTGATTCTTGACGAATTCAACATCCATGTTGACTCTCTAAAGAGCTCTCTGGCAAGGGATCTCATTGTCACTCTTAAGTCACTTGGCTTCACTCAACACGTTGACATTTGCCACTCACAAATGCGGCCATACTCTCGACTTGGTTTGCTCATGGGGCATAACCAACTTGTCCGTCACTGATATTGGTCTGTCTGATCACTCCGCTGCATAGTTTGATCTTCAAATACCGCCTCCCATTTCCATCACTTAGCACCAAATCCAATTCTGAAACCTTATGCCCTCACTCCAGACATATTCACCTCAGCAATCAATTGTTCATTACTCTATGCTCGGCTCACTCTGCCTCTGATGCAACAGTATAAACTTACAACAGCCTGCTATCAAGCATACAGGATGATTTGGCCCCATAAAAATTAAGCTATGCCTCAGGCATAAAATCATCCCCCCGGAATACTGCTGAACTCCGGGATTTCAAGGCGAATGCACGCAGGGCTGAACGGACTTGGAGAAAATCTGGCCTCACCGTTCATGCTCAGATCTTTAAGGAACAGCTCAACCACTAGCGGAAGGCACTTGATTGCACCCATACCAACCATTTTTCCAGCATTCTGGGTGATACCTGCCTGGATATTCTGTGCCATCAAACACTCCGCCACCTAAGCTCCCCGTGAGTTATGGGACAGCTATGCAGAGACTGCAAACGTTTGTATACCTGGGCAGTATTCTTATGGCCTGTTCTGGTTTGGCAGCAGAGGTCTCACTCCGAATCAGTCGAGTGACATTATTCTTGCATCAGCAATGCAAGTAAGGGCTGTATGGAATCTGCCTGGCCTTTTGCTTAAGACAAAGCTTCCATGAAGATGTGCAATGTAACCCCTTTGAGTGAACATCTGCATCAGCTTGAACATTTCCTGCTGGCTTTGCCTACGATCGGTGGCTGCATGACCAGCCACCGAATGCTTAAACAACGTCTATTTTTGCGGATAGAGTGGGAAAATCGGGTACAGTACGAGCTGAAGAGAAGGACTAATGTGCTACAGAAGGATATGAAGCTGATCAGACTTGTCGATGACTGGTACCAGTGGTGTCAAGATCGACCTCTGTAGAGGAGGTTCGTGAAGGGCGCTACTCGGCCGTTGGAGGCAGTTATCCTCCAATAACAAGAGGGTAGAGAAACGACGCTCACACCAGTTAGCAGAGCACCCGACAGCTAAAACTCGACGATTTGGCACAGCAGAGGTGATGCATCTGCCAGTCATGTCAGTCAGCCAGCACATGGCGCCTGGATCTGTCCTATGACCTCCTGTTAGCGAGCCTTTGACACTTCATATGACTTCGAAGTACACCTGGCCTGGCACAGGCGCCATGAGGATTTCACCGCAGCATAGTGGCGAATTGTGGTTGTTGTTATTGTAGCGAGTAAAATACTGTATATGCTGCTATGTCTACTTATATTTGTCATGCAAACAAACAACGTAATTAGGAACAAATTATAGTCATGATGCACGACTACCCAAGTACCCCTCTTTCCCAGTTATAGCAGTGACATCGCTCTAGACGGATGATACACTGCTTGCAGCATGGGGGGCATGACGTGGAGGTAATTCGATGAGGGAACGAGTGCCAGAGGCAAATAGAATTGAAGAAGCAGTATCCAATTACAGTGGTGCAGCAATGTGGAAAGAGAAGTGAGAATCTGGAGTTTGAGCAGGAATTGTTTATAAAGGTATAGAGAAATTGTGGGAAAAGGAGCCAAAAAACCTTGGGGACATTAAACACGTGAAAACAGATAGTTCTTTGCCGATGAGACTCTATTGTGGCTGGGATGAATTTCCCCCAAGAGGCTGTAAAAATCCCAATCGTTGAAGATTACTTGGCACGCAAATGTTTGAACAGATTGAGTTCATGAGTGTCATAGGGACTGGTAGGGGTGCCAAAGGAATAGCATGGCCTCCAAATAAACCAAAGCGCGCAAACCGCAAGCCTAGTTTTGGTTTAAACACATCAGAGTTGTAGTGTAAATCAGTGATGAAATAAAACTCCATCAGACTTTGACAACCTTACTTTATCAGCAGGGCAATTGCATAAACAGGAGGGAAAATATGTTTTCCCTATAATTGAAACTCTAATGAAAAGGTGGACATAATTATTTTGTAACTGACAACTAAATGCACTTAATTATATACTGTCGTATCCTCACTACTTAGAGGTTATTTAGTAACCGTGAAAAAATGGAACTTTACAGTGCTTTTGACAAATCGGTTCCACGAATAATATTGTGGTTTGCACAGTTTTGGTGCTGGAAGATATTGATAATTTGGTTGGAATTGAAGCATCGAGGGACAGCATTAAGACAAATTGCTCAAACATTGCATACAAATGAAATGTGCAGAACGTGGTAAATAATAAATAGAGTGTAGCCCACAAAATTAAATATAGCATGAGCCTTTTACTTGCAATTGACGACATCGACGTCAGTGAAGGTGCAGAGCAGTGGAGCAGAGGTTTAGCGCAATGCCATCGCTTATATTGGTAGCGAGCGATATGAACACCGATCCTGGAGCTGTGCATTACCTCGCTGTCACCCCCTCTTCACCTCCCCACAATGACCTGCGTGGACAACCCCATGATCTTCATCCAGCAGTAGATTGGCAAAGAGCTGTGCGTGTTTATTCTTTAGGTAGATAATAAAAAGTGAAAGTGATTTAAACAATGAGGAATGATGGAGTGATCATGAATGGTTTTCTGAACCAGGAATTTAAGAGTGTTCCTCTCCACGGAAATCTTTAGTAAAAGGCAAAAGATTTATTTGCTCTGAAGATAAGCCAGAGTTTAAGAGAAAGGGGTTAAATTTCATAAACATATTATCTGTAAATATATTATCTGGTCAAGAATAGGAATACTTTAGAGATAGTTTAATATTGCTGAGGATTCTTATGTTTAAACATGAAATTTGAAATTATATTGGTTTAAATAGATTTACATTATTTGTGTTGCTTGCATTGCTCTATACTTTTGTAAAAAAAACACAATGACGTACATTCAGATCGATAATAAATATAGTACAGATAAACATAACACAATTTAAAAGCTCGACTAAAATGGCATGTTTGCACAAATGTACCTTGAAATGCTACAATTTTTGAGGTTAGTAGGTGCAATAATGGAAGTGAACCATTTATAGGACGTTTCGTTACTATCAATTATCTTAAAAATACACATATTGCATTGATTGTAGAATCACTATGCTATAGTCTCTGTGGTCTACTGCAGAAAAGAAAATCCTATTTCCTCTCAGCATAAAATCGCAGGCATTTTCAACTGCCTGGAGAATACTAACTGCACACTATTCGCAATATTACATTTCCATTCATCATCCCAATTTAACTTCCCATGTGCATTAGAGTGCAGGTCTATTCTAAATGAAATACATATTATTCTCAGGTGCCCAAGACTCATGCATCCGTTTTAAATAAAACTCCCGATCGAATAATATAGCACGTAACATATTTACATTACAGTAAAAGCAGAATGGTACAGTACTATAAGTAGATAAGTTAATTATGAGAATGGTAACTATTCAACTAACCATGGTGTGCCCACTTGTATTGCTGGCACAGCGCTTCTTCGAGTGAGGCGTCGGCAACGAAGAAATCTCTCAGTCAGTTATTATTACAGCTGGAAGGAAACGCAGAACTCTGTTGCTCTTTTTAACAGTTGTTCAGAGGGGAGGGGTCATCAAAGTTACATCTCAAGGCACTGCGGGGCATATTAGTCAGAACAATTAACAACGTGTATTTGAATTGTTGGGAGGAAGCCGGAAAACCCGGCGAAAACCTTCGCACATACGGGAGACAAAAAAAACTCCACTCCACATGGAAAGGCGGCACTCGAGCCGGGACGCAAACCGGGATGATTCTTGCTGTGAGGCTATAGCGGAACTCACCACGCCGCCGGTGCCTCCAAGTCCGCCCGGTGTGCGAACCATCACACAATGGGAATAGCGTGTGTATGTTGTGAATTGCGTCATCGCATCCTTGTTTAATACAATATCAAACTCCTGGCGATGGACTGGCGTCCCATCGTCGGTATATCCTTGCCTTGCGCCCTGTGTCTGCCGGGATAGGCTCCGGCTTCACCGTGACCCTGCATAGGACGAAGCGGTTTCAGACAATGAGATGAGATGAGAATATCAAACTTATTTCACGGCTGTATAGATGAGCTTACATGGGAAGACACTCAACCGTCAATACAATTGCCTGCCACTTTGACTTGAAACAAAATTGTTCTTAACTTCAAGACCTACTCCACTGCACACGGAACAGAGCGGTGATGTAATTGTGTGCCGCGCTGGCTCTCATAGGTGCTGCTCGCTTACAGCACTGGCTCTAAATTAGTTCAAGGATAAATGGGGGGGGGGGGATCTTTGTCTTTGTAATGTTTATTGCACTACGCTATGAACCTTATGACTCAAATTACATTCCAAACAGAGCTAAACATCCCTGGTGAGTCATATGAGAACTTATACAATTATTTGGTGACGATGTGTGTGATGACAGTGGTGTACAAGAACAACTAGCAAAGCACTCAACAACAACCACCATTGACCGAAACGTCAACGATTATATTTTTATTTGTGTGTGTGTGTGTGCTTTTCTTGATGTATGTGCATCTCTGGACTGGTCCTGAATCTCTATGACACAGTATGCGGAGATTTACATCCAGTATTGCATTGACAAAGCTGTAAATCATTATTATTGTTGTACCGTACATGGGGTTCAGTTTGTCAGAATCATAGCCAATATCTGTAATCTTTGAATATTTCTTAAGAATGTAAATGAACATTACCACCTTTACATTTTCATTCCATTCGTCAGTAATTTGACTCTCTTTTCTGACATTTCAAACAGTAACCAAAAAACTGGATCGTACGGTACTGGATCGTACGGCACACCGCTGCAGAACACACATCAAGTACAATATCGATTTCTGTGAAATCACGCTGTGAGGCCAGTACTCGAGAGATAAGAGACTTCAAAAAGCAGCGGGTGGTAAATACAACCTGGCTTACCTCTCAAGTAAGCATGGATTTTGTTGTTAAATCTGGTCTTTGCAGCAGGTGCTCTAATTTGCTGGGAACAATTTGTACTTATCACGCACAAACGGCTCTTACATAGAAAATGCAACTCGTGTCAAGTTTAAGGACATGTATATATGGCCATGTAAGATCTCTTTACAATGGAAACCTCCACTACTTATTACACACACTTGTGTACATAATATCCTGAGTTTGATACCAAAGGAGATGAGAGGAGCGCTTCGCACGGCTATCCTGAAAGA
>JAZEWT010000017.1:16338011-16349196 GCA_036362905.1 Mordacia mordax
TAAGGATGATCTTGCAAATTTACATATTACTAAATTATTGTTTAGGCATCTTCAGGCATGCTTCAAGCTTCAAGCTTATTGAGACTGAGTGTCTGAAGATGCCTGCAGTGTGAAAGGCGAAGTATCGCGCAGAAGAGAGGGATATCCCTCGACCGAGCTATCTTGCAAGAACGGCTTTGATAAACAACCATCATGCGCTGAGCCGTGAAAATGTATTACAATATAATTAACAATACAGTTCAGTTCAGTATCAATACCCACTTAATCATCTACAGGGTTGCAAGGGCCAGAGCCTATCCCAGCAGACATAGGACACAAGCTGGGACTATACCCATGATTTGACGCAAGTACATCGCAGGGCACTGGGGACAATTTACTCCAATTAACCCAGCAGCAATATGTCTCTGGACGGTGGAGGAAACCGGAGTATCCAGCGATAATTCACGCAGACACGGGGGGGAGAACATGCAAATTGCACACAGAGAGGCACCCGATTCGCAAATCGAACCCGGGACCTTGTTGTGAGGCGGCAGCGCTACTCAATGCGCCACAGGTACTCCTTCAATTTGGAAGGCATTCCTTCAAAGAGAACGACTCAGAAGCGCAAGGAAACTGCAGAGTCGTGGACGAGAGACGGCAGTCATGTGGTTACCCGGCGCCAACATTTTCCAGACACTGCTTCCTGTATATTTTTATGTTATCAGCTAATTAATTAAAAAGGGGAGGGGGGGGGAGGTTATGTAAGAAAACTGCAGAACCTGGATGAAACCCACGCAGAACAGGGGAGAACAAACATAATCCAAAAACTCCGCCAAGACTTTCTTTTGTAAAATGTCACCTTATTTCTTTCACATCGTTAATAAAGTTTTTTGTTGGCGTGTTCTTGTTGCAAATACGTACTGGGATTTGCGCACTAAGAATTCGCATTGTACGTGCATTTTAGAGAATCATTTCTAACAACTGTCTGTGATTAAACTGCCAATCACATTTGATTTACAAGATATGTTTCGTCTTAAAACTTTTTGAAAGAAATATTAACCTAGCACACTCATTTATTTGTATACGTAACCATGTAAAATGAAGACTTAGATGTTGTACGTGTGCCCGTGTAAAATACACCAACACAATTCCATCCTCCATGCAGAGAAATGTGCCACACATCAAGGGAAGATGACAATTCTGAAAGATTGATTGCACTTGATTTACAACAAGCAGGGTATGTGTAACAAGACTTGACATATGCTACACAAATTGAACGTGTGCTATAGAATTTTCTCTCGTCTTTTAAGCCTGAGGCCATATTATGCATACTGTACTGAAAATATAAATTTTAATGTTGTGCTGAAACCATTCAAAGAAACAGAACTGGTTAAATTTTTTAGCACCCAGTACATCAGGCATTACAAAATAAATTGAATAAACATGAAGACAAAATTATAAATATATTAAAACTAAAACCATAACTTTACATGTAAAACAAAATGTCCAGAGTTATAAAAAAAAAAACTGTTCTAATATGTTTACGAAAATATTTTTGCAAAAATGTAATCAAATTAAATTTGTTTATTTACTTAATTTGTGAATTTTCCACTCTAAGAGCAAATTTTGGAATAACTGTCATGTGATTAATATTAATCTCATATGCAGAGCGGCTGGGAAAGTGGTGCCCTCTCCTGTGTGGATGAGAACTCACTTGAAGGAATTTGACATAGATTTGGGGGTGGCTGTGACGTTAAATTAGCTTCACAAAGGAATGATGATCAACTCGGAATACCTAGGGAAGAGTGATCAAAGATTGCTCTCACTTTTGCACTGGGGGGAAATTATTTGGTGGCTGTGAGTCCCGTGTGATGGTTGAACTTGTGAGGCAGCGCTGACTCGCTGCACTCCACGCTCGACCAGCCCCAGATGCCTCTGCCTGTCTAATCGGCACTGCGCATGTAAGAACAGACTCCATCCCTCCCGGGCGTTATCCCGATACGCGCTTACTTCTCAAGCGCATCCACAGAATGCTGATGACCACGGGCCCTCTCACATCCTCACGTACACTCAGTGCTAACTCCCCATGCACAGTTCATGCACTTGCTTGCTCCCCACAAAAACAGTGTGGCTCAGCCACACTGTTACTGATTAATGGAAATTTTTATGTGTGCACACGTTAACATACTCAAACACATACGCACACCCAAAATGAACTGTGCATACACGCACATGCTGCATAGACATTTCACTGAAAGGACTTAACACACATCAACAAGATGACGAAGGTAACCCATTTCCATCTCAGAAACATAGCCAGACTGCACAACATCCTGCCACCCTCTGATGCTGAAAAGCTAATACACATCTTCATCTCTTCACGAATCGATTGCTGATATGCACTGCTCTCTGACACACTGCCTACTAAATCAATCGCCTCCAAAGATTGCATTATGCGGCTGCTAGAGTCCTCACTCGCACACCCATCCACGATCACATATTCCCAGTACTGATGTCTCTCCACTGGTTACTGGTTAAATATAGAATTGAATTCAAGATCCTACTTCTCACCTACAAGGCTCTCACTGGCGCTGCTCCGACATACATCCATGACTTACTTCAGGCACCCTCCTCAACATGACAACTTCGATCTACCAATACGGGATTGCTGCATGTACCCAGATCGCACCTCCATTCAATGGGTGACAGAGCCTTCTCGCGCACTGCTCCCAGACTCTGGAATGCCCTTCCGTTGAAGATTCAGTCAGTTGAATCTTCACTTGTTCCGTAAGACATTCAAGTCCTCTGGCTAGGACTGTTGATGCTTTTCATTGCTCTGTGGTTGAATGATGGCAAGCTATTAACCTGTGTCTGCTGTGTAGTGCTTCTTCCTTCATTTATTTTTTTACAGTTATTTTATTCGTTGTTTTGTGTTTTCGTTGATTTATAGTCATTGTTTTACTTAAGTGATCTATCCTGTTGTTGTTGACATTCTCTCCACGGCTCTGTACATTGCTTTTTCACCCATCTCATATCATTGTCAGAAACCGCTTGGTCCTGTACAGGGTGCGGGTGAGTTAGAGCCTATCCCGGCAGACACAGGATGCAAGACAGGGATACACCCACTATGGGACGCCAGTCCATCCACGGGCACTATGGGCAATTTAGTCTGCAAGCCAATTAACCTATGCAGCAGCATGTTTTTTGGACTGTTGGAGGAAAACCACGAAAACCCACGCGGACACGGGGAGAGCATGCAAACTCCACACGGAAAGGCACCTGAGCCGAGATTCGAACCCGGACACTTCTTGTGTGTGTGTGTGTGTGTGCTAGCAGGGTGCTAGCACACACACACACACACAGCTTGCTTGTGTATGTATAAAGGTGGGTATATAATTTATCGCAGTTCATAGTCCAGCAGCCCTTGTACTGCCTGGGTTACGCTAGTGCCACCAGGAACACTACTTGGGTGCTCCTTCAGGGAGTGGCGACCTCGCGCCGTCCTCTCTCTCTTGCTCGGTGATGCTGCAGAGGGATCATTGGCATAGTGTGTGGTGGCCAGCGGTGCTGTGCGGTACTCTGGCTGCGAGATTCTCTCCATGCTGGCTCTGGTAATGAAGTGTTGCCTCCTGTCGAGTAGTGTAGTGTTCTGTAGCACTTCCACGTGCCTGCTTTTAAATGTCCCACAGCCCCTTCTCGAACCATCTGTATTACGTAATTTTCTCATACGTAACAGTCATGCTGAGGATAGGCCCCCTTGTGCCAATCAGGTTAGATGTTAAGGAAGCAGGGTATGGTGCAGCCAGAATATAACTTGGGCTTCTGCTGTGCTCGCCGTGTCCCCCAAGTGTAAGGCAAAAATGCACCGTTATCTGCAACAGGCTCCCTGCGACCCTGAACAGGATTAAGTGGGTACTGATAATGATATAAAATACATTTTAAAAATGTATGGTGACTAGAATCTGTGCAATTTTCATGAATATGTTCTTATTTATACCTGAGACACGTCTTGTAATTATGATTTAATCAATTAATGAATATACAAGCTAGAGACAGTGATGGGTAAGGGAGACTGCGCCATCTAGTCCTTCTGAATAAACTGTTATATTACAGCAGAAATATTTTACAGCAAAACAGATACGTCTATGTTTCTCGAAATGTTCATCCGTTTCAATGCCTGTAATACAATGTAGATATGGAAGAAGAAAAAAACCTTGAGTGGAGACCCTGGATTTTAGGGCTAATTGGAATTGGTAACCTTTGCTATGATAATACTATTATGCCCTTCGGAATGCAATATCTTGTTCATGCAAAAAGTGTTTCCAAAGTGACCAATTATCATAAACATTGTGACCTAGCAATAAAACCTACATCTATCTGCTTTTATGCCTAATTTTAAACTCTAAAGCACATTGTACTAAAACGATTTATTATTTATACACATAATTTGCAGTTTCAGAAATACTTTGTAAATGTTTTTATTGCAATTTTTGGTGTTGGCTGCTAAAAGTTACTGGGTGTAAAAATGTGATGCGTGTTACATGTTATGGGCGTGATAATGTGAACATTAAAATATATATTTCTAATTGTACGTGAAGCACGATTATAAATGTTGGTTTATCTGCCAATTTCTGAGCATGTTTTGTATGCAAGAATGTGATGAACAAAAACAGGATTTGCCGATTGCATCGAAAAGCTACTCTTCTGCGACAGCCGCGTCAATCACTCCCTCTCTCTCCATCGCCACGTTTTGCCTCCCACGTTCGAGGCATCCTCAGGCACTGTGTGTGTGTCCTGTGTGTGACTCCTATTTATCTGTAGATACTACATATATGTTAAGTCTCTTCTATAGCATTGCTTTCTTCCAGGAACAATGAAAGAAGGTCGGGGTCCATTTGAAAGGGTTCCATTGTCTTGCTCGTACACTGGAATCACATTAACCCAATCTAATTCTGCCTCTGACTCACCTCCAAGTATGTATCTCCGTTGGGTTAATGAACCCGAGGTGTCTAGGAGGCATCTCGTAAATGTCGGGTGGCCAGCAGCATCACTGCTGCAGCATCACTGCTGCTGGCCACCTGCATCACTGCTGCTGGCTCCGGCGAGGCGGCTCAAGCCAGCAGTGAAGCGAACCTGTCTTGGCCGTGTGGTGCTGTGATGGCACAACATTCACGGCAGCGTGGCAGCAGTGACTGGCATGACTGCATCGGTGGCGAGTGTTTGGGCGGCGACAGATGTCTCGGTAAGATAATCAGGCCAACAGTGGAGCGTGCCTGGCTTTCGCGAAGGGTGCGGAGCAGCATACTGACGCATCGCAGTAACGACGGCGTGCAGCGACGGGCGTTACTCATCGCAGCACGCTGACGCATGGCTACGAGGCGCACAGCCTGCGTCTGAGCTGCGCTGAGCTAAGAGCATCAGAGTGCTGTGGTGATGAGATGCGTTGTGGGCCGAGCTATCGCCAGCGCACTTCAATCACCTACAGTACTGCACATTCACACACACCCATATATAGACCTAAGACCAGTAACAATGTGGATTTTCAACGGCAAGGTCGTACGGTTGTTTCTGTGCATGGTGAATAGCATCGTGAAGCCTATGGTAGCATCGTGTAGCATTTGTTTCTTTAGTACAGGTTTGCGTCGAAGGAATTGAAGGTGGGGAAACCAAACCAGACTCTAACCACCTTGAAGCTGAGTGCGCCTCTTTGACCATATCCCCCAGCGTGAGAGTGAGATCGATCACAGAGCCCTCTTGTCCCAGGAGTTCCAGATTGGCTATCACTGCGTTACATAGTCAAACAATCGGGATGTCCTGATCAAGCAGCAGCTCTGTGCCATTGCTGTTTCCACTTCAGAAGGGAAGTGCAGTATAGCAGTTTTATAATATCAGTACATTTCATGTTTCCTTCATCTACAATACAAAATATGAAGCACTCGAAAAAGACAAACACGCCAGATAATATCATAGCGGCTTTATATCATTTCATTCACGAAATAGAGGAGTTTGGTAGATGTAATAATAATCTGGGAATGAGTGTGCTTTCATTTTCGGAGACGTCACTTGGCATTGTTCTGAAAATAGTCAGAATATGCTGTTCAACCGTATTTACAGAACAATCTGTGTTTTTATTGTGCAAAGAATGGGTTGAAGAGAATGTATGTAAGAAACACTTTGTTAAAATATCGACAGTTCCACAAAAGAATATGAATATTATAATCGGTATTAAGGTTGACAAGCTTCACAAAAAATAAAGTAATGCATTTGTTTACTTATTTAATTTGAGGCAATAGTCTCATTCATATATGGATATATCTCAGGTTTATTCTGCCTTGCTCAATTAAGAACTTGTTATATTTTCATCCTACTGGAGCACAACATAACCATTGTTAATTTTTGGACTGAGTTACACGAAAGAAAATGAATCATGTTTTTCACTTACCCAAGCATACATATGCAGGCACCATAGCTACCTTTAAATATCCATGAAATTAGATGAGTTCTAACAATACTTTCAAAGCAACAAAACTAACGCTTTTATAACAACACATTTTACAGGTAAAATATTGACTGTAATTGGATAATAAATGTATGTGCCTTCATGTGAACGCACATTTTGAAAGCAATTACAGATGAATGCAAATGCGGTTAATAAGAATGCTGGACAGCATGCGAGCTGCCTCCTAACACCCTGGTGCATCTCAAGATAAGAATCACACGGGGGATCATGAAGGCAGAGTAAAGGCTGTCTTACAAATGCCGGTAAACAGAGCAGACCAGTGAGGAGGCAATGGTCAATTTAAATGGATTATACATCACATGGAAAGGTTTCTTAATTAAGAATGATTAATTGAGAAGGGATTAATCTGGAACGTTTGTAGACGAGATGGATATGTATTAAGTGGTGTAAGGAGACCACTGTGGAGGACCTGTAAGGGCCTCTAAAAACTCTTACCATTGCAGTTTCAGAAGGGGGCAAGTAGTTGAGGCCCAGATTACCATGGCAGCCTCACCCAGCTGACCTGATTCAAATGTTTCATTTTACTTTTACGCTGAGAGACCCACTCTCTCCATATCCACAGGCTTGTGCCATCACAACTGCAGATGCTGTGTCCTTCTGCACTCATTGGTTATAGCTCATCACCAGTCAAGATCGCGTGGTGCCATAGGCAACCAGCGCCAGTGCATGGGCCGACAACACCAATACACAACCCCACTCCTAGCACACGCACCGGCGCTAGCACCCTGCAGGATACAAACCAACCACACAATGCTCTATCCACTGCTCGTCGCGAGAGCACGCTAGAGCTAACCCCCCCACGTGGGCTTCAACTCTGAAGCAGTTATTAATCCAAGAAGAGTGACTCTGCTTTTTCACTGAATACGGGGGATTTGAAAAGAGGGGGGCCCTCATTGAGGGGGGCTAAAGTCGTTCAGCTAAGGGGCCCAGAACCAGCTACGCCATTGCCACCGAGCAGGGAAGAGGTCTGCCCCCAAACGGAGGTATATGATTAAGACAGGAGTAATATGGAATGTGAGTCATGCTATGAAAAATGGGAGCAGAAGGGATTAGCTGGGCAGGGATTAACTGGGCACCACAAAGTAGACATGGCGGATTATGTCCGTGAGGCGGAGTAGACAGATATGTGGAGAGGAAGGTGGTTTTAAGCTTGTGCAGGGGGAGACAGGGATCAGTTGCTCACTCTCAGGTCAGCGGCGAGAGAGCAGAGCCTGGCAGCTTGAGCGTGAGGCTGGGAGTGAAAAGAGAGTCCGACTCGCTGCGACACATGGTGGGCGAGGCAGCGAGAAAGCTGTTGCGCTCAGACCATTTGAGGGAGAGAGGTGGCTGTTGAAAAGGATAGAGCTGGGAGACCATCCAGCAGTGGAGAGAGCAAGGTAAGTTGGGAGACAATCCAGGAGTGGCTTTTGGTGTGGCTGGTGGTAGCACGGCAGCAGAGATGACTGGTTATGCTGGCATAGGACGAAAAGAGACAATAAGTATAACCGCATACCGTCCCATGCCATCCAGCATGGGTGCAGGGTCTGGGACTTGGTGTGTGGAAACTGTGGAGTCCGAGTGAGTTCTCACAGAAGCTGTTCGGTGGCACTGCGATTAATACTGTGCATGGGCAAGGGAGAAGTCCTGGTCTTCAACGCGGCACTCTGCGTAGGGAACGGTCGAATACTAGACTAGCGCCCGTGATAAATTGCACATGGGGGGAAATGTCGTTAGTCCTGACATAGTAAGCATGGCCTAAGGCAGGGAGAAGTGGCCGGAAAGATAAAGCGAGACGTGTGATAATGGAATGCCGGAGGAGGCATGTGGATGACATGCGACGACTCACTCGGACCACGTATCCCAGTGCGGATTGAGTTCGTCACAGCCCACCAGATCCGTAGTTACTTGTGGGTGGCAGAGTGGCGGACAGAGGAGGCAGGGCGTCCGCGGTACAGCTTGGCGGAATTAATCGAATGAGCGTGTTCCTGTGGTAATGCCTTTTATTTACGCAGGCAGAGGAGGGTTTTGATAAGTGGGGCACCATTGCGGCATCCCAATGGGACCAGGGGAACACGAAGCAGGAGGGAGGGAATGCACAGAAGCGACCCCGACATGGGCGCATTAAGCATCCAGTGGGACTTCAATGAGAGTTTAACAGGGGTCCGCCAGGAAATAGGGACGCTCGGTGAGGGACTGACAGAGGTCCGCCGAGGGATGGGGCCCTCGGTGTTGTCTTGATCCCTCAACATGCGCCTCGACGAGGGTCTGACGGGGGACTCGTCGGGAGGTTGCGGCTCTCAATCATGACCTCACAGGGGTTCCATGTGAGATCCAGGGCCTTGAACGTTGGGTGAATATGATGGAGACACAGTCGCATGGGTGCGGGGCGCTGAGGGTGCCCCACGGAAAACATGAGATGGAGGTGGCGCCTTGATTTGAGCTAACCTCTTTTGTTCGTGATTCCCCAGAACACCTATGGCGGAATTACCCCCGTGGGGTATGGGCAATATAGCTGGTATTAAACCCCAACATCCTCTGGTGAGTGAGCGCACTGGGAGTGCATTGTAACTAAACCCGACACCAGATACGACGGAGAACGAGAAATTGCTTATGCCAGACAAACCCTCAGTAGGGCCGAGCTGACTTATGGTGTGACAAGTCGGGAGCAATGCGCGGCAGTGTTCGTGTGTCGACAGTTCCACCCGTATCTGTATGGCCAGGGTTTCCCACGTGCGCACCGATTACTACGCCTTGCAATTCCTCCTCAACTTTGAAGAACCGCGAGGTCAGATGGTATAGTGGTCAGCCTAGCGGCAGGAGTACTACATGAAAGTTGGGTACCGAGAAGGCCACAGGCACGCGAGCACCGACGCACTGTTGCGCCGGCCCCCAGTCGCTCCAGACACCCCTCCCCCCACAAGCCTGGATATGTTTCACCAGTGGGCTGCCTCGGGCCCCAGGGTACTGATGACTGGCGATCTGGGAAGGGCGGAGCTGGAGCAGGGGTGTGCGTGATAGACGGACGACGGAGTTTGGACCAGCAGGGGTGGAGATGGAGGGAAAGGCAACATCGAGTCCCACCGGGAGTGGTCCCCCAGGCAGAGGGGCCCCGCATTCTGATGCGAGTGGGATGAATTCCCCACACCCCAGGGCACTGGTGGGAATTCAAGGTCAGAGCCCTAGAGTGGAGTGGCACGGTGGCCCAGTGGGTAGCGCTGTCGCCTCACAGCAAGAAGGTCCCAGGTTCGATTCTCGGCTCGGATGCCTTTCTATGTGGAGTTTACATGTTCTCCCCGTGTCTGCGTGGGTTTCCACCAGGCACTCCGGTTTCCCCAGACAGTCAAAAAAACATGCCGCTGCATAGGTTAATTGGCTTGTAGACTACATTGTCCTCAGTGCCTGGTGATGGACTGGCGTCCCATCGTGGGTACATCCCTTCCTTGCGTCCTGTGTCTGCCGGGATAGGCTCCGGCTCACTGCGACGCTGTACAGGACTAAGTGGTTTCTGACAATGAGATGAGCCCTAGAGTGGAGTCGACGGATAGAGGCCGAGATGGAGCTCACCGCCGAAGCTTTGTGATGCCATGGGCAGCCAGCGCCGGTGCATCGGCTGATGACACCAACATACAACTCCATGTCCAGCACATGCGCCCATGCTAGCACCTTGCTCAATCCATTGTTCACATTGCTCATTGCGAGAGTACACTGAAGCTTTCAACAACAAGTGGGCCTTGCCCCGAAGTGCTTTTTAATCCAAGAGGAGTGATCCTGCTAGTCAAGTATGTCTCTCTCCAAGCTTTTTCGCTGATGTTGGAGGAACTGGTTAAGGGGGGGGGCGGACTAAACTTGTTCGGCAAGGCGACCCAAAACCAGCCATGCCATCGCTATAGAACTAAGGAGAGTGCCACCCAAAAACGGAGGTATACGATTCAGATGGGGATAATATGGAATGTGAGTCAGGTGACAAATACTCCACGAAGTAGGCAGTGGATTAGGTGCCAGGGGAGGAGCGGACAAAGATGTGAATTGGCAAAGCTGGATAGGAAGGCAGTTTTAAGCTTACGCAAGGTCGGCAGAGAGAGCAGTGCCTGGTGGCTTGAGCATGAGGCTGAGAGCGAAGAGGGAGTCAGACACGCTTCGACCCATGGTGAGAGAGGTAGCGAGAAAGCAGTCGCGCTCATACCCTTGAAGGGAGAGAAGTGGCTGTTAGAGAGAGTCGATCCAGGAGACTATTCAGCAGTGAAGAGAGAAAGGCGAGTTGGGAGACAATCCAGGAGCGGAGAGGAACAGTGGCTTTTGGCATGGATAGAATGAAAAGAGACTAAAAATCCCATCGAGTCGAGGGAAAACCAGGTGGTGTCCTTTCTCATGCTCGTGTGTGCATCACGGGTCCCAGGAGTGTGCCATCCAGCGTGGATGCAGTATCTGGGACTGAGTGTGTGGAAGCAGTAGTGTCTGTGTGAGTTAGTTCTCACGGGAGCCGTTCAGTGGCTCTGCGGTTAACGCTGCATGTGAGCGAGCGAGTGGTCCCCGTGTACACACGTGGCAGCACTGTGTGTGTGTGTGCGTAGGAAATGGTCGAGTGCTAGAATTGCGCTCGTGGTAAATTGCACACAGGAGAAATGTCGTCAGTTCTGACATGGTCAGCTGGCTTAGGCAGGAAGAGGAGACTGTTCAACGAAACCGTGGGAGAAAAAGAGGGGGGGG
>JAZEWT010000017.1:16371739-16386094 GCA_036362905.1 Mordacia mordax
CTCCAGGGTGGGGCCCCGGTGACGCCAATCCGGGCGACGTAACATGATGAGCATAATCGATTGTTAAGTAAAATGCAATGTGAAGTTTGAATGTTTATATGTTCATCTTCAATCCTTCCCGACTAAGTGTTTTGTTTATTGTACCACATGTCATGTTAATTCACAGTATGTGATTGCTAAGATGATGCTTCCAGTATATAATTTGAAAAAAAAATTCTTGCCTTGATAAATGAGCATGCATAATCGTCATCATTATGATCCATCGCAATGTAAAGTATTTGTTATATGTTCTTAAACAACTGGAAACATTTTAAATGTATAACCAAACTCCATACAGTATATGTAAAACTTTATGCATATTTTCAAATTTGGCAATAGTTACATTTCATGGTACGTCTTTTTGCTTACACCCTTAGATAACAGCCTACTTATCAATGCCACATTGATGTTTATTAATCCTTTGTGATGAACTTCAATATTTTGAAAGGTTTTAGCATCAATTCATGTACATAATAATTGTAGTGATGTATAATAGGGCGGCACGGTGGCCCAGTGGTTAGCGCTGTCGCCTCACAGCAAGAAGGTCCCGGGTTCGAATCTCTCGGCTCGGGTGCCTTTCTGTGTGGAGTTTGCATGCTCTCCCCGTGTCCACGTGGGTTTTCGCCGGGCACTCCGGTTTCCTCCCACAGTCCAAAAAGCATGCTACTGCATAGGTTAATTGGCTTGCAAACTAAATTGCCCGCAGTGCCCGGTGATGGACTGGCGTCCCATCGTCGGTATATCCCTGCCTTGCGCCCTGTGTCTGCCGGGATAGGCTCCGGCTCACCGCGACCCTGTATAGGACCACGCGGTTTCAGACAATGAGATGAGATGTATAATATGCCTCCAAAGTGGGAGGTAAAACATCGCGGAGAGAGGAGGCACACTCGACACGGCTATCCCAAAAGAACATATTTGGTTAACAATCATCATACATAATAATTGGCATTTTAATAACCTATACTACCATATTAATGAGAGTTGACACGAAGATATTTCAATGATAAATAATTATCATATCATCGTTCCAAACCACTGTATCAAGCAATGATTGTTAAAACGTGTATTGGAAAATTTTTGTGCAGCCAACTCTCATTAATTAGGAGGTGTAGGTGTTTAAGCTGTTTTGTAAAAGATCATCCAGTTGTTTTGATATTGTTCCTCTGACAGGTCGGCAATGTCCAGTTGTATAATAATGCTCGTGAAATGTCATTGTAAACAATGCTGATAATGGCAACGATAATCCCCATTCTGACAGCTTTAAATAGGCTAATGTGTTAATGCCCTCTTGTAATTAAATTCATGTGAAGGTTATTTACCTTAGGTCATATTATGTGTTTAATAATCCATCATTTATCATCAGCAACTTGCACTTCCTGTAATCCTTTAACGAGTGTTCATTTTAGCTGTGGCTGTGTTAGTTGGAATGTGGCCAACCTTATGAATTTTTTTTTATATCAGTTTGATCCAGAGGCTCCATTGTGGACTCGCTGACTTCGTGTAAAATGTGCTGACACAGTCTCACCTGTACAACTGTGACTGTATTAAGTCATCCCTGACACTGCTGCAAATACCCTTCATGGATATATACAACAGCAAAAATATATGTAACATTTATAATATTCAGAATTGGTTTGAGCTTTCATTTGGCAACTCTTTGGGTGGTAATAATGCCTGACATGAAGTCAATTTGAATTTTATCCTTATGTTAAATAATTTGGACCGTCAGATCACAGGTCAAGCAATGTTTTTTTTTATGTTTCAAAAATTACTATACGTTATTTGTACAAACTATTGAACACTTAATAAAATAAAGTAGACATCTTCCTGTTTTATTTTTACAAGCAATACTTTTGGAGCCACTGATTGCATCTTTTGTTTAAATCTATAATTAAGCAATCCCTGAATGCATGACCGTACAACTTAAATAATTACAGTGCAACAAAGAAAACTGAGTCATCCAATTACGATGCGTGTCCATTTTTCCTGAGTTGGTGCAATGGTACGTGCCATTCGTCTGTCAATCCTGTCACATCTTGGATGAAAAAAAAATTACTACATTGCTTTGACATCCACAACTATTTTTGGCTTGACGGTAAAAAATACGGTGCTTACTTGTCTGTCTTCATTGGTATAGCCTGTCAAACGCGTTGTTTTTTTTTATGTGGCTACGCTGTATACATCCCAATGTCCGAAGGAGTCAGATGTCAATAAAAGCGTCAAATAAATTTAATTGTCCGAAAAAAACTTTATTTCTTTATTTTGAAGGAAGTGATAAATGAAAGACATTTAATGTTTTCATTATCAGATATCTGTCAGTCAGCATGGCCTCGACTCAGGCAACAATAGTACGTTCTTCACAGTAACGTTTCATTAATGGAGAACGTTAAATATTGTCTTCGTTTCTTTTTTTTTTACAAAACAATAATGCAATGTGACCATAAACCATACTATTGGTTACGTGTTCTGCAGACGGATCAGGCTTTGCACTGAGATTACGGTGACCAGCAGTAAGGCACACTGCAAGGTGATGTGGATATTCTACGATATGAACATGCTGGGAACTTCCAAGTGACATCGGCTAGCCTATATCACACACCAGCAGCAACTTTATATAATCAAAGGAGAACAGGAGCTGTTTCGTTCAGTTCCTACAGAAGTTCCCATCACGTGCAGCAAAACGCCAGACATCATGCCGAACAGCACACTGTGTTGTACAACCCAAAAACGCAGTAATGAGAGCTGTACGGCACTTCTGCGAAATCCTCCCGACACAGTAGTGGCTTGTGTAATGTCGTTATCTTACTGACAGGTCACTGGGCAGAAGGGAAATGTGGATTTTTTTTTTCTTCTGTTGTGTCGAGGGCTCACGTGGACTCTTCTCATTGCTGTGCTCGCTGGCTGCTGGTTGCAACGTCAGCTCAATAACAATGCCAAGCCACTGCCGAATCTCAATCCAAGTGGATTTAATCTCTAATCCTGGATCAGAGGCTGTGGTGATATATTTCGACTGTTTTGGGCAGGTACGGAACAAATCAGAATTCTGCGGCCTTTGTGCACACCTGAAGCAAACGTGTTGCAACTATTGTATTGGCATCGATCAACAGACAGCCTCCAAAATGTGAAACCCAACTTGAAACCAATTCTGGATAGTTTTCTACCACATTTATGTCAAATTGCATGTATTAAAAATTACACTAATTATACTGGCAAAGAGTTATAATCGGCACGTATGTTATAATTTTATGTTACACCACGACAAATTGTAACGAGTATATTATTTTATGGCGTAATAATAACAGGTCCTGAGTTTTTATTTCATTTCACTAATCGTATCCAAGGGCATTACGTTAAAAAGAATAGGGCACATTTTGTACACAAATAATATAAAACTCAAAAGAGAATAACAGTAATCTCTATATCTACGTTATTATTAATAATTATTATTTAGCAGACCTCCTTTTCCAGGGCGACTTACATCATTATAGAGTTGTAATTATAATTATTAAAATTAGTTTAAATACCATCAATAATTATCAACCTTTCATTGCTCAATGAGAGATAATGACAATTATAATGGATTATATTTAGTTGTTGATTTCACGTAGATTGTCACTGAGGATCCCAGGTCAAGATTACTTTCTATATTTATTATTACTTTTGACACCGTTATTGTCTGGGACCTCCACACTTCACCTTCCATCACGCCCTCCACCACAGTGGGTTGTGTCAGTCTTTTAATGTACTTTTATTAGCTTTTTTATTGGGTTGTGGCACTCGGTGACAATGCCCAGAGCAAAAAAAAACTGTCCTCCGTTGTAGTCACACCTATATGAAAAATGGTCTCGCTCGAATAAGAGGCATAGTGAATATATGATTCGGGTGCCTTCCTTTAATGAAAACCGTAAACGCATCATGACCGCCATAGAGACCTTCTATAAAACAGGGGAGCGTCATATTAACATAGTGGGCGGGATGATGCTGCAGTGCAATGATTTACATGCTGGACTTGCAATCTAGCAATCACTGGCTCAATATGATTGCAGGGTGTGGCAGGTGACATGATTGGCAAGTGTCCTTAAATCCCTCAGTGTCTGTGCACCCAGCAACAAATTTGCGTGCACAACAGTCGATCAGCAAGTTGGTTTGTGCTGGTGTATAATCTGAGTACTCCCACCTATTCCAGGAATGTCTGGCCGGCGTAGATGAGCTCCCTTATCGTAGAGATATTTCTTGCCTGCAGTGCTGTGAGCAGGGTTGAACTCATGACTTTTGTTATAAAAAATTAAGAAAAGCAAATCCAGAGTACCATTTTTAATTAGGCATACTTAGTTTTCTTTTAAATATGTTGCAGCCAGATTCTATCTAGTTTTAGCTTGATTTGCACTTTAAATGTTTCAAATTAATTTCCTGTATTCTGCCCATAATACATGTGGTGAGGTCATTGGGAGACTATGCATTGGCTTTTGCTCAGGGACCATAGCCTTCTGCTTCAAATGTAAAGCGGCCCTTTTGGGAATGGCCATAAATCAAAGGGCAGAGCAGATCTCTCACGTACAGTGCAGTACAACATCTGTCGTTGTCACTTGCAGCACTGCGATATAGAGAGATATAGCAGTTAGGCAGCATGCATGAATCTTGGTTAGAATGCAGAGTGGTGTTACGAGCCTCGGTGGGTGCGTGCAACCCTTTGTGACGGGGCAGTTAAGCGCATGAGGAAAGGCCAGGGAACATCATTGAATTCCCAGGCCACATTTACGGGGTCTTTTATGATGGCAGGCATGGGCACTTTGTGGAAATATTACACTGGTCATTATAAAGAAAGCAAATTTTTGACATGTTGCTCAATTTAATCGTCAATCCCTGTTAGAGATGTTTTAGGGAATGGTTTTTACAGCCTTACAATATTACTTGTATAATGTCATTGCAACGCAACGTTAACCGTTTACACTCACAAAACTCCCACTTGTTTACTTCATTGATTCTATAGTTTGAATGACATTTTAAAATGCCTATGTGGCCAACATTTTACAACCTTTATGCCATTGAACCATTTGTCGATTTAATAAACAAAACTACACGTGCCAGATGTAAGAAGAGTATTAGACCAGACCTATGAGTAAAATATTTATTGTTCTTTGCGCTTACCAGTTTCGTAATATTTTTGCCGCACTCAAGCACAACGCACATCTTTTACGTCTACAACATGTCTTGGCGTACATCATATTTGCTATGCTCATATGAACGAAGACACTCCTTTTCTCTATCTTAAATGAGATATGTAGCAATACTATTGCAAGAGATTGAGTAATAATAGGGTAAGCCTTCCGTAAATTATTAATATTGCTTTGCAGACTTGAAAGCTATATTAAAAATACTGTATTGTGAAGTGGTTGCGGCATGTTATTTTCAATACTGTGCCATCTTTTTGCGTTATTTTATCATGGCAAAATATCAGTGACTATGTTGGTTATGGAACGGGAAGCTTTGCTTATTGAGATTGCCTCTGTTGACAAAAAAAGTACCACGGAAGGAAGCTGGAATTCAATGAAATAAATGAGAAGACAGTGTGTGAAACCATACCGAAATATGGATTAAATGTACACTTGACTCTTCCAATAAAAAATTAAATTGTTTGTGCTTTTTAGTAACTTATCTGTTTCAGCTCCAAAGTACAGGTTGTAATAGTAACCCTGAGTTGGATTTTTTTAAAGGTTATTATTGCTATTTCGAAGGAAATTGGGTTATGAAAAAGCACGGAAAATTCCACAGCACACAGAAACTTGGCAAGAGAGAAAACGTGGGTGCAATCTTCTTTCCGAACTCATCTGTAAAAACTGTCCAGAAGGGAGTGTGGGTGAGGGGGTAGGAGTAATGATGGATGGTCCTGTCCAACTTAGAAATGTCTCACAGACATTGCTCAGGGAGTGGGGAGGGCGTCGGTTGAGAGACCATCCATTTATACTTCTCGTCACAGACCAGCCTCTTGGAAAAGGTCATATAGCCATAGACAGGTACACAACAGACACAAGAAAATATAGAGATTAAGACGTGCTTCATAACATTGCACAGACGCATGTGTGTCTATATATATATGGGGTAGTCTTGATATTTATAAAAGGAAGCTGTAGAGTCTTGCACGAATACTTAAAAATACATTTGCTGTTTTACATTAAATTCGTGACAACAGATGTAAATAGATAGATGTTTATTATTACAGCAAAAAAATACCCAATGAACTTGCAAGCCCTTTACGGGATTCCTACGACACAACAAACATGCGAGTTGTGAAGAAGGAATAAAAAATAACAATTTCAACATTACAAATTAACCAAACAAAATAAAAAAACAACAAAATCATGACACAGAGCATTGCGCAAACACGTCTGTGTATTGGCTACAAATTATTTATAGAATGCATTTTTGTAACATTTCACATTTTTGTAGCGTATTTGCCCTTGAAAAATAAGGTGCAAAATTGTGTTTTGTTTATTAACAATTTAATAAACTTATTTTTTAGCGCAGAAAAAATATCCAGCCGGTCACCAGGAAGTGGTCTCTCCAAAATATTGTGGAATTGCTTTGCGGGATCTTAAATTCTGACAGTAATCAAGATCTTGACCAATTCCAAGCATCCATGTTGTTAATCCTGTATGGCAGCTGGTCGCCTCACCAATGGATCGGACCTTGCATGGTGGGGGGCTTGTGTGTTCCAATGAATCTCAGAGCAATGTCGTCTGGAGTCCAGTACTCCTGGTAGGCTCACCAATGGCAAACAGGTTTGAGGAGTGGTTCCAAACCTTCATGATAGTTCTAAAAAAAGATCATAAGAACCCTGCCCGGACTACGGTTACTAGGACCCAACCCTGGAGCCAGGCCTGGAAACCTGCGGTGGGGTCGCGTCCATTACTGTGTCTGAAGTCACTACGGTGGTCAATGACCTCCGGAACGGTAAGGCTGCAGGCGTGGATTAGATTCGTCCGGAGATGTTGAAAGCACTGGACAGTGTTGGGGTGTCGTGGTTAGCGCGCCTCTTCAATGTTGCGTGGAAAGTGGGTTCCGTGCCTCTGGATTGGCAAACTGGGGTGGTGGTCCCCATCTTTAAGAAAGGGGACCAAAGAGTGTGCTCCAACTACAGAGGGATCACACTCCTAAGCATCCCAGGTAAAGCCTATGCCAGGGTTCTGGAGAGGAGACTTCGATCATTCGTCGAACCACAAAATCAGGAGAAACAATGCGGTTTCCGTCCTGGCCGTGGAACCATGAACCAGCTTTTTGCCCTCTCACAAATAATTGAGGAGTCATGGGAGTTTGCGAATCCAGTCTGCATTTGTTTTGTAGATCTGGTGAAATCCTATGACCGTGTGCCCCGGGATTTACTGTGGAATGTGCTGCGGGAGTATGGGGTGCCGGTATCTCTTTTGAGAGTAATCCGGTCTGTTCCAATCGCGAGAGCTGTGTCCATATATTTGGCATAAAGTCGAATTCGTTCAATGTGGCCGTTGGTCTCCGCCAAGGCTGAGTCTTGTCTCCGCTCCTATCCTATTCGTGATTCTCATGGACAGGATCTCAAGGTGCAGCCGGGGTATAGAGAGTGTCCAGTTTGGGGGCGTGGAGGTGGCATCGCTACTGTTTGCAGATGACGTTGTTCTTCTCGCCTCATCAGATTGTGACCTCCGGTGGGCACTCCAGTGTTTCGCGGCTGAATGTGAAGCGGCTGGGATGAGAGTCAGCACCTCCACATCTGTGGCTATGGTCCTCTCACGGAAAAGAGTGAGTTGCCCTCTTCAGGTGAGGGGAGAGCAGTTGCCCTTAATGGAGGAGTTTAAATATCTTGGGATCTTGTTCACGAGTGATGGTGAGCGGGAACGTGAGGTTGGCCAGCAGATTGCAGCAGCGTCTGCAGTGATGCGGGCACTGTACCGGTCCGTGATAGTGAAGCAGGAGCTTAGTCCTAGGACAAAGCTCTCGGTTTACAGGTCAATCTATGTCCCTATCTTCATCTGTGGTCATGAACTTTGGGTAATGACCGAAAGAACGAGATCGCGGATACAAGCGGCAGAAATGAGGTTTCTCCACAGGGTTGCTGCGGTCACTGTCCGTGACAAGGTGAGGAGCACAGAAATCCGGGAGAACCTCAGAGTAGAGTCGCTGCTCCTCCGGATTGAGAGGAGCCAGCTGAGGTGGTTCGGGCATCTGATAAGGATGCCCCCTGGAATGCTCCCCTGGGAAGTCTACCAGGCACGGCCCGTTGGGCGGAGACCTCGAGGCCGACCCAGGACACGCTGAAGGGATTACATCCTTCGGCTGGTCTGGAAACGCCTGCGAATCCCCCAGGAAGAGCTGGAATCTATTGCTGAGGAAAGGGATGTCTGGTCCACTCTCCTCGGACTGCTGCCACTGCGACCCTCACCAGGACAAGCGGTTTAGAAAATGGATGGATGGCATCTGGTCGTTTCCGAAGTCAGATCGGACTCAACATTTTCTTAGCAAATTTTTCTCTTGAACAAGTGATTAAGCAAATTTTGAGGATTATTTTGGCCAAGCCGCTTTCATGCTGGCGCCGTTCAAAGAGAGATCCACGCGCACTGCACTTGTCTGTTACATTTACAATCATGTTTGTATTCATAAAAATTCAACTTTAATCAACCACCTTGCACACGTGCTTTATAATAATATGTAGAACCGTAATACCGCTATTAGGTATTCCATTAATGGTATTGACATTTATATATTGTGACATTTAAAAAAAAGTTAAGTAATACATGTACAATTTATAAAAAAAAATTAGACTACCTGTGCTTTGAATATGGATAAACACTCTATCAGCCACTTGGGCAATGCAAATAGTAAATATACCCACTCGAGCTTTAAATCCCTAGAATAATGAATGCCACATCGAATGTTTATTTAATTTGATTGACTTGGTGAAGGCTTCATTGGTTATACGATTAAATGTGCGTAATTTATCTGCACTAACAACATCTGAAGTTGATACCAGAAATTGATTTTATAATTTAACACAAATGTTAGCATGACATTCCTGATATGTCTATGGCACACATAAAGTTCACGTGCTTTTAAAAGCCACTTGTAGATACATCACACGTGTTGATTTTAGTACAGCAAGCCGTCATCTATGATAGCAACATGCTGGCCAATTAGTGTAACAAAATGTTAATTTAGTTATTTACATAGGCTCTTTTCTTTTACTGGCTGTGTGGCTGTACTTACACTGGCCTTTTTCATGGTAATGTTTTCACTCCTTGAGATTTCGATTTATTTTGAAAATTAAAGACACAAATTCATTTACTTAAAAAAATAATGTGTCCACCGTGTCTTGTGTCCATTTAAATATGATCAAAGAACTAACTATATAGCACATATCTAAAATTCAGCTAGAAAGAGGTATTGTTTGGGTACATTCTCATCCTCGTTTATCAAATAAAAATGCTTCAATTATTCCTTACAAAGGTTCTATTTTCTCTCTGAAAGATGGAATTGAAAGAAACACAGGTCCATTACAAATCAATGTAACATTTATAATAATTGCACTTCTAGAGCGCTTTTTAGCCGAGGGTCACAAAGCGCTGCACAGAGCTGTGCTTACAATAAAGTAAAATATGACTAAATCATCCAGAGACACAAAATGGGCACTCCGGTTTCTTCCCACAGTCCAAAAAACATGGTACTGCATAGGTTAATTGGCTTGCAAACTAAATTGCCCGCAGTGCCCGGTGATGGACTGGCATCCCATCGTGGGTATATCCCTGCCTTGCGCCCTGTGTCTTCCGGAATAGGCTCCAGTTCACCGTGACCCTGTACGGGACTAAGCGGTTTCTGACAATGAGATGAGATGAGACAAGCTTTTAGTTACATTTCCTGGCAAAACATTAATCCTTCTAAAAGTATACATAATATAATAGCAATGCTCCTGTAACTCATCTCATGATCAGAAACAGCTTAATCCTGTACAGGGTGCGGTGGACCGGAACCTATCCCAACAGACACAGGGCGCAAGGCAGGGATATACCCACGATGGGACGCCAATCAATCACCGGGCACTTCCGGCAATTTAGTCTGCAAGCCAATTAACCTATGCAGCGGCATGTTTTTTGGACTGTGGGAGAAAACTGGAGCGCCCGGCGAAAACCCACGCGGACACAGGGAGAGAACATGCCAACTCCACACAGAAAGGTGCCCAAGCCGACGAACTGAACCCGGGACATTCTTGCTGTGAGCGACAGCGCTACCCACTTGGCCACCGTTGCACCCTGCTCCTGTATTTTTACTTTTTAAATCCCTGAATATGTTGGCAAATAGTGTGCGAAAACGTCACACTAAAATAATATCAATAATTAACCCCAGAAAATAAAGTGTTGAGCATTACATATTCATTATGTAATTGCATTTATTAACAGTACTTTGAAATAACTGCCAATATCTCACAAATTGTAATTTGTGTAAACATTTATCGCATCCATTCTCATACTTCGAATTTTATAAGTATAAAAGTTATACAATATATACCCTTGTCGTGTTTTACTTTTTGACATCAGTGTAACGGATCATGTACACATGGAATGTGTTCTACTCCTAGAGTAATTGTTCATAACCTTGCTACACCAACCAAATATAGTAACAAAGACAGGCTCTTAAAGGAAATCAATGGTGTGGTGTTGATAATCCTCTTTTTTGTCAGCTATAAAACTAAAATTTATGAGGCATGTTTAATGTGTTTAATCCAGATGTATACTGACGGCTTCACTGGTATAATGTCTAGCTTGCATAGTCAATTCGTTATTCAACGACTATTTGCGCAAGCAAATTTTTCATGCTGCGATTTTGATCTTGAGGAAAATGTTTTAATGTCTTCATTTGTTTACTTGGCCCTATGCCCCTAACTGCTCTGACAGCCAAAATATTTCATATTGTCTTCAACCCTTTAACCTTGCTTGAAGTATTATTTCTAAATCAATATTCTAGTCATAATTCTTTTTCAAAGTAATTCAACATCTTCATTGGGGTTTTTTAATTCAAACACGTTCTTTCACATATATTTCAATGGAGTCCTGAAATGACTGAATAAATTCAGATTTTACTAATAAGTGGGGAAGCCTAGCAATGTTCAAGAATCATATTGAAATGTAGGCTGAGAAAAATGCATCTATTTTGAAAGAATGTGGCCACTCAGCATTCGTGATTGTGCATGTTCTACAGTATTAATCCAAATCCTTTGTAACTTAATTTCTGCTACCAAGAGACTTGGGGATTCACAAAATAGCAGTGGATTAACGAAACAGGAATTTCCTTTGCATGTGAACTTTTTGAAACAGAATGGGAGAGGAGCAAGTTCAGAATGATTAAGCTACATTTTGAAACAAGATATAATTTTACACATTTACTTAATTGATTTAATTGTTACCTTGTGCAATTCTCATATTGGCAGAAATGTACATCATTATCATCATATTCCTGATATTTGTCGACACTAAGGAAACTAGGATTCATTGAGCCCTTATTACTAATAATTAGCATTTTAAAATTAGAGTTGAAAGTCTGATCATATTTCACTTGTTATTCTGCAACGATGAGTATATTTTTTTTTTAAACCCAAAAAAATGTTATTGCTGCTGATTTTCCGTTCTGGTGCCATTGTTGTTGATGTCTCCACAGCTCTGTGAAGCGCTTTGTAACCCTCGGGTGAAAAGAGCTTTATTAATGCAATTATTATTATTATTAACGGCTTCTTGATCCCTTCGGTAATTTGACGGTACTTACCGTCTACTCCCTGATGGGAAAGTTGAAAATCCACATAAACCCCATTGAAGCTCAGGATCTCTAACAAGGCATCTTATCACACCTGAGAGCTCTACAGTGCACGGTGAAACTGTAAGTAGATAACCTCGTGATTAGTGGTGCTTGCTGCTGCAGCAATGATGATGTCGTGTGAAGCAACAGCAGCCATCATTTTACACTCTGATGCGATATTGCGATATCAAGTAAAGAGCTTTTGAAAATACAGAGTGAAGTCTTTAAGATGTTTCTAGGAAATAAATACACAGGACGGTTGCTCACTAGATGATTGGCCACCATCATGTCTGCAGTGTCTTTTTGAAAGCATTTGATGTTTTGAATGCCAAGTCTGCTTGGTAATTTAATGGGGCATCCTTTAAAGGAACCTTATCCTGGAAAGAGCATGTTAAAGTCAAGTGAGTGATTCACAAAAAATGACCACTGTGTGCAGTGTCAACACCAACAATGATAAAATTGTTAGTTAAATGCCTCATTCGTCGTATGAACGTCTTAGGAACATAGAGCGATCGGCTAGTGGTTAGTGCACTGCTGTACGAACCTGGTGACTCAAATTCAAATCCCAGCCACGGTTAACATCAGTGGCAAGTCATATCTGATCCGGTTCTCTACTCCCCTACTCGCGTGCCACGAGGGAGGCTCTCATCCATTAGTGGATTGAAAATGGCTGGAATCAAATTGTGATAATATTATTGTAATGTTAGTATTAATGATCAGGTGATGGGTGGTTTTTTTGTGAATACATATCCTTTATTTCTAAGCAAGCGATTGCCGTCATGCTTAAACATGCATGATACATATTAATTATAGTGTGCGAACAAGCCATATATAGCAACAATGCATCAACGTGTCTGTGGCACGTGCCGTCGTTTCATAGTAACTTGGGCACGGTGAGATAAGGAGGTGCTTTTTAATACGAATGCTTTCGTAACCAATGTGAATTGTGCACAGTAGAAATTCGCTTCTTATTATCACTCACGATATACTAACCCAGACACCTCTTCACACCCATGCAATAGAGTACAGTATAGGACCTGCTCTAGTGCCGCTGCTGTTAGCGATATGTTTAGCGATAGCCCTCTATGTTGTGCAGTACAGTGGCGTCTTTATTTCACCCATCAATCTGCCAATTTCAAAAGAGGTAAAGAGGCTTTTCCTCCCCCTATAGTTGTGACATCACTTGGTGTGGAAAGCTTTCGTAAGGTCTCTATGCGAGTGTTCGAAAATCGGTATTTAAATTTGATTCGTGTTGTGGTATTTTTGAATTCTCAATATGCATTTCTGATCTACACACGTGCCATTTGTAAAGTGATATTATAATCAATGATATTTAATTCCACGCGGTGGTGACGCACACCAGCAAACCAGCATTATGGGACGAGGGTCGGTGGATCATACAATTTTGTGAAACTCCCTTCACATGGATATTAAGGTACTATGTCCTGGTTCCGGCGATGGACCGGCGTCCCGTCGTCGGGTGTATTCCTGCCTTACGCCCTGTGTTTCCGGGATAGGCTCCGGCTTCACCGTGACCCTATATAGGATTAAGCGGTTTCAGATAATGAGATGAGATGAGATGTCCTGGTTTTCCAGGAGAAGGTAGTACGTAAAATGTGGACCCCCACCTTTTAGAACCTGTAAGGGAAAAAATATTGCTCTCCCCCCCTCACGTGTGGGTTTTCTATCGATGCTCTGATTTCGTTCCGCACTGAATAATTGGCCAAAAAAACCTTAACACGTAGAGGATCGCAGAGTTTGGGAGTGGGGGTTGGATTGATTTGATGCTCGCTCATAACGTAGCTGCCTTTCCTATTTTTTCACATCGAGAGTGAGAAAATATTGTGTTACAACTTGAGATTATTATTAATTATTATGAGGCTGAAAGTTGCTGTTTGGCTTGTAAACTCTAATTGATGTATTATGCTACTAAAATCACGAGAAGCAGTATGCGCAGAATTACAATGAGAGAGAGAGAGCACAACATGTGTTAGCGACCATGCATGATAATGGCAGCAGTCCAGCTGTTAAAGTCAGGGCACGTCAATAGAAGGGATCATTAACAAGAATGGCAGAGTGCAAGATATGTAGGTGAACCTATCTGAGAGGATGTCCATCATAGATATTAAGCAATAAAATCAGCTTATGCAGGTGTTAGGAAGATTATTACACCACAGGATTGGAAAAAGTGTTGGGTTGGAGAGGCCTTCATCCAGATAGCCTTATTTGCTGAAATTTAATTTGGTTGGAGTTAGGAATATACTGAATTAGCTTTATTTTTGTTAGCTACATGCACCAGTTATGGTGCACAAGATGTGTACCGAAGTTCATGCTGTTCTGACACAGCTCGTCCTGGAGGTGAGTCAAGCGGAACAGACTCCTGGCACGCTCCTTATAATTTAGTGCCACACGAGAAAATAACAGCATGTGTAAACTATGAACGTAGAAAAGTTAAGGTCCAGCTCTCAACTTGCTTCCTCACATAACAAATGATCAAACAAGTGT
>JAZEWT010000017.1:16396380-16412355 GCA_036362905.1 Mordacia mordax
GTGTATTCCTGCCTTACGCGCTGTGTTTCCGGGATAGGCTCCGGCTCACCGTGACCCTATATAGGATTAAGCGGTTTCAGATAATGAGATGAGATGAGACATATGTACACTGGCAAAAAGTACCCATAGCTTAATATTAATTGAGCCTACAGTCTCACAAAATACAAATACCATACTAACAGGTAGAATGAATAACTGTGCTTGCAAAAAAGGGAAAAGTAAAGTGAATTCATTCGTGTGTTAATTCTTAGTACCTGCTTAATTCTGTATAGGGTCACGGTGAGTCGGAGCCTATCCCTACAGGCACAAGGTTGGCTTTACCATCGATGGGGTGCCAGTGCATTTCAGGTAGCATGGGTAATTTAGTCAGCATGTTAATAACTCTAGGCAGCATGTGGGAGGAAAATGGAGTACCAAGCAAATGCCAACGTGGATAAGGAGAGAACATGCACCACTGCTGCTCAAAATAAATTTAGCTTAGTATTTAACACGAAGTAATTGCATACCGTCAAGAAGATGTTTGTCATTATTATAAATATATATTTTTTGCAATTAACTGGAGTTCCAACTGTAGTAGCATACACTAGCAACGTCAAAATCCATTTGTGAACATTCTTACACGGAAACCCCCTACCTGTAATTGCCACTGACATCGTCTTTTCCGAAAATATCTCAGTGGAACAGAAACCATAAAGGTTCAGCAATTTAATTGTATGCTCATATAAACAGCACAGGGATGGTTTAACAAACATGATGGACACGCAATCAGACTTGGATGGTAAAATATAAGCGGCACAGTAGTTGAAAAATAGACAAGCACTCTATATCTCCCTCCCTGTTTATTCAACAAGTAACGTGAAGTGACATTAAATGTCCATATTCCCACCTCATTCAACATATCTGATCAGCATGGAATAGTAAACCAAAGTTTCTCTCTCTCTCAAGAGAGGGGTTCTCTATCGACATATCTGGTGAAGACGCTTTCTCCAGCAGTTATTTGTTTTTATATACAATCGGCATACATGTATCTGTCAAATGGTAAAAACATTTGACAAATTGTGAGATAAAAAAATAAATAAAATCCTAAAGGGCTTCATAATTATGGTTAAAACAATCGTGTGTATTTCTGTGAATGAAATTGGATTGTTCTCCATGTGTGCCTGCATAGCTGCAATCCATAGCCGCTACATTTAGGAGCTACAATTGAGTAAGACATCTATTGCAGTGCAAAGGCAATTGCGATTATTATCTTGTTAATATTTCTTCCCGTGATGTTTTGAGAAGTGATGAATGTAAGTGCACTCCAGGCCCTCATGTGAATACTCGTTGATGGATTTGTTTACTAAGGCAATGAGAGATATTTGAGTTAAAGACAGATAAACCAAAACAATCTAATCTTATGCTAGCCTATGAATTGCTGTCAATTGTTCAAGTGATGATTGATTTTTATCACGCATATTGGTACATGCTAAGATATGTGGGGTATTTTTACAATATGTGCACGACTATCCATCAAGATACAATATATTCGTGAAACTTCACCACCTTTTTATCTCTCTGAACTGAAAGGTGTGCGAAGCAGCATTGCAAGATGCATGCTTTGAATTTTACTAAGAAATATGAAAAATGTAAGGATAGTACAGTTTGCAACGCACGCAAGTGTCATGCCTGGTCATAGACAATACATGGATTCGGAGGCACGAGGAGACTGTGGAGAGGGGGGGGGAAGTCGTTTAAGTGGTCAGCCAGTGCCAACCCACCAGACACTGCTTTCTATATATTATAATGTTATTAGCCAATCAATAAACGAGTTTTTTTTCTGTGGGAGGAAACCAGAGAACCCAGAGGAAATCCACACAGAATATGGGGAGACCACACTAACTACACACAGAAAGGCGCCCGAGGCGGGGATCGAACCACCTCGGACAGGACATTCATTCTCTGAGGTGCAGATGTTGCAACTGTGCCACCCTTCCACCAAAAAGAAAATGTACGCAGGTTAATTGCATCATTCAAACGACTGTATTATGACCAATACGTGGTCTTGAACAAGAAATGTCACTAGAAGAGAACATGGTAAAGATTTAAAATGGTTTGGTAGCCAAGGAATGGAAGACATCCAAGAGGACACTTGCCAATGACGGCCATTACGCTCTTATTCGTAGATTTTAAGAGGTTATCTGATGCATTATTAGATCCGACACTCATTTTCGGGTGGCTACAAGAAATTTGAAGATGCTTCGCTCACTCATCTCCATAGAGGTGGAGGAGGATGATTAAAAATGTAAATAAGATGCTCGGGAAGGTTCCCCTTAAGCTAAATTATTTGCCCAATGGAATTGCGAGGATGCTATCATAATGTTCGTTATCCTGCCCTTAAACGCTCCCAAAAAAGCGTGGATTATCTAAACTCTTATTTGAGAGTACAGGGTATGGTGGAGACTGGCCATACATAAAACGGGACCAGCTCTCCTCCTGTCTTAATTTCTTCCAAGGATACTTTTATTTTAATGCTTAAGATGAATAGGCACACCATAACTCGTCCCTTACAAAAGACCTCGGACCGACATTAATCATCATGTCTACCCTTTTGGGAATTGCTCTGAAGAGTTGGTATTTCCTAATAGCCGTGCTGAGTATTTCTCTCTTCCTTCACGACGTTTCACCTTCCATATTGGAGTCAATTTTTGCCGAGAAAGCCTACATTTCCATTCTACCAAATCAGTCAATCAGTTATGTAAACTGGAAGGAATCGTTGAACAATGTAGCTCTTGATGAATTCCATTTTTGGGCAGGAATTAAAGTTATGTAGCTCTTTTTAATATTTGTCCAGCGGTGAGGTATAAGCAAGTTACAACGTCTCAGGGAAATATAGTCAGGACAAATAACCTAGATAGCATGTCTTTGAACTGTGGGAAGAAACTGGAGTACCCAGCAAAAACCCACACCGACACAGGGAGAATATGCAAACGCCACACAGAAAGGCACCCGAGCCGAGAATCGAATCTAGGGCCTGTGAGGCAGCAGTGCCACTCACCACGCCACTGTGCCACCCAAAATATGCCCCCAGTCCTATCCGAATCCCATTCCCCATAGATGCGTTAATGCCACTTTTCTTGGTCGCAGTGACCTCATCGGAAACTATTGCAGGGTCAACCTGGGTTTCAATTGACAAAATTCATAATACACAGAACACTACAAAACTATATGACGGAGCTGGACTTTGCTAATGGTTCTGAACCACATCCTACTGACTTGACATATTACATTAATAGATACATAACGCAATGTTTTCTGAGTTTCTGAGTACCAGGAGGTAGCACATGATTAGCAGCCAAATCCATAATGAGAGATATACTGGATGTGGTGTGCCAGTTACGGAAATGTATTCTGGGACATCGACTTATACGGACAGTCTGGCTGAAATTAAGCGCTGCATATACACTTAGTCGGTGTATAGGCCCCATGTGGCTGTTTCACAACTGTTATTTTAAAGTATTGATTAAATGGACAATTTATATAATAATGAATGTTAATTTGCAATGTTTCCGTTAGAGTGAAGCATATATTGTACCCACAGTCGCTCTATCTAGCTGGTCCGTGCTGAGTTTATTAATCGCCTCCATTTTTTTAAAATATTTTCGTCTACTATGCCTTTATTATATAACTGTAATGAGAGGTTTCACAATACACTACTCTGGAACTTAAGTTAAAGTATTGTTTCTTTTTTTTTATTCACTTATTAAATTCAAAGTGATGTTTGTTAATTGTGCAGATACCTCTACCTGTCTAGCGAGTGCCATCCCGTACCGCACTCGATCCGGCCTCGCTCCCTCCCTCGTTCTACCCAGCAAAACAGGAGCTCGGCCACTCCCAGGCCCCCCACACGAATAACCGCTCCTCTTTACTCCTCCAAGCGAGCAAAGCCTCCTTGTCCCCAGGGTAAAAAATACAAGGCCATTGTCCTAGCATCCCCTTAAGTAGCCCAGTCTCATCTAATTGCATCTTCATCATCTCCCCTCAGCCCCCACTTCTCCTTTCAACCCCGAAGGGTATCGGAACATTCTCTGACACCTCGCCCCAACCTTTGAAGTTCGTGCCGCTCTCCTCGCTGTGCTACCCCCAGCTATTCCCGTCTCTGCCCACCCTCTCTCTGTATACTAACTAATGCACTAATTCAATAACCCAGCACGAGCATAAATAATGGGGCATCCCTCACGGTGTTGACTGTGTTACGTGATCGCTTCCCTGCCCAGCGCGGCCATGTGGATTCCGGGCCCACCTCCACCACGGCCCCCCGTTATGACCCAATTTCACCTCGTCTTGTGCGGAAAAACCTCAGAGAAGGCCTATTCTCTGGCTTAAAAGAGCGCGCCGAGGGGTGAGGCTGCGGCGGGGTTAAACTAAACGGTACTTTCACGATGAGCAGTGGAGTGAACATTGTGTGTGCCACAAATGTGGTGTGGGGTGCTTGTTGAACTGGGATGAACACGCGATCGTGGCGGCAATGTGGTCAGGTCAACACGCTGAGGGACAGTTGTCTATGGCGCCACAATTGTATGACTGGGCTAATCGTTTTAATACTTTCCTTCCATCTCACTCTCATTCTTCTCATTCCACATTGAAAAATGTCATTTTATATCTGTATACCATTTGCTCAGTTTTTAACCCCTTTATTGTTTTCTTTTATAACTTTCTGAAGTGCTTAGACCAGTGCGAACAAGCTTATCCTTGTGTATTGTACAGGATGATCCCTAATACAATAGGATGAACTTACGGAGAGAAAAAATCATTGTTTTTTTCAAGCCTCTACATATCTCTTACCAATCTCAATTCATGCATTACATCAATATACTTCTTCAAATTTTGATCCTTTATATGATACGGACAAAATCCCAATATTTCACCCAGTATAGAGCAGAAGATTCTTTCTGAAACTGAAACTGTCCCAGCCAAACCAAGGCATTCTTTAGCTTTAGCCCCAGGTGTATGTCTGCTTTTTCATAAACTTACATACCTTTAGTGCTGGCCAAGATATCCAGCATTTGCATGAGTTTGTTATTAAAGCTATTTACATTTCCCCTTCTTTTGACATCTCTTCAGGGTAGAGCCAATCCTTCAGGAGCTCACCGTATTTCACGGTATTCTTCGTGCTTGTTTTACAATGGCTAATGGAACACTATGAAAGAAACCTCTCTCTCTCACATATTTGTATAACAAAAAATGCGTGAGACTGCTGCAAAAAAATATTTATGTAATCAAAAATTTATAAAAACATATTGTTAAATCGGTTTACCATTCACATCAGTCTCTATGCTGCTTTAAAATTAGAAAGCCTTGGTGATATGGTATTTATTGTTCAAACGTTTTAAGCAGAATTGCTCAATGCCACTCACTTTATTCAGGCTATTCAATTAGATAATTTCTCTCAAGAAATGTTCTTTTTGGATAGCCGTGTCGAGAATTCCTCTTATCCCCTTGAAAAAAAGGTGCAAATTAATCTGAAAATGGAAGGTGTTTGTCTAAAAGTGGATTGAAAATGGCTGACCATGATAATACTGTATCCTAAAACATAATAACCCAGGCGTTAAAACTCTATATCAGATATTATTCAAGGGGAATGAGGGTGTAGTGGTAAATACACTGTTCTATGAATCTAACCACTTTAACAATTGCATGGCTTTTGCAGATATAACATTATGTTGTTCATATTATCAGTTGAAAATAATATTTTTAAGTGTTTTATTACCCATATACAATTTAAAACTATATATATGTATCATTTCTGATTATTTTATGAGAAAACAAAAACCAACAAGAAATGGTCTTCCACATAAAATATTTAAGAACATTACCATGTGCTGAAATATTGGATTTAAAAGGCCAGGTAGACAGGCAGCAAAGACGGTTTGACACATGATAGGAGCCAGATATGAAATTCTAATTGAGTGCAGAATATTGCAATAGGGAGCCATGCAGAAACGTCATCTGTTCCTCCTCTGCTCAAACTCAAAATTTTGAGGTTCGTGAAAACATTACGTGTGTTAAACAAATTCAATTGTGGATGATTGCAAACAATATTTGTGAATTTCTCTCATTCCCTATCAATTGTGTTTGTGTTTTTTAATACCCACCCAATTTTACGGAAAGAAAATAAATACATCACTGAGCCACGTAAAAAAGGCAGGTGTAGATGAAGTCACAATCACAATAAAGATGAACATAAAGTAAAGCAAAGTATAGTTTATGAATTGACTCCAACTATCATATTTGGCACTTGCAGAACCAATAATGCAGAGGCCATTACCAATGATTTGCTGTTGCTTTTCGAACCGAACCTGACAAATGACATGCTTTCTCCACAGTGTTGCGGCATGCATTCGAGTAATTCTCAGAACTTTCTCCTGGCGAAAGAGCCTTTACAGTCCCAGCTGCATAGAAACTTACAATCAGATATCTCTCCAATAGTTTGTTTTTTTAATTGCTATGCAAATGTGATGAGTTTCACGAAATGAATGACTTGGAAGTGTCAGCAGTTATGGACAAAGAAAATCAGTCATATTTAAAAATTAATGTTCGAGATATCCTGCATCTGTTTTTCTAAAGCTTGCCGTGTGATCATATATGATAACAATGCACTTCAAATTAAAACCGTATCCGAACATACATTCACATAATTGCATGACTGCAGTTAACAACCAATGAAACGATCTTTGAATACATAGATAAGTTTGATGATTGCTTCGAAAAGCTGCTCTCTCAGGACACCCGCAGCAGGGGGGAGGGGGCGATCGACACGGCTGTCCCGTGAGAGCAGCTTTTCGAAGCAATCATCATGCATCGAACTGTAAAAACCTGCATCATTACACAGATACGTTTGTTTTTCTGCATGCATAAGCAAGATGAACAGTGAGTGTAATGACAAGTAGAGTCCTTACTCATTACTGGCTTTAACAACAATCATATTGTTGTTACATTGATGCACACGGTTTAAAGTGATTCAACTTTAAAGTGAGTTGAATAATTATAAAGCAACTATTTGAACTTCTAGAAAGATAACTTTATGTGCATCTCAATAATTGCACTATAACGCACATGTTGACTATTGAACCAAGGTCGAAAAGAAGTAGGACATGACATAAAAATCATTATGCATTCGCATGAGATGCTTTCGATTAGAAGGCTTGGTGAAGGGGAATCGGCAGGGTATTGACTCTTTTTGTCTTGTTGACAGGTTTGTATATTGAGCCAATTTAGAATGTCGGCAGTTATATTACCCTTTGATTATGCTGTCAGTAAGACCTAAGATGAGACATTCGCACTTTTACTCCAAAGATGCATACACGTTGTTGCAAAGCCTTATATACTACCATGGGAGACGAAGACAAAATGAGAAATAATGTAGCCACCGCATACATAATGCAATCATTTAAAATATAACTTGTAAATTGAAGAGGTATTTAATATTTAAGTAAGACAGCGCAAGAAAAGTGCAGGAAGAAACCTACCAATAGCATCCGGTTGGTCGTCAGCCTCGGAGGATGTAACTCAGACCTCCATCCTGTGTTGTCTGGCGTTCCTCAGGGTTCAGTCCTCGGCTCATTCCTTTTCAGCATCTACATACAATCACTGGGCCATATTCTGCGCAGCCTCAATCTCAGCTACTATTGTTATGCTGATGACATCCAAATCTATATCCACGCAAAGCCATCCACCAATGCGTCTGGTCTTTACATATCGTCCTCACTGCCAACTGTGAAGGCCTGGCTCAATTCAAATTTCCTAAAACTAAATGGGGACAAAAAAAGAAGCTTTGCCTGTTGGAACCCCGCTCCAATTTTCCAAGGCTGAACCCATCCAATTGATGCTTGAGGACCAGACCACTTAAGTCCGGAGTCGAGGAATGAATGACTCTTGATTCCTCACTCAGCTTCGAGACACACATCAACAAGGTGACAAAGATGACCTATTTCCATATCGGAAACATAGCCAGACTGTACAGCATCCTGTCATCCTCTGATGCTGAGAAGCTAATACACATCTTCATCTCTCCACGAATCGACTATTGCAATGTACTACTCCCTGGCATCCCTGCATACCTGTTTAATCGTCTCCAACGTGTGCAGAATGCGGCTGCTAGAGTCCTTACTCGTACACCCATTCACCATCATATATCCCCAGTACTGGTGCCTCTCCACTGGCCACCGGTTAAATATACAATTGAATGCAAGGTCCTCCTTCTCACCTATAAGGATCTTACTGGCGCTGTCCGACATACATCCGTGACCTATTTCAGGCACCCTCCTCAACACAATATCTTGCATCCTTCAAAACGCGCTTGCTACATATGCCCAGATCGCACCTCCATTGAATGAATGACAAAGCCTTCTCTCACACCGCTCCCAAATTCTGGAATGCCCTTCCATTGGAGTTAGGGTCAGCTGAGTCCCTGGGCATCTTCAAATCTCGTCTCAAGACTCACTCATTCCGTAAGGCTTTCAGGTTCTCTGGCTAGGACTGTTGATGTGGCTCTTTGTTGTCGTGTTGAATTGATGGCTTCCTACCGATCTGCACCTGCTCAGGAATGCTTATTCCTTCCTTCATTTGTTGCACAGTTATTTTTATCCCTAATTTTAGCCCTTCTCTAAATTATAGTCATTATTTGACTTTCAATTGAACTGCTCTGATGTTTGCTGTTGACATGCCGTTCTCTCCAGAGCTCAGATTTGTAACAAAAACAAAGAAAAACCTGTTATTGTTGTTCATGTGTCGTTGTTATTGTTGACATGACGTTCTCTCCACAGCTCTGAGCAGCGCTTTGTAACCCTCGGATGAAAAGTGCTCTGGAAGTGCAATGTAATGTGATTCTGTGGATTAAACACACAAACTCCACATGATAAAAATTATTTTCTTCAAAAATACCTTTATTCATATTGTGTTATCATGGACAGGTCTTTGAAATGTTCGCTGTGAATGGAACAAATCCTTTTTGACTTTTTCATAACTGTATTTTGCATTCCTTTTCCGAGGGACCATAGTGCATTTATATTGCTTATAATTCACCAGTTTATATTGCTTATAATTCACAATTTTAGCTACCATTCTCTGTCCCAGTATCACTAGTTCACCTTAAAACGTCTCAGACTTTCAGTTACACACTTAGAGGCCACGCTTGTCTCCACTTTATCATGCGTGCCAATTGTGAAAGAGCCTAATTTATTTATCGTTATTACACTTTGTGCTATTGGAGGTTAAAGTTACTGACTTTGATTCTACTGTGCTTAACTCATTACGTGACATATCGTGTTCACTCGTGCCTTTTTGTTCACTACATATGAAGTACCATCAGGAAAAAATACTATTCATATTTGCATCATGTGCAAACAATATCCAATGATACAATTCCAAGATACAAGTCATACTTTCACATTGTGATTTTATTCCAAAAGATACTGTTTTCCATTATAAATAAACCATCTAATAAGCTAGTTATTGGAACGTCAAGGCTACACGCTACAGTGATTATTATTTGTTCACCCATGATTAAGAATTACAAGTTGTGCCTTGAGCGCTGTGAAAAATAAAGCTTACAGTGTTTTAATTTAAAAAGACGCTGCAAAGATGCGTTATCTAAAACAATCACTATCACACGAGAGTAAAGTCATCGAATAAAATGGTTTGTGTGGATGTAGCGTTGTACATTAATCCAAACTTACTTTAAAATAACCGATGCGGGAATTGAATTTACATAGCTTATCATAGCCTCGCCTATGCAATATAATATGCATTCTGCTTCACCACCATGGAACTTGGTCTAGTTACTGTACAGATTTGTTCTCATCTCATTATCTGAAACCGCTTAATCCTATATAGGGTCACGGTGAGCCGGAGCCTATCCCGGAAACACAGGGCGTAAGGCAGGAATACACCCGACGACGGGACGCCGGTCCATCGCCAGGCATTGCGGGACAATTTTAGTCTGCGAGCCAATCAACCTATCCAGGAGCATGCTTTTGGACTGTGGGAGGAAACCGGAGTACCCGGCGAAAACCCACGCGGACACGGGGAGAGCATGCAAACCCCACACAGAAAGGCACCCGAGCCGAGAGACTCGAACCCGGGACCTTCTTGCTGTGAGGCGTCAGCGCTAACCACTGGGCCACCGCGCCGCCCTGTACAGATTTGTTATATAAGATAAACACCTATGAAATATTGTACTTCAATGCTTGCCCTCCTGGCAATGCTTTAACGACGGCTGAACGCTGGTCAGTGTAACGTTCTCAGGTTATAAAAGCAATTGTTGTTTGGGGAGGTGGGTGGAGGGAATGAGGCGAGAAAATTTTTCATTCAAACGATTGTGATATAAAAAATAACTGAGCCATCGTTTTTTTACTTTCCCTGTAAGATCACTCTGAATGCATAAGCCCGTGTCAGCATATTCACACAAAAACAATGGCAGCAAACACTGAGGAGTCTTTTATTGCGACAGGGAATCCTATTACAAAAACGATGTTGGAAGCTCTGAAAGCCACCAGCCGCAGTAGAAGAGAGCATATCATCGTAATAACAAATAGATATACACCTGGCCACACAGGGCCATCGTAAAGCATGCACAGGATAATGAGGATAATGCCCCCGCTGTACTCACTAACTTTATTTATGCAAGCCGAGTTTGAAATTTTCATTGAGCAAGCATGGGTTTTTTCGGTTTATATTTACATGTTTTTCGCATGAAACATAGCTTGTCTATACAGGTTATATTTCAATTCGCGTGAAGGGATTTGAGTTGTTATCAGCAGTGAATGGATGACATTTAATGAGCTTCTGTAAAAGTAATGTTGCTTTATAAGTCACTACGTACATTGTATTTAAGCAGGCTGTAGTCCGCATAACACAACACAATTCATGACAAAATACCACAACTGACATTCCACTTTTTAATCCAAGGATGAATTCTGCTTGGTTTGTAGATTTTAAAATATATATAAATACGCACACTCATATGCATGCACTGCTTTCCTTTGCTTAACATGTTGATTCCCCCCACTCCCTTACACATTAGACATAGTATTTAATCCCTGAAAAAAATGTGTTAAACAAAGTTACTGTACCCGGCGGGACAGTTATTTGTCTTGCACAGTGGTCACAGCAAGAGAGCAGGGCAGCAATGTAGACATGCCTAACGGCGCATGGATGCAGCTGTGAATGAGGAAACGCTCGACTTTTACGGGGCCACCGGCTGCATATCTCACTGCGCTTGTGCTTACAGACATCAACGGTTCAAACCATCTCTGCAGAGAGTCCAGAGATAGTCACATGAAATATAGCTACCGCATATTCTCCTGTGGTGCCAAGCCTCACACGTGACAGGCTAGGTGCGTACGAGGGATCACCCGGGGTGACAAGAGGCCAGGTGAAGGTGACCGGGGACCGCGCTAAGTCCCCCTTTCTCAGATCGCAAACATCACATGGCCTGGTGGGTGGGAAACATGAGGTTACATGTGGCGTAAACGGATTGGACCGGACGTGTGGCGTAAACGGATTGGATCTGTGGAGATGTAAAACGCGGTGTGCGGTAGAGTTCGAGAGAGTTCCCATGGGGAATGGTGAGGAACCCGCGTTCATCATGTAACCAGCAGTATTGAGCGGTTAGAGCGCAAAGCGCAGGGGGTTAGGAGTTGATGTGTGGTGTTACCCCGGCATGGTGTTACGTTAGTTAATAATTGTAACAGCGTGCGGCGTAACCAGTGGCAACACCAAATTAGTCGCTTTCTGAGTGACAAGAAAGCGGATGTGAGTCTCTTGCAGGAGACACACGTCGATGCTTTCGTAGAAGCCACATGGCAATACTGCGTGAAAATACTGCACCACAGAGACCTCCGAAGCCTGCCGGACTCCAAATGGAGGGCCCATTTATGCACGCTGGTGGATGTTGTCGCTCACTATAAGCAGATGTACAGGGAGCCCACCACAAAACGATGCGGAGACCTGTGGTGTAGGCTGGCGCCAAATCCTCCCCGGGACATCGGATGCCTTCGTTTACTGTGGAGAGAGAGAGCTCACCTGTTTCTCGGATGCGACTGCGCTCGCTGTTGCATTTCCTGCACGGCATCTTCATGAAAGTAGGTGTGCCATTCCAAAGCAGCACTGTCGTGTGCGGATGTGCATCCCGAGCAACGGGTGACCGCAACAGCATCGCACACTTTGGTCCTCGCTAAGGAGAGGTAAGTGACCTGCAAGAGTCACAAGGATCTGCATCCGGGTGATGCGGGTGAAAGCTCCGCGTTATCATTGACCAAAGAAAGGCCTCATCAAGGTGCAGCTCCGCACGGAGCACACTTAGAAAAACGCCGGGGAGGTGGCCACTTTCCTGGAGCGCTGGGGCAGCGCTCTGTGCACAGACACTCAGGGGATCCTCCAGTTCACACTTTAATTTGCACTCTTTTCTGTGGGTCTTACCGCCCCTCTCCAAGACTCACACTATCTGTATATTGAATGTGTGCACATCATAAATTGTATTGAAGAAGATGTGGGCCACGGGTTCTGTAAAGAATTGTACATATTGTATATTGTAGTCCTTATATATTTTGTTTTGGGAAAAAATTCTCGATAGAGCAATAAAATCGAGCGTAAATTTTCAAAAATAAGTCTCTTGGTCTGCATGCTTTTTCACCAGGTACTCTGATTTCCTGCCATGGCAAAAACAACACTCACTATTTGGCTGATAACATCTTATTATGGGGGCGGCGCGGTGGCCCAGTGGTTAGCGCTAACGCATCACAGCAAGAAGGTCCCGGGTTCGAATCTCTCGGCTCGGGTGCCTTTCTGTGTGGAGTTTGCATGCTCTCCCCGTGTCCGCGTGGGTTTTCGCCGGGCACTCCGGTTTCCTCCCACAGTCCAAAAGCATGCTGCTGCATAGGTTAATTGGCTCGCAGGCTAAATTGCCCCGCAGTGCCCGGCGATGGACTGGCGTCCCATCGTCGGTATATCCTTGCCTTGCGCCCTGTGTCTGCCGGGATAGGCTCCGGCTCACCGTGACCCTGTATAGGACTAAGCGGTTTCAGACAATGAGATGAGACATCTTATTATGTAGAGAAATCTGTGTATACCAAATGATGGCGTCAGCTTACAGCGTGCCTGCCTTCCGCCTCTCTGCAGGTCTTCACTGCTTCTGATTTGTTCTCCTTTTTCTTCAACAGTAAATTAATATCCACGCATTATTAGCGGTAGATTATTATTTCCATTATCAGTGTTGCTTTTGTGTTTCAATTATTTGGCAGCTATTCGAAGCATATCATTTACGAAAGTGCAACAAAATTGTCGCTGAATATTTGGTGCTAAAAACTCGCCTTTTGTAGCCAAGTTCTACAGCTGACATGGGGCACTCCCATCCATTCCCTCCAATGCCGATGAATAATTTAAGTGGGGCCTGGGGGGTTAGTGGATGCAAGCTAAACGGGTTACGTAGAGATTGGCAGGACAATGGGCGGATGGAAATGGTGCTCGGCAATCTGATTTAAAGTAGCTGCCATGATTTTAAAAATATATGTTTCTTTTTAAATGGCCACAAAAGACATATTTATCTTCTTTACGTAAAAGCTGCTTTCGTTAAAATAACAGCATCTGTGTAAATACAAATTTACTTCCAAACATGTCCTTGGTTGCTTGTACTTTTTACATGTAATATATTTTGAGAGAATATATTATATATTTCCTAGCTCAGTCTTGAAATGCAAAGACCGGATGCAAATAGATATTCGGATACCAAAAACATTTCAGGACTGATTCACATCTCATTTGCCCTATAAAATTGCTAAGTTAGCAAGAGCATTCCATTTACAATTTAAATAGAACGCGATTTGTTTCGATTAAATATACATGAACTTTGTGCTTTTTGTATAAATTATGCTTCCTCCACTCTGGACATGCTCTTAATGCGATTGTATTCGCTGCACAGTGACCCCTATGGCTGCAAAAAACATTAACTCATCAGTTGCAGACTATGTTTATGTTTTTCACGAGTAATGGCCCAACTGTTATTCTCATTTTATCGACAGCCAGAATGAAACAGTGACAAAATCTGTATTAAACCATTCTTAAATTTCCGTACATCAGCGGGCGCTCACAACTCTATCGATAAGACATTTAATGGGCGTGTTTCCCACTTTTTGTCGTTGCCGTAGTTGGGGTTAAAGGTAAGAACACATTAAAGTCCATTAATATAGTCAGCATGTACTATCTACATTGACGCATGGTTCAGGAACAATGTTATTAACAAAAGCAACTTAGAACACAAACTGAAAGGTGCGCACAGAAGCATGGAGAGATGAATACTTGGAATTATATTAAGAGAAACAGGGATAACGTATGCCAAGGAACTATATCATTCAATCTGTTCGGAAATGTAAGTGGGTTTGGGCAGGACGCAGTGAAAGAAGCAGTAGTCAATAGCAATGGTCCAGTAGCAGCCAATGAACAATACGCATTTGAGAGGATTTCAACCGAGGAAATGGTGTAATCAAATCAGCGCGTGTGTGTATATGATAGTTAAATTATTACATTACAGGATAAGAGATGGTGGTGGCTTGGGGAGACCTTCATATAGAAGTCGATTAACCATAGCAGATGATCACCATAATGGTGACAATTTCCTGTACCTTTATCAATGTTCCTAAGAATACATTATATTTTGGCAACATCTGTAGACATCAGTGAGTGTATTGTTTGATATGACTCTTGCATTGTGAGCTTTTTGAGGTATGTGCACTCATTCATTCATTATCGCTCTGTCCTTCATTCTCTCTGGGGTCGCTGTGAGTCGGTGCCTTTCCTGGTAGACACAGGGCATAAAACAGGAACATTCCCAGGATGGGACCATAGTCCATCACATAGCACCCAGGGCAATTTAAACAGGCCAATTAACCAACACTGCATATATTTGGAGTACCCGGCGAAAACCCACACGGACATGGGGAAAACGTGCAAAATCCACACAGAAAGGCATCAGAGGAATTGAACCCAGGAACTGCTTGCTGTCAGGTGGCAGAGCTACTCACTGCACCACTATACTGTCCATTGGCGATTCACGAGGACCATAATAATTCATTCATTTTTAAATTATGTTAGAAAAGATGTAGCCATTAAATTGATTCCCATACTATTACTTCAAAAGAATGACATTGCCATGCATAAGGACCTAGGAACACACATCCACTTGGTCGTAGATTGAAAAAGGACATTGCCATAAGAAGCAGGTATTTTTAAACCACTAAGTACTAAGAAAATAGTAAAATTATATTTAAGCAGCAAGTATAAAAATCACATGCAGGGTATCATGGAAATTAGGATTATTTATGTACCAAGATATATTGGGAAAATATCGTAGCGTGTTTTGATAATGGTGATTGTCCAAATTTACAAAATATATTCACAATTGCTGGGAATGCCGAGAAATTCTCAAATTCTTCACGAGTATCACGAATTACTTCAACCACATAAATGAAACGAACGAGATTACATCGTTTGTTATGAAACCTCAAATATTAACGAGAAGGGTCGATGTGCTGTTCCAGATATTTGACGTTACTGCAAGGAAGGCATTGTTAAGGAATGGAAAAGCCACACCTCACCATCTCTTCAGGCCTGGAGTGCCACGATTGACAAAATAGCTGCTTTAAAACAACTAAATGCATAGCTGAGGGAGAGGGTGGAGGCCTTCAAAAGCATTTGGAGCCCGCATATCAACAACCTGCCGACGGCAACGCTGCTAAGATGACCCCCAGATGGAACAGCCCCCCCCCCATCCTGCCTATGGGGTTGAAGTCGCCTGCCGAGCTCCATTCCCGGAAAAAGCACCCACATATATAAAAAAAAATTAGTTAAATTGTACTCTGAGGGGGACATTCCCCTTCGCTTTATTGAACAGAATAAACAAATATAAATCAGTGATAATTGCTGCGATATATAGCTCTCGGG
>JAZEWT010000017.1:16415477-16433559 GCA_036362905.1 Mordacia mordax
TGTTACTATTTCATATTCAGCTATGTTAGGAGTGTATTTTATACACAGTACTTGTTATCTTGGACTTACAGTGCAAAGTTCAGCTCAAGTTATATGAAACGAATAACTAGTACAAAAGAACCTTGCCAATCTACAAAAAAGTTTCATATTAGAGACAGAGTTCCCTTTACCCTGTACAATGCCTCTTACCGTTGCATATAACATGTAAAGAGAATTGTGTTAAATTCCATTTAAAAGACATGCAGCTTTTTTTTTCTGATTGTGAATATATCCCTCGGCTGTGGACGTGTTCTTTATGCAGTTGTATACACGGCACAGTGACCCCTATGGCTGCAAAAACATGAACTCCTCAGCTGCAGACCATGTTTATGTTTTCCGTGAGCAATGGCTCAACTATATTTCTTAGTTCATTGACAGCTGCAGTGAAACAAATACCAATCATTAGATAGACACTTTTTGAAATTCCTTACATCAGCACGAGCTCACACCCCTAGATATAAAACAATTACTACCTGTAACATTATTTTGTTTACATGATTAGACTACACTAGGTGGATTCTTTAAAAAGAGGTACCGTTTATAATAACGGTGCAGCCTTCCAATTAACCGCTCTCAACACTAATGGGTACTTGGCCTAATCCTCCAATATGGGGCACACCTATGTGCCTTTCTGCGTGGCGTTTGTGTGTCCTCTGCCTGTTCTGCGTGGGTTTCCTCAAGGTTGTCCGTTTTCCTCCCACATATACACAAATACTCATTAATTCACCGATAACATAACAATAATATTTGCACTTCGAGACCGCTTTTCAACTGAGGATCCCAAAGTGTTGCGCAAAGCTGTGGCGAGAACGGCATGTCAACAACATCAGAGTAAACGAAGTAAAGTAACACAATGACTATTTTACTTTAGTATATCGGGCGGCGCGGTGGCCCAGTGGGTAGCGCTGTCGCCTCACAACAAGAAGGTCCCGGGTTCGAATCTCTCGGCTCGGGTGCCTTTCTGTGTGGAGTTTGCATGCTCTCCCCGTGTCCGCGTGGGTTTTCGCCGGGCACTCCGGTTTCCTCCCACAGTCCAAAAAGCATGCTGCTACATAGGTTAATTGGCTCGCAGGCTAAATTGCCCCGCAGTGCCCGGCGATGGACTGGCGTCCCATCGTCGGTAAATCCTTGCCTTGCGCCCTGTGTCTGCCGGGATAGGCTCCGGCTTCACCGTGACCCTGTATAGGACTAAGCGGGTTCAGACAATGAGATGAGACTTTAGTATATCGGATGACATGCCTGGCCGGTTGGCACCGGTTGGCCGGGTGACTTCACTACCCCCCGCCCTCCTCTCTGCGGTGTCCTCGCCCCGATGAGTCATTCGCTCTTCGACCGAATACCTTCGCAATTGAATGAATATGTGCGCGTTAAAAATTGTATTTTCCATTATTATTACCCCACTGCACACATCCTATCAACTGTGGCATATAAATTTATATATCTGGGTGGACAGCGGCATGGTGAAATGGATCATTCTTTCAAATGCCGTGCCGGGTGATCGAACCAACAACCTCTGAACTGTGCATCCAGTGCTAAGCGTTACATTGTTGCAGTATCCCTTTAAACCGCTTAGATTTAGTTTTTCCACTATAAGAAGCATATTGATACTATAGTAATGACAAAATGGTGAAATGTGTTGCGTTGCATTCAGAACTCATACCCATAGGATAAGGAAGACAGTAAATCCGTCGGAGGATGATTTGCTTTTATTGATATCTTGTGACGGGAGCGGAAACAGGAGTGTTGAACTGGTGAATTTATGTCCCATAGGAAACGACCATTAGACACACAACCTCTAAGTGCACTGTTGACTACACACAGCTCGATGGGTCACAGAGGATTATCAGCACAAAGCGGGCGTGTGCTCTGAAAACTGACAACAGAAATCAACAACTAGCGCCTGATGGCTGATAGCAATGTCGCACGCCAGATACTGTGAGCAAGGTATCCCAAAAGTTCCCGCAGGCCTCGGAGGGAATGTCACATGAGACCCCCTTTTTCAATGATTCGCAGGTCAATTGTGGGGCTCTGTTTTGTGTGAGGCCCCTTCCCCACCCCACCCCCAATTATAGAATACGTTTATTGGCAATTGGAATATGTTTCCTGATATATGTATTGGAGGAGTAATCGTAGTGCAGCTTGTTAACGCATTGTGCTATTTTGGTGTCAAGCCTCACACGTGTCAGGCTGAGCACATGTTGACACTCACGCAGGGGTCGGATCGGGTCGTTCGCCAGGTTACTCTGGATCAGTATGTAAGCAGCCGTGGGTAAATTCTGGTGGGCTAGCGGAGTGGGGTGATATCGCGTGACTGGGTGACGTCAGACGGAACTGGGAGTGGGGTCTGAGAGTTTATAGGGAGAGTCGAGGAGTTAAGAGATAAGGAAACCGTCGAGTGAGAATCGAGAGAGCGTCGTCGTAGAGTGTTTGTCGCAAAGCGTCGTCATAAAGTGTCATGGTAGAGAGTCGCGCTGAAGGCGAGAGTTCGTTCGTGTGCCCGTGAGTTGGCCGCCTGGTCGTTGTTCGGGTTCGGAGGAGACGATGTCAGCCCCAGCTGCAAACACAGCTTTCATTAGGCCACTTTGGTTTTGGATGGGGTCCTAAGTGAACACCCACCACTGGGGGGGATCCGACCTCAAGAACGGCCGGGTCGAACGACGACAATGGTGAGCCACGGAGGTGGCCCACACGCATGTGGTGGCAGAGCCGGGTGGTGGTACCTCGGCACCAGATGGGTTCTGCGCCTGCTATAGCGGACTCCACCCGAGCGGACGACCGCGAGGGCTTGGGGAGTTTCCCCACATATGCAGCGACTGCGGCGGCCGTGGAGGTGCATGGCGGCCTCTCGGTGATCAGGCGGCCAAGAGGGGCCCCGGTCCACCTCCGGGACTATATCACGGCGGTCGAGCCTTTTCACGACATCGACGAGGGGTTCCGGCCAGGACTTCTCGCCAAGGGGGAACGGTGATGCCAAGCCTCGCGACGTGTTAGGCTGAGAACATGTTGATACGCTGGGGTCGGATCGAGTCGTTCACCAGGTTACTCTGGGTCAATATGTAAGCAGCCGAGGGTAAATGCCGGTTGGCTGGCAGAGTTGAGTAATATCGCGTGACAGGGTGACATCAGACTGGAGCGGGAGTGGGGTCTGAGAGTATATAAGGGGATGTGTGGAGTTAAATTGAGGAGAGATAGGAAGTCGTCGAGTGAGAGTCGAGAGAGTGTCGTCGTAGAGTGTGATCGTGAAGCGTTATTGTAATGTGTCGTGGTAGAGAGTCGTGCTGAAGGCGAGAGTTCGTTCGTGTGCCCGTGAGTTGGCCGCATGGTCGTTGTTCGGGTTCGGAGGAGACGATGTCAGCCCCAGCTGCAAACACAGCTTTCATTAGACCACTTTGGTTTTGGATGGGGTCCTAAGTGAACACCCACCACTGCTGTGAAAGAATGGCAGGCGGATCTTAGAGATGACAAGCCGATAGTCAATGGGAAAATCACCTCCACATTAGGTCCTGGTGTGAAGGACATGGGTTTGCATCGTACGACGCCAATTTGTAGTCCAGCATATGTTCTTGCTTGGACCCAGCATGTCTCCATGATTTTGTGTGGATGTGCCAATGACATAACAGCATGTTGGTGATTACGAGCCCATGGATTACACAGAAGTCTAGCAGCCGCCTACCATTGTTGATGAGCTAATCTGGCCCATGCCTTCCAACACCCAGCCCAGGTGTCGGGCATTAAAGTCACCTAGCAGAATGACGCTATCCTGAGGGACCACTTTAGTCAACACCTGGGACAGGAGGTCATAAGAGGTATCTGACTCGTTTGCCTTGCTGCATCCCCCCCTCCCTCCCCATAATTTACAGACAGGGAAGCCTTTAGTAGCCTGAGGCTCACAGGTTTCCAAACCTCACTGACATGCTATAACACCCCCTTCATTATTTTATTCAGAAAAAGATCGACTCTCTGTGGTTTGGCAGTGACCTGTACCTAGTGGGGGACAATTCACCCCTCCCAATGACTCTGGCCAGAACCAGTCCACCGGACCTCCTGTGTCCACAGAGCTCAAGGTGTTACCGGTCCAGCTCCCGACATAGGAGTGGCAGCCACTCCTCTGCAACGAACGTTCAAACATTTCAGGTGACCACACACAACAGCTTTTTGTTGTTTCTAGAGGAACCCTGAGGGTCGGTATTCAGTCTCCTGGCTCCACCAAATGGGGTTTTGTTAGGAGACGTCATGAATGCCTTTCCCTCCAGGACCTCCAGCACAAGCTTAGGTGTTTTTTTTCTTGAATTAGTGGTTAAGTGGTAATTCAATTGAATGTGGGTGGTTACCAGGGTTACCAGCCCCCCCGTACCCGTCTAAAGCCCCCCTGGTCGCTGTCGACGCTGTGAGCACAGCCACGACAACATTACCGACCGCCACCACAATGAGGAGGGGGGGTGGGGGTTCATTTGCCGTTTCACGCACACACACACTTACACACACACTTACACACACACACCTCCGCTCCGGACTAAAAGCCACGAACGCACCTCCACCAGCGCACGAGTCGGCATCGTGAGGGCGCGACGCGTGAACGAGTCGATCGACCACGTGTGCACTCGGGCATTTTAGTGAGGAATAACGGCAGAGTTCCCATAGGGGCTGCAGCACGCGGCGTTGGGACTCAGTGACAGTGGGCAATTGAACTGCTACATGAGTATTCTAAGTCGTGTCCTCCACCCTGTTGAGTCTCCCGCTCAATCAACCTCACTCTCGCAACCTCGGAGCCCCCTTGACCTGGGCCTATCTGCGTCCGGCACCGGCTGATCTATACTGTCACCTCTGTCCACCCCTCTGGGCGTGACACATTGCCAGTAGTACTGCAACATACAATACAAAAGGAAGAGGCACTTATGTTACGAGGCAGTTGGTTTTAAATGCAAAGATTAGATATATTTATTAACGTTTCCATTATTATCTACTGAAATGGAACTGGATTATCTATGGATTTTTTTTTTAAATAGATTAAATTGGCACAGCGTTATCTGGAATGTCAAATTTTCAGTTTTGTTATGCTGCTCAATTTTAGTTAATGTCGTTATCAGTAATTTGCGATGGAGTGTCGCAGGACGTTAGAGTGTGGACTGTCGATTTGACTAAGAATTATTACTCAAAAGCACACTACAAATATTTTCTCACAAATGTACATTATAAACACTGCATTAGAGTTTAAAATTACGATGCCCCCACTGCAGGGGATGCAGTAAAAAAACATAAACAAGGGAAGTATTTTTTAGGGGAGACTTTTTTCAAACTTTTGCATAGTCTCCATCTACAGAATTTGAGTTTCTTCATGGCAGCTCTGATTTTTAAAAATAGCACAATTCTAACACAGGCGGCACGGTGGCCCAGTGGGTAGCGCTGTCACCTCACAGCAAGAAGGTCCTGGGTTCGAATCTTGGCTCAGGTGCCTTACTGTGTGGAGTTTGCATGTTCTCCCCGTGTCCACGTAGGTTTTCACCGGGCACTCCGGTTTCCTCCCATAGTCCAAAAACATGCTCCTGCATAGGTTAATTGGCTTGCAGACTAAATTGTCTACAGTGCCCGGTGATGGACTGGCGTCCCATCGTGAGTATATCCCTGCCTTGCACCCTGTGTCTGCCGGAATAGGCTCCGGCTCACCGCGACCCTGTACAGGACTAAGCGATTTCTTACAATGAGATGAGAAAAGACAATTCTAACACTGGTGCCCATTTTTTATTTCATAACTGTCTTAAAGTACATTAATCCTGTTAAATTTAACAAGCTAAAGTCGTAATGCAGTCGAAACAATTCAATGCTTTTTACAAGCTTGTGATTGCCATATTTTTATATAAAATATAACATTACCATAACTCCTCCACATGTTTTTACCTCAGAAAAGTGCACATAATTTGTATTTTGGTTATGAGGTATCAACATGATATGTTCTATCCAGCCAGGTGGCTCAGTAACAGAATGAGCAGGTCACAACCCAGGAATTAGGTCTAATTGGGGGTTAATTCAGCTCATCATCCCTTTAGGGGGTCAATAATATGAGTATTGCTGCATGGCAGAGTGAAAAACAGTTGTCCTATGGATAAATCCCATCTCATCTCATCTCATTATCTGAAACCGCTTAATCCTATATAGGGTCACGGTGAAGCCGGAGCCTATCCCGGAAACATAGGGCGTAAGGCAGGAATACACCCGACGACGGGACGCCAGTCCATCGCCGATGGATAGATCCACCAAAGGAATTTTTGATTTTCCACCATTACTTCAGTGCTGTGAACAGGAGATGAGCAAATACCTCAATGATCATTGGAGCAAGAAAACAACGATTGAATTACATTTTAAATATAATTTTACCGACAGTGCCTTTATGACGCTCTTGTGTGACCAGAGCCAGAACACAAAAAACAACCATAAGAGAATTTGTCGGCACCTTTCACCAGTTTGACAGGGTCAGTCATGACTCACTTGTCTATTAAATGTCTCTGTGACTCTATGCTTAATATCTCACTGCACATGGGTGGAGGAAGAGGTGGACAGTTATGTCATTATCATGTCAGAAAGCTTACTGAAATACAAGCTTTGGCAAAGCCTAAAAAAAGCCATTTACTTGGTCAGGAGAGAATTGCCTTAATGTCACCTGCCTTGTTGGCTTTGGGGAATTTAAGGATTGGTGCAGCTCAATTGAAGAGCCAAAGGCTTGGGAAATCAAACTAAGATATCTCCCTAAAGGCATTTAAGTGTGAACATGGCTCTGTGCGAAAGATAATGGTTGTGGTAAACAAACAAGGAGGAAAATAATGATACTGTATTGATGCAAACATTTAAGCAGACACTATTATACGGTTATTATATAGTTTTTATACTGTAATACATTTATTGCATAACAAGACTTTATTAGTTAATTTATTTACACATTTTTTTTAGATTGTACCCAATAATGGCTATGCGGTATTCATATGCCAATTTCAAATATTTAAAAACTAACTTTCATTGTGCCCAACTATATACAGTGCCTTCTCCAACTCTAATTATTCACGCATTATGAAGAAGGGAGATTGTCCAAAATATTTGCATTTTATATATTTTTCCATTATGGCCACAGCGTTATTGACAACATGTTGAGTTATTTCTGTTGCTTTAGCACTGGCGTTCAATTTGGACTAAGTCTTTAGCTTCCTTTTGCTCATTTGCGAATGCTGGGTGGAGTATTATATCGCAGAATTATTGTTTCGCAGGATTAGTATATCGCAGGATTATGTTACAGGATTACCATATTGCAGCCTCATGAGAAATATAGGTGGTTTGGAGAGATTAATTCAGTAGGGGATTGGCCTTGATGATGACTGAACTTGCTTAGGAAGGCAGTTTATATTTTATATTATTCAGTGGTGCCATGAGCAACTGATCGCCAATGTGTGGACCCAACCACATCACCGCAACAAACATCATGCTCACTCCACTGCACGTCGTAAAAGCACCTTTTAGTTTATTCCCCACCACGGCCTCACATCCTCCGGAGCGTTTTTTATCCACAAAAGAGAGAGGCCTTCTCTAAGATTATTCCTGCGCAAAACAGGAGGAGATTGGGTCCCTACATATAGTTTTTTTTATTTATTGACAGCAAGTCACAACATACATAGATTAGCATAGAGCCCCCTATGCTCGTGGGGCCCCCCGGGGAACTGCTCAGCGTGTCCATGCGTTCAGACAGCACTGGGAGCTGCCAGGGAATGTGCCAATTCCCACGAGGGTTGAAAGGTGAAGCAGGGTGGAGAGATGACGAGGATGGAATTAGCAGCTGAATTGGCCCGGACTACTTAAGGGGACGCTGGAACGACGAGAAGTTTAACGCCCGGGCAGTAAGTGACTAAAGAGGTGGCGTGGCGTGTGGTGTTGCGCAAACGTGTGCAACGCGTGAGCGCGACCGTGAGCGCTGTGTGTGTGTGTGTGAGTGGACGCGTGAGTGGCTCTGTTCTTCGCCGAGGCGCCGTGTGCACGCGTGGGAAGCGGCCGAGTGCTGTACCTGCGAGGTGGGAGGGAGCCCTGAGTGTGCGTGAAGGCGTGACCGGGCCCCCGTGATCATTAGGCTGCTGCTAGTACTCTCGGAAGCCAAGTGCGTGTTGAGATAACGACGGTGAAATGGATCCCGTCGTTACCCAACAATCGCACGGAGAGGCATCTGTACTGGCAGAGCACTGAGTGCAGCGAGACAGTGAGGTGTCTCGACACTGCGATGCTATATTTATAACCCCGATGACTACAAACGCTTGTAACTGTCAAATGCCAGGTATGCAAACAAGTTACTAGATAGGTATTTTCCGTAAATATAATGTAAATTGTTAAGCGGCAATGACCCATAGCTAAACAGTGAAGTGGCATTTATTCGTGAATTTTAATCAGCTTCGTACACACTGCATGATGCGGGGCATGGTGCTTTGTGTGCGTGTCAACATGATGGATGTGTACAAATTACCACAGTTAACAGTCCTGTGTAAGGGATAGCAATGTGTATACATGGGTTATATGGAAGATGTGTGCAGAGCATATTTGTAAAGAAATAAACAGTGAAACAATATCGTACATTCATGGGATTACAGACTCACTTCTGAAATAAGATAGTAGTCGAGTTGGTTTTCAATAATAATAACGCACTGGCCCTTTGTTAATATGCTGTGAAATGGAGGCTTATCCCACACTCTGGTGATCTTGAAATGTTTATTGGCCACACTTCGAACCGTTCATCACGTGATGATATGATCAAAAGTGGAATCTGCAACCGGGTCAGATCAGATGTCTTTGACCACCAATGTTGGCCATGACTGGGAGTCGAACTTCAGATCGCTGGTTTCATTGTGCCGTGGGCTAACCAGGGCGGGCTTAATGTATCCGGTGCTAACCACTAGCACATAGGCCTGTTGCCACCTATGGCAACAGGCCTATGACAATTCTCATTTTCCAAAAGGTGAAGAATAGGGAAAAGAGAATTAGAATTTAATCATTGTTTTCATGTTTGCAAATTAATATAATGTAGTCGAATGTAATCTGTATGACAAATACCACCATAAACGGCATTTGCATGACAGTTCACGCCATTAAGATAATAGCAATATTTACAGTATTTAACATGACACATAGTCATTCATTTTCGAAAGTATGCATTCGAAGACAGACTGACTTACAGTGTTAATACTTTCACTGATAGAGTTTTTGTCCAGAATTTTTAAATAGACCCACTTAGTTTTTGAGAAGGGTTTATTTACTCTTGCACGTTGTGTACATTTGTGCATTTATAACATTCAGTGTAAAGCAAAAATACAAACACGTTTTATAACTCAAATGAAAGAGTTTTGATGATGAAGAAAATATACTTGTGCGGTGCCATCTCAGGGTTATGGTGAAGTCAACCGCTGTGGAGGCCTTGTATTTTCAGTTATCGTCGCAGCAAACACTCAACTTCCAATGCAATGTGATTTCACCATTGCTATAATTGCCTACGTATTCTCATTACTAATGTTCTAGCCATGTTTTGCAAGAGTGTTAAGATGTAAGGTTTGATGAAAACTCATAGTAACTTTGAGCAGCTTTCGCTTTGTGATATAATTTCACACCTGGTTCAATGGTGAAGCAACACATCCAAACATTAACATCTCATCTCATCTCATTATCTGAAACCGCTTAATCCTATATCGGGTCACGGTGAGCCGGAGCCTATCCCGGAAACACAGGGCGTAAGGCAGGAATACACCCGACGACGGGACGCCAGTCCATCGCCGGGCATTGCGGGACAATTTTAGTCTGCAAGCCAATCAACCTATCCAGAAGCATGCTTTTGGACTGTGGGAGGAAACCGGAGTACCCGGCGAAAACCCACGCGGACACGGGGAGAGCATGCAAACTCCACACAGAAAGGCACCCGAGCCGAGAGATTCGAACCCGGGGACCTTCTTGCTGTGAGGCGACAGCGCTAACCACTGGGCCACCGCGCCGCCCAACATTAACATTCTCTGGCATATATTATCGTGTGTGTGTTTGTGTACGTGTCCAAATGTGGGACGGTTGAAGCCTGATTGGCGACTTTCTATGGCGAGGAAAGCTCAGTGATCTCAGTATGGCCGTCCTATAAAGATTGGCACTCAACTGGCTACTGATTGGCTGCAGGATTCTTTGCAGACTGTACCTCTATTCATTCTGGATGGTGAACATGACCAAAAGCTGCTTTATGAATTTTGAAGAATCAGTTTTGTGGAAAAGCTTTAAAATGCCGGGATTTCACCTGAACCGTAAGAGAAGACTCTAAATTTGTAGGTCGCAACCTTTCGAGACTCACGGACAACCGTCAACGCTCAAAATGAATGTCGACCACCATGTACGAATAACGTATTTGTTTAAAAATTAAGACAACTGTAAAGGCGTTGTACAAATCTTTATGAAAAAGTCACCAAAAATGTAATCTAAGTAGTTGTGCAGCAAGCAGTAAAAAGTGGTATTTTGTGAGGGAAGAAAATCGAAGTAACTGCAATTGTTTCATGGACCATTTTACATGGCCTTGCGGATGAATCAGTCCCCCATTGTTGTCTAGCCTTGCTAGGGAGAGCCATCACTGGATAAGATTTGTGGCCAGCTGAGAAGACAGATTGAAATACATGCTTCTGTAATCACAGCCAAGAGGAGAATCACAATCAGATGGGATCATCAATTTGAGGTTGAAACAACAGAATGTAAGAAGAAAATTGACTTCAGCTGCACCAGCCCAAGGCAGTGATGTCAACATGAAGAGGACTTTGCCCAGCATTGGATAGACAATAGTGCTGCAATAGTCACATGAAAAACAGAGTCCTATGTGACAGCAGAGATATTATATCAGCACTTTTTCATTGAGACGCATTAATACCCCCAGGAAACTATTTGAGTGAGAAAAGATAAAAGCATTTTAAAAACACTTTCAGTACAGATTCAATATAAATCTTTTATTTATGAATAGCGTCCTAAGTGGTCTACAATTGTATACGAAATTACTTGACCATTGATATCTGTGTCATTGCATACATCATACAAAATACATTTTAAAAATGAAATAAATAATCTTTACCTTTTTTTCTACAATATATTGCTGAACTTGGTAGATGAATACCAATGCATTGGCAGGAATACGTCCACAATAAATGGACTCTTGTACATTTTTTTTTCTCTCCAAGAATTTGGTGTCCCTCGGTCAAAATATATATCTTAAATATAAGCGTATAGGGTCTTGTTTAATTTAAAATGATGACATATTATTCAACTTGTAATAACGGCCCTCTGACTTTATGAAATGTATAATCTATCATTACTGTCCAACTGCAGTATCTTACGCGTCATCCATACAGTTGCTGCTATCATAACCATTCATCATCAGCAATAGCAGCAGCAGTATAGCACGATTAAATAAAAATCCATCTTTTATCGTTAAGAAAATGCATTACCTTTTAACAAATGTTTGCCTTCCAATACAGCTACCACACCAGTGTTACGATTTATTGGACAGAAGGATAACAAGGTTTCATATTTCAAAATGACGACTCTTTAAATATCGGCTGTGTACTATTAATGTTCCTGACGTGTGTATGTGGTCACATGTCCTGTTACAGGGATACTTTCATTTAGCATTCACAGTTACACATAGTCCTTTAGATATTTTACACCAAGCTTATGTATAATCCCGAGAGAATAAATACAAATGGTTCAGAACTTGAAGAGGCTGTGTGATGCATGTTATTTTAGTGCCCATGGGGTGTAAATAGTGTTGCCTTTTCAAATGTGTAATGCTGCATAACAGATCATTTACGATCATGACACATGATAATAATGTACAGCCATTTGCCAATCCACTGCTATATTCTCCTTCTAGCTTTTGCTGCTCTCACTAAGACAAGCGACAGCTGCTTCTTCAGCTGTGTGGAGAGCCCTTAGGCTTCCTCCGAACTTTGTCAGAAGACAGTCATTGTGAATGTGACAGTCTGTCATTGTCCGCAGTCGCAGAGTGGGTCGTGTCATAGATCCCAGGCTCACTGAGAGAGTGAAGCCTCCATCTCGCCCTGTGGGAGCACAAGCTTTCATCTCACCTAACAGTTGCTGCTGCAACTGTTAGATGAGATGAAAGCCAGTATCAGCACCTAACTCAGTGCATAGCTCACCTCAACGCTCTCCGTCACCTTCTTCACCTTGCTCTCCTCTCACGACCCTCTTATCTTCTCACCCTTACCCACCACCTCTTCTCTCCCTCACCTTGCCATCTCTCTATACTCTTTCCTCTCCTTCCTCAGTCCTCACCACCTGCTCACCTCATTCACCACACCACCTCAACTATAGGTTTCCTGTCAATAATAATCACCTACACACGTGCAACTCTCCTGAGCCCTATGCCAAACTTTCCTGCCATATTCCATCAACTGGATATTGCCCACCACCTTTGTTACATCAATTTGGGTATTGATTACAAAAGGCTCATTAACTGCCCCTGAAATCATGTCCCTAACCCCAATCCCTCTATTACGTCCTAAATATTGGCTACTGGGGTAGCAACATATAAGCTCACTGGCAGCTCAGCTTTGCTTGTGGACAATACCACTGATCACTCGCCCTCTAGCACGTACATTACAACTGAAAACCACTTTGCTCTGCTCAATTTACACTCTCTGAACACAGAAAAAGCCCCACTCATTGCTGAACTGATCTTGCACAACAATTAAGACCTGCTAAGACACCATCAAGATTCTTTTCTAACATTGAATCAGGCTCAACCGAGAGAATTTGCACTTCATCAGAAGGCACGTTTCCATGTCCACGGTAGTGACCTGCTGTTCTCCAATGAATGGAAGGTCAGTAACAGAATTGAACATCCGTTCAATTCGAGCATATGTCTCCGAATTGGAGGTCGGCCCAACCTGTGAAGTTGGTGATGCTCTACTGCCCACCTGGATCCTCCAATTCTTTTGTCAGTAAACTGTCTGAGTTGCTTTTTAAGCTGTGCTCCACTTTCAATAATAATTGCACTTCTTAAGCACTTTCACCCAGAGGTCACAAAGTGCTGCACAGAGTTACGGAGAGAATGGTATGACGGCAACAACAACAACACAACAATGTATGAGTGGCAAATCAACAACAATAACATGTTTTTCACCTTGAGCTCCCCGGAGTTCGACATTATACCAATGGGATAGTTTTCCACCTGAGACACTCTGTGATTTCAATGAGGCCAAAACATCCAGTATGCATGATAAGCTGTTGTAAGTTTCAACTGTTGCATCAGAGGCAGAGTACGCAAAAGCAGAGAACATTGATTGCAGCAGAGAATAAGTCTGGAGTGATGGAGGTAAGGTTTCTGAACTACATTTGGTGCTTAATAATGGAAATGGGAGGCGTTGCCTAGATATCAAACCACACAGTGGAGTGATCAGATAGACCAGGATAGGTTGGTTACAGGTATGTTCCTTGAACAAACCAGGTCCAGTATATGGCCACATCTGTGAGTAGCAGACATCACATGTTGAATGAAGCCAAATTAGTTAAGAGTGGCCACAAGATTCCTTGCAAGGGAGCTCTTTGGAGAGTCAACATCAATGTTGAAATTGCCAAGCAGCAGAATCCTCTCAATAATTGAGACAAGCCCAAGTATCTGGCTGTTACTTGCGACAAGCCCAACATTCTCTTCTCCACCATTAATCGACTCCTTCGTCCAACCAGTCACTCACCCTCACCTCTCTTCATTAATAAAGATCAGGCTGATCAGTTGATTCAGTTTTTCTCTGAAAAAAACGCAGCCCATCGGATCTCTACCCAGCCTCAACCACCAACCAAAACCTCAACAAATGTGGCGTCTCCTATCTTTATCTTAATACACTTGGAATTCTCCGAGTTAACAGAATCTGATATCTCTTCATTAGTTACCAGATCTCGGCATACAAACTGCTCCCTGGACCCTTTCCCATCCAATCTCATTCGGACAATTTTCAAATCCCTTGTGACTTTCATCAATAATCTCTTTAACAACTCACTTTGCTCCGGCATCGTTCCCCCACGATTCAAATGTGCCGCAATTACCCCTCTGCTTAATAAAAACCTGACCTCGATTACAACATCCCTGATATTTATCGCCCCAGTTCAAATCTATGATTCTGCTCTCAAGTCCTTGAAGGTGCAGGAGCCGTGCAACTCCAGAAACACGTCCTCAACAATGACCTCGATTCCTTCCAATCTGAGTTCAGATTTGACCATAGTACTTAAACTGCTCTGGTCAAAGCAGTTTATGACATACTTGTAGCCACAGAATAAAGCTTGTCATGCATTGTCGTCCTGCTGGACCTGAGCATTGCCTTTGATACCATTGACCAATCTACATTACTGGAGCGATTGGAGGGTATAGGGATCTCTGACTGTGCCCTGCACTGGCTGAGCTCCTACTTCTCCGACCAGACGCAGTTCATCAGCCTTGGAGGACGTAACTCAGAGATCCATTCTGTTTTGTCTGTAGTTCCTCAGGGTCAATTCCTCGGCCCTCTCCTCTTCAGTATCTACATACAACCAGTTGGCCTTATCCTGTGCAGTCTTAATCTCAGCTACCATTTTGATGCCGATGACATCCAAATCTATGCCCATGCAAAGCATCCATCAATGCATCTGGTCTTTGCAAGTCGATCTTATTGTTAACTGTGAAGGCCTGGCTCAATTAAAATTTCCAAAAACTAAATAGCCACAAAGAGAAGTTTTGCTTGTCAGCACCCCGCATCAATTGTCCAAGGCTGAACCCATCCAGTTGAAGCTTTATGACCAGACCATTGAAGTTGCTAAAGCAGTCCGGAATCTAGGAGTGACACTTGATTCCTCACTCACCTTGGAGGCACACATCAACATGGTGACAAAGGTAGCCAATTTCCATCTCAGAAACATAGCCAGACTGTGCATATCCTGTCACCTTCCGATGCTGAGAAGCTAATAAACATTTTCATCTCTTCACGAATCTATTATTGCAATACATTACTCCCTGGGATGTCTGCCTACCTGATAAATCGTCTCTAACGTGTGCAGAATGTGGCTGCTAGAGTCCTCACCCACACACCCACCCATCACATTTTCATAGTACTGGTATCTCTCTACTGACTACCGGTTAAATATAGGATTGAATACAAGATTATCCTTCTCACCTACAAGGCACTCAGTAGCGCTGCACCGACATACATCCATGACCTACTTCAGGCACCCTACTCAACAACAACAATTTCGATCCTCCAATTGGGGCTTGCTGTATGTGCCCAGATCGCACCTCGGTTTGATCGGTGCTGGAATGCCCTTCCATTGGAGATTCGTTCAGCTGAGTCCTTGGGCATCTTCAAATCTTGTCTCAAGACTCACTTGTTCCGTAAGCTCAGTGCTGTCGTGATGGCATGATGGCTCTCGTCTGACCTGCGCCTGCTGGGGATCATTTGTTCCTTCCTTGTTTGTTAAAGATTTTTCTTCTGCTGTCTTTATGTCCTATAATTTATCGCTACTGTTTGACTTTCAGTTGAACTCTCCTGATGTTGTTGTTGACATGCCATTCTCTTCACAGCTCGGATTTGTAAAAAAAAATCCAAAGAAACGTTATTGTTGCTGATTTTCCGTTCTATGTCGTTGTTGTTGGCATACCGTTCTCATCGCAGCTCTGTGCAGCGCTTTGTGACCCTCGGGTGAAAAGCGCTGTATAAATGTAATTATTAGTAAATGTAATGTGGGTTAATGTTGCTCAACACCGGCTGCCAAAGTAGTGGCGTTGATCGCATAGCCCCTGTGATTGTGCGTATGAATGAGTTTAACTGAACATCAACCAGCTTGGGAGCAGCGCGGTGGCCCAGTGGGTAGCGCTGTCGCCTCACAGCAAGAAGGGCCCGGGTTCGAGTCTTGGCTCGGGTGCCTTTCTGTGTGGAGTTTGCGAGTTCTCTCCCCCTGTCTGCGTGGATTTTCGCCGGGCACTCCGGTTTTTTCCCACAGTCCAAAACATGCTGCTGCATAGGTTAATTGGCTTGCAGACTAAATTGCCCACAGTGCCCGGTGATTGACTGGCGTCTCATCGTGGGCATATCCCTGCCTTGCGCATTGTGTCTGCCGGCATAGGCTCTGGCTCACCGCGACCCTGCACCGGACTAAGCGGTTTCTAACAATGAGGTGAGATCAATCAGCTTGGTGTGTGACCCCTGGCACCAGACTGCAGGACAATATTCTGCAATTCAGAAGCCCGGGACAAGCACAGCTCCTCTAAGTGGCTTAGTGCTTGCCCTCCAGGTAGAGCCGGTTTGGAGTCTTAGGAGGTTGGTTTGAGTTTTTACTTTTGCAGCTGTCTTCCTCAGGTGGTTGTGGAATGTCAGGGACTTATCCAGCGTCACGCCGAGGTAAACAGCATGGCAATCATGCTTTAGGCATTGTCCATTTAGCAGGATGTTTAATTTCTGTGATATTTTGGCATTGTGCAGGTGAACTATACTCCATACTCTCTTTGTCAAATTCGGTTGTAGACTCCATCTCTTTGAGTATTCGGCAATTTTTGCCAAGTCATCATTCACGTATAGAAAATGTATGTGCCTGTGTGGTGCAGCAGATGTCGTCTGCATAGATGAACTTCCGGAATTATGTTGGTGGAAGGTCATTTGTGTACAGGTGGAACAGTTGGCACAAGCGCAGATCCCTGTGGGAGCCCGTTGACTTGACATTTCTACGTGATGGTTTTGTTCCCCATGTGCACTCTCGACTATCTGCTACGAAGGAGTAGATCGATGGCATTAAACACACATCTTGGCAGAATGCTTGAGAGTTTGATCAGGACACCAATATGCCATACTGTGTTATATGCTGCTGAGTCCAGAAATACAGCTCCTGTCTCAAGATTCTTTTGGAAACCGTTTTCGATGGACGTGGTCAATGCCAGGACTTGGCCGCATGTATTGCAGCCTTTTCATAAACCTGCCTGCTTAACCTGTAGAATGTTCTCCACGTCGGGGGAAATGCGCCGGAGTATGAGACTATGGAGTGCCTTGAAACATTCGAATAGCAGTGACATTGCACGATAACTTGCAACATTGTGCAAGTTCTTGCCTGGTTTTGGAAGTACAACGATCTTCACAATCTGTCCGATTCTTGGTATTCTCTATTCAATGATGGTCTGTGTGTCAAACCGAACTAGCCACTGTGTTGTGCGAGGTCTGAGGCATTTTAAGAATTCAGGCGAGATGTTGTGACAACCCACCACAGTACCAGACTTGATATTTTGCAGTATCTTGTTGGCACAATGTCTGACGTTTCACTCCACATGCTGGGAGATTCTTAAGGAACCGAACTTAATTGTTACATTTTTAAAGACGCTCCCAGCACTAGAAGTCAAACTTCAGATGTGAAATGTCGGACATCATGCAAAACAACACCTGGTGGAAACCCAGGAACACGTAATGTACAGTATCTGCTGGTACATTGCCATTGATGATAAGGGTAAACTGTTATTCTTATCCAAGCCATTCCTCTGTTGGATTCCTTTTGCATCATCATCATTATCTATAGCCGCTTAATCCTGTACAGGGTTGTGGGGAGCTAGAGCTTATCCCAGCAGACCCAGGGTGCAATGCAGAGCTATTCCTGGGATGTTAATCCAGTACATCACAGGACACGAGATAAAATTTACTCAGTAGGCCAATTATCAGCAGAGTGTCTGGGTTCCCTTTTCTCTTATTGTAAAGTTTATAGGGCAGAAAAATTAGGTCAGGTTAGTGTGCGTTGGTTATGAATCGACTTTCAGATATATTGCATGTGATTCATATTAGATGGGGGGATCAACTTATTTAAATTTGATCACATCAGGAAATAATCCCTTGGCTGCAAGAAAACTGGACTAAAAAAATGTATGTAAAGTATAATATGGGCGGCACGGTGGCCCAGTGGTTAGCGCTGTCGCCTCACAGCAAGAAGGTCCCGGGTTCGAATCTCGGCTCGGGTGCCTTTCTGTGTGGAGTGTGCATGCTCTCCCCGT
>JAZEWT010000017.1:16439049-16450385 GCA_036362905.1 Mordacia mordax
TGGGGGGGGGGGGGGTTCCGTCCGTTGCCTTTTCACATGTCACAGGAAAGACTGCAGGATGAGTGGTCACCTGCTTCTCAAAGTAAGATCAGATACGCTGTGCAACAATCACAAAGATTGGGTTATAAGGTCATTTTGTATGCAAGAATGAGATGAGTTGCAGTATCCAAAGGACCATGAGGCATAACAATAATATGGGGAGACCTTCATCCAGTCGTGGGAAGACAATGCATAAAGATGATTAAACACATTTTCTTTGGTGGTTGTGGTGTGAGAACATCGAAAAGGTTTAGTGAATTCCACTCAAGGTTATAGAGATATAGGGTGAGCAGGCAATGCTAGCACATTACACCTATAACAAGACGATAATGACTAATGATGATAATGGTGATGAAGAGACATCGAGTTTCATACACTGGAGTAGAATTATGTAGTGGGAACATGAGGAAAAATAATTATTTTGTAAAATATAGCCCTTAACCACAACACCACACACATCCTTAAGGTAGATATTCTGGATTTATTTTTTCAGGCTTAATAATATGGATACATCAATTAATTTTGTGTAATTATCTAGGCTGGTTATTAAAGCATGTTATATTAATCCGCTTATGATATATGGCAGGGTTAGTACTTGGTCAAGGTTAAGGCTTACATTAAGATGCTAATTATCGGCAATGTTATGGCCACAAGGTGTGATTTTTAAAACAATTAGTCCTCTTCATGTTGCCTAATAATATAACCTGTCAAACTTCGAAGCGTATATTTCACATGCTACAAATTACAGTATGAGATGCTGCCTTAGTGTATTTATTATGTTTAGCAGGCTGCAATTCAGAGGGTCGCCAGTTCAATTTCCCAGCAGGGCAATTAAAAAAATGGCCTAACTTTCTTAAATCTCTGCCGCCTCTATTCACAATAGTTAATAAGTAGGTCGCGTATTATCAGGTAAAGTGTGTGGGGAAGAGTAGGCCAAAACAAACTCGAGAATGGCTCTCTATAACTCCCTCTAGCCGAAATTGTTAGCCAATAATAAGATAAGCAAGTAAGTGCAAGACTGAACTATTATTTGATTGCCAGGTTAGATTACTTGGATGATTTTGTGAGCCTGACACATTGAATGCTGAAACGTCGAACCCATATTTCTGCAAAAACCGGTGCCAGGTTTCTGAGACTCGATCATACTCAGTACTGTTATCCCCTGCTTTCAGCACACACGTCTAAAATATCAGGCACACCTTGTGACGCTGCACAACTTCTTTGGAACAGATGCTTATGTGTTACAGAACATGATTTGAAATGTATAAAGGTGCAGCCCCGGAGTGTCTTACTAATGCCATTCCTGGCAAATTTACCTCAAAAGGGAGCGATAAAGAGTTTTTCTAGGGGGTACTTTGGCCTTGCCTGCCATGCTGGCCAGACGTCTGGGAAGCAATAGGAGTGTCCTCGCGTTTACACCATCACATACGGCTGAGCGATTGACTGCAGTAATTGTACTGTTGCCCATTTATACCGCTGGGTGAACACAGGTGGGATGATTTAGGATACTGGCCCGTTGTTTCAACTGCCACAGAAGGTGGACTTAACCAGCGACCTCTGACTTGAAAAACCAGTGTGCTTACCATTATGCCAAGGCAGCATCCTCTGGTTTGTAATTGTGGTTAGCTTTTAAAGTTCGGCGCCCACTGTGCCATAATTACATGCATTAACTTTTCTACTCAGGTGGGAAATTATGGATCAATATCTGTACCTGTACAAATGTGCCATTTTCACATTTACCAGATAATATTCCATTACACGATAACAAATTGAAGTAGATTAATCAACATTTATAGTTATTAGTAATTGTCCTAGCTGCCTTTTTTTTTAACAAAAACATTGTCCTAAAGTCAGTTGAGTATGGTCTCGGGACACCACTGACGATGCATCCAGTGTCTGCGCTGATCCCGCAAAGTCATGACTCTCCTGCGGACAGCATTGGCAGTAGCATGAAAACAACTTCGCAGGGTCACCGACCAAGCCGAATTGGTGTCCAAGCCGTGCGTGCAAGCTGATTTTGTGATCTGAACGCCATCATTGTGCCCCTCTTGTGCTCCCTTGAAACTTAAATAGAACCACTTCTTCCACGACCACATACACACACCAGTCTCCACGTCTTTGAAATAGCCAGATCCCAGAACAATGTCATGATGACATTCCCACATTTGTCGACCTATACAAGATCAACTGTTATCACCAAACTCCAGGGTTAATCTATTGTGATTCGTGACAGGCTTGCTGCTCTTCTTGACCACAAATTCAATTACACAGCATTGTGCCATAGCAGTTGACACAACTCGCTGTTCCTTTTATGCAATAATCATACGCCCTACACAAATTATTACACTCAGCAAGGTTCCAAGCATGTCACGATAGTCTCTAGGGGAAAAATATCACTTAAATGTACTTTGCATTGCTTAATTATTCCAGGATTTGTTATAAAATTTAAGGCTAACTTTTAACAACCCTTAAACAATATCCCCTTCCTGTTCAGTATATTTATTTGCAGCGAAAGTTTGAACATACTACATAAGTCCATGTCAGAAGTGTAGAGCGTAGTGGGATATTTGTGGTTTTGTCTATTTTTTAAAACGGCGCGAAGTACTGATTGTTGGGATAGCATTCTTACAACGCCTGATGATGCCTCCAAGGTGGGAGGCAAAAGGTCGCGAAGAAGAGAAGAGAAGCATTCGACGCAGCTATCCCCAAGGAGCAGCTTTTTGAAGCAACCATCATTAGTCTTTTTATACATTTCATAAATATGTATATTGTACAACTGTTTTGGTCCATTTGAAAGATCATGAGCCTGAGTTGACTTCCATCTCAGGGTCATGAACCCACGAACAGTATATCATTGCCAGGCAATTATGCAGGTGTTAAGATCCTAAACACCAAAATAGACACATTTTGCAATGCGTCCAGTTTGCTAAAGCCACACATACTAGTGGCAAAGTATGCAAACAGGTAGCTTTGATAACCTATGCATTGTCCTTCAACTGATCGACCTTCACCTGGCAGTGGCTTCCTTTTGAGCCTATTTGCCGGTGTCAGCTATTGCCAAAAGGCAGTCAGCTCAGGACAACGCGGAATCAATGCCTTATAGTTTAGGTGGAGCTGTTAACGCTCTGGGTACTTTTTTGCCAGTATACATATATATGCAGGTGTTAAGATCTTAACACCTGCATAATCGCAAGATACGGTAAAACCTGTTGTAATCTTATATTTGTATACTGGCAAAAAAGTACCCATAGTATATTATTGTTGTTAAAAAGGATTTTAAGCTTGTGGACACGAGCAAATGAAAAGTACTAAGGCATAAAGTATACTTATATGGCTTGTTTTCAGTGTAAACACTCCTATATAAGAGTACATTCATTTTAAAGAAAGCAATCTTAACAATTACCTGTAGTGCCAAACATTGTAGCTTATGCTGTTATTTATTTCATAATACGTCTGTTAACATTATAATAAACTGGGAAGGAGCACTTGGTGGTTGGCACGCTGTGCTATGAACCCAGTAATATGAATTTGGTTACCGGCCACAGCTAGCATCAGTGATGTCAGCTGAACCGGTCCTAGGTGCCTACTTCACCAGCCAGCACTGACCAGCGTGGAGAAGTACAATCAAACGAACCTCATGACTGCCACGTCATGAATGGAACTTCACCCACTTGGATTGAACAGGTTATGTAAGTTATTAACGATTTAAAAAAATAAAAACTGTCCCGAACGATTGTAAAGTAGCTTGAGCTGACAATTTTTATTTCATTTTAAGTAGTCAAGCATGTGGCTCTTTGGGTGGATCATGAAATTCTCTATCATCGAATATTTTCTAAAGATGTTTCTCACTTCAAGAAACGTATTGGCTAACACGTATTGCAACTTTAACAGCAGTTTGTTGAGGGTCTCTTGGCATGTTGGGCCTTTGCTCAGCAACCAAGACGTGTTTAAAAAAAACATCCCAAGTCCCATGCTGATAAAAGATAGGCGTTCATAAGATTGGTTCATGAGCCTTAGCACTCAATAAAGCATGGTCTCTAGAAATTCACCTCTTGCTGTAATCCTCTCCCAGAATAACGACACCTGCTGCTCATGCAGGTTTTAGAACCCCAGCTTGGCTAGGACGAGGTTGCTACGTAAAGCATCCCCAAGACATTCACCACGAAGATGGTGCAATGAGATTGACATGAGTAGGAGCAAGCGATTCTGGAATCACAAGCTCGGGTTATTGTGGCATGGGCAGGGGGGGCTTCATTCAGCAATAGATAATTGCTGATGATACAAACTTTTAACTACATGAACATGCAGGGTGGTTGTTGATAAAATGGACATTTCAGCACTGGGCAATATACTTGGTGACACATATCTGGCTGTTGTATGTCTGAATTATCTCATCTCATCTCATCTGAAACGGCTTAATCCTATATAGGGTCACGGTGAGCCGGAGCCTATCCCGGAAACACAGGGCGTAAGGCAGGAATACACCCGACGACGGGACGCCGGTCCATCGCCGGGCATTGCGGGACAATTTTAGTCTGCGAGCCAATCAACCTATCCAGGAGCATGCTTTTGGACTGTGGGAGGAAACTGGAGTACCCGGCGAAAACCCACGCGGACACGGGGAGAGCATGCAAACTCCACACAGAAAGGCACCGGAGCCGAGAGACTCGAACCCGGGACCTTCTTGCTGTGAGGCGTCAGCGCTAACCACTGCGCCACCGCGCCGCCCTGTCTGAATTATTGGTGGTACTATTGGATTGCCTGGGATGCAATGGGAGCTTACCTGATTTGGTGGTTTACATTTAGCTCCAGGATGTACAATAATTATCTTGACCTATAGTCCGCGTACACGAATATAATTCCAATGCAGACATACGTATGCCATTTAACCATATAGGTTTCTTTAACTTTACATTATCTTGGATATTTTCGATTGCAAAGAATCAAATATATATTTTCCTGCAACTGTTTAGGTTATGTTCCTTTGTACTGGCGATTTTATAATGTATAGCTGATGAAGCCTAACTCTTCCATTCATTCGTTCGTGATCAATACCCGCTTATCCTATATGGGGTCGCGGGTGGGGGAGGAGCCTATCCCGGCAGACAGAGGGAGCTCAAAGCGGGGGAATCGCCAGGATATAACGCCAGTACATTACAGGCCCTATCTCTTCCATTAAATGTCAAAGAGCGTGTATGCATTTTGAAATAAAATAGTATCCGATGCGGGCCAACTGATACAATCTTCAGTTTATTTCTCCGTCTGTTTAAACAATCTAAAAATGTGCTTGTCGGGTTTGTTTACAGCAGAGCAGCAACTTCACTTCTTTACAGTATTTTAATGTCAATACAAGGTGACTACCAGAGGCTATGTAATAGAATATTGTGTGATGTGCAATTTATTCATAGCACTTGTGATAGATCAGTCTTGTAGTGTCAGAGGGTATTTTAAATCTACTGGTGACAATGTCAAGTACACATCTTTGGACATGGCAAACATTTATATTACGTTTATGACAATTCATCCCCCAACAATGTATTGAATTGTCACAGATCAAGATAACAATTATAGAAACTGAAAACATGGATGTTTATATACCTGATTTAATGCATGTACTGCATTTATGAATCTAAGAATGAATATTAGCTGAAAATAGATGCTAACTTACAAATGTATTTTATGTACATGGATCATAGCTTCTGCTAAGTATGATCCAAGAAGATTAGTCGGGCAGATCAGCAGTCACTGCACAATTGCGTAAGTCGGTACAGCATGTAGGTTGTTAAACCGACTGCGTAGTTATTATTTCATGTGTGCAATTTTTTTCTGAACATAACTAGTTTTCGCCTTCAAATATATTCAAGGGTTTGTCCAAAACTTCCAACTTAAGAGTGTCTTAAAATCAAGCAGTATTTTCTGGGCTTTGGAAAAAAATATTCAGGTCACCGTTCTGATATAGGTTTTCACGGATAGATGCATTATTGCTTAGAAAAGCTGCTCTTTTGGGACAGTCATGTTGGACTTGAGGTGCATCCAACATGGCTATCCCAATAGAGCTTTGGTAAGCAATCATCATTCAGCGCAGTTGTTTTACGCATACGTAAATTTACAGCGTGCTGTTTGCTAAGTCTGTATGCACTCGGTATAATTAAACTGAAGCCATTTTGCCACGGACTTTTATTACCATTGGCAAATGGATGCTCTGTTCCTCATGAGAAGTGACTGAACTGTAAGCTTATGGTTGGCTATTGCCATCTTGTGGGCAAAAGTATGATAGAAAAATGGGTCAATAATATTTTTTTTGCAAAACTGGATACGTTAACATTTTCAACGATTGCATGTATTTACATTTAGAAATTTTTAAATTGGAATAAAAAACGGTACGTTCAGCAAAACTGTAAAATATTTGATAAGGAAATATTGCAGTGCATTTCAGCTTGGAAAAAGTTGTTACAAGTTAAACGTATATTTGTAGGTATTTGCTCTTGTGGCAAAATATGAAAAGGTCGTTAATAAACTATACATGAGAAACACAGAATTTATTGTATATCATTGGGTGATTTGTGAATTGTCCTCTTTTTGGCTCATTGCAAATTTCATTCATTATCAATACACACTTAATCCTGTACAGAATCGCAGGGGAGGGTGTGGCAGAGCCTATCCTGGCAGACACAGGGTGCAAGGCGGGACTATGCCCAGGATGATGCCAGTACATCACAGGGCACACTTTTTGGGGTAATTTACTCAGCAGAACAATTTACCTAGGTAGCAGTGTGTCTTTATTCGCTTAACTACATTGGATGTGGAAAAAAGGCTTCTTAAAAGTTATACATTATAGTGATACAATTTGTCAACTTAGCTTTACATGCGCAAAGTATTAATCACAAACATACAAAAATGACGTTTGAAAAAGATTGATCATTTGTAATGGTGAATGAAATAATCATGAAAAATATATTTGTTGCGTTTATTTTTGGAGAAAAAATATATTTCAAGTACAGTACAGTATGTGGCAGCAGCCTGCCCCCTACTGTTCAGAATACCCTCCCGTTGTCACCAAAATTCCAACAACACAATTGCACTGAGGAAACGGCCTAAAATGTCAGGAAAACTTGGCATTAATGATTTGTGAGCTAAAGAGATGGAATAATAAGTTCAATAGAAACGCCACAACCATTTTGATGCATTTATTTGCTTGGATTAAGACGGCATAGCATCTACAAATATTTTAAACTGTAATTAATATATTGTATTTTTGACGTAACATGAACTGTCGTGGTACACATCTCAAGAGCACCTTAACACCCCTCTTTGGACATCATATCATCTTCCTCTTCTCAAACTCCTGAAACAGAACACACAGTCAACACATATAGAATGCATTACTTTATTATTATTATAATTGCATTTTTTAAAGTGTGTACATCTGGATTAATTTAATCTGTGACGTGGGATTGTTCAAATGTGTTTATACGTATGAAGGTATCTCACTTTGTACATAGTGTTGCCAAGCTGTGCAGGAGACATGCTCACTGCGACACCAGCAGCTTGTAATGCTGCAATCTTCTCTTTTGCTCCACCCTTTCCACCAGCAATGATGGCTCCAGCATGACCCATGCGACGGCCAGGAGGGGCAGTCAATCCAGCGATGAAGGACACGACAGGCTTAGCATTAGCACCCTGTGAAACACACGTCAGGAACAAACAGCAATCTCCATTAATACAGGTGGTTTGATTTAAAATATACACACAGACATTGTCGATGTTCTGTAAGTATATACTCCACAATTATACCAATTATATAGTTATGATAAATGGAAAGGTCTATTCATGATTTTAAACTAAAAGTTACATATAAATGCAGAAGTTATGTGCTTTTATGTTAACATACCGTGTTGTGCTCTTTCAGATATGCTGCAGCATTCTCTTCAGCACTCCCACCAATTTCTCCAATCAAAATGATGCCTTCCGTCTTTGGATCCTTCAAAAACACTTCTAGGCAGTCAATGAAGTTCGTCCCATTAAAGGGATCTCCACCAATTCCTACAGAGAAGGAGGAATATATTATATGAAATGCGATTTTTTATTTATTTTATACAATTTATTATTTTATACAATACTAGCCTACGTACTCAATCAATGCCCCCTATGGCCATCACCTGGTGAGAAGAGGTCCCCCTGTCCCTGGCAACACTGCCCCCCCACCCCCATGGTGCATGTGCAGTGCCCCCAGTACACACAGATACACAACGCCTGTTACACACACAATGGTAGGACCACGATGTATTGTGGGGGAAAAGAAGGCAGCATGGAAAACAAGGGAGGCCAGAGGTAGGCCACACCCAGGAAACAGCACGACGAGGCCAAGACTGCTGTGATCATACCGTTTTATTAAATGATTGTGAGCTACATTAACACATACCCACACAGAGGGACTGTCCCAGTCCAACTTGAGTTGTCTGATGTACAGCTTCATAGGTCAACGTCCCCGACCTTGACACAATTCCTTTAAGTAGGTAAATTTAAAAGTTAATTATAAACTTTAAACGTTGTAACAAATCTGTTAATTAACTTTAACAAAAATAAAACACTCCTCTTTCAATAACTCACGAAACAATATTTCAAAGATTATAAATGAATGCTTCATAAACGTGTATGAACTACTTTCATTACATGGCTATAAAATTGTACAAGGATTGTATTACAGTCTTAAGTATACAGTTATGAAATGAACTAAAGTATATGGTTGGAAAAATTATGACTTACCTATCCTGCCCTTTTTATGTATATGTCCTGGCATGATGCCAATCTTGCACTCCTCTGGCTGCGAATGTCAGTGTTACAATTAGTCTAAATGATCACATAAAATACGATTGACATAAGTGATTCATAAAATCAGTAAAATCGACTTGCGTAAATGCTCCAAAAAGCATCACTGTGCCACATTGCATAACTAAACACAAAAAAAGTAAAAATTTTAGCTTACATTGATGACACCCGGACAGTTGGGTCCAATGAGGCGTGTCTTGTTCTGCCTCAGCAACCGATGCTTGACCTTTACCATGTCTAGCTGAGGAATACCCTCTGTGATGCATACCACCAGTGGGATCTCTGCATCAATTGCCTCATGGATGGCAGCCGCAGCAAATGGTGGTGGAACATAAATCACAGTTGCATTCGCCCCAGTCTTATCTTTGGCCTGGAAATAAAAATATACATCACTGTGCTTAATTACATCATCCAGTTTGTGGTTGGCCACAAACTACAATGGTACGTTGAAAAATTACATCAAAGCTGTAGATTTTTAAAAAAATCTTACCTCCTGCACGCTGTTAAAGACAGGTAGCCCTAAATGGGCTTTCCCCCCTTTTCCGGGTGAAACTCCTCCAACCAATTTCGCCCCATATTCCAGGGCCTGCTGGCTATGGAAGGTACCCTGAAAAATGATCAAGGTGACAAGAGATGAAGTGCTAGGTCAGATGAGGCACTGCCGATTTTGTAACAATACCACAACTCTCACAAATCCAAATAACACACGCCAATGCAGTTTTGTGAAAACAGACCTGTGTGTTAATGAGTGATTAACAGCATATAACTATTGCAAAACTTACTTCAATAAAACTAACTTTCAGTTTTGAACATGGTCAGCTCTTCTATGTACTTAAATAAACCCTACAAACATGTGCTCAATTGGGAGTCTGTCGGCAGGCCTTTACCTGTTTTCCAGTAAAACCCTGGCAGATGACCTTGGTGTCTTTCGTGATGTACAGGTTTGATCGAGTTGCTGTGTAGCAGTATCTCACTCCAGTCCGCTCAGCTGCAGGTGACATGCGGTACCAACTTGTAAAGTGGAATTTGCACGCTCGGTCTCAAAACCTTCCAGTACATGGTGTAATCTCACCTTGAATAACATCAAGTCTTTACCTTAAAAGTTAATCACATAAAACACCAGTTTTACTTGTTAACGGTATCACCAAATTGCATGTACAAAGAGTATAAAAATATACGCTACCAACGGGACTTCATTTGAAGTGTTAATAAAAAGCATAGCAAAATGTCACCACTGTTATGCCTAACATTTCAGAAAACTAAGGAGGCACACTTAATAACTATGCGCTGCTGATACGCGGAATTAATTCCTTGCAATGTCCCTTTTTGGAAAGTAACATACCCACAATATTAAACAATGTTTAAATAGTTTTGTCACTTGGCAGTAATGTCAAACACGGAATTGGGGGGTACAACTGACATGCAATTACATCAGACCACCTTTAACACAGAATTTATAACATATGGTCAGCCTTGGCAAATGTCGACACATTCACTCTGGCGCGTTTGCACTAACTCCGTGGAGGCCATGTAAACCACTAATGTCCACGTTGCATTGAAGCCCATACCAGCAAACAACTTTACGCAGCCATTGACACGTGAGGGCAGTCTGGGACTGGGAAGCGGTGCAAAGTCCACTGAAGAGGTGAAAACCCAATCCTGGCCTCTCCTAAAATTTAATTGTGCAGAACTTTTATCTTGCACTTACTTAAAAATGCAATCATGAATAGGGCTCGTCTAAATCGCATTGCGACGTAATATCCTTCAGAGGCACGGGCACAGCACAATACTCGCGGCATGAGACGGCACCACCATGTACCAACTGGGTTTACACAACCCCTGCAATGGTCGCACATCTACCACAGTTGGGATCCAGAGATCTCGGCACAATTATAATTGTGTAATTTGTAATAAATCGTAAATATAACGTCGTCGTTCAGTGAACATTGTTGTTTCTCTCATCGAAATTCCCGTATTCTCCAGATTATGACACTTACACAAACTTGGTCCCAGTATCAAGTTACACAAATCTCTGGTACACAAGCAAGGATTATAAGCCGTATCCCACCTCTAAACGTGTAGCTATGCATGTAGCTCTTTAAACAGCTGTCCAGCGGGGAGGGGTAGGCGAGTTACAACTCGGTGTAAAAGGGAGAAAGTCTTGTAACCAACAGAACTGGGTCGCGCCGCAGTTTTAAAAATACATATCACAGCACACATGAAGTAGACAATATTGCACAAATCATAAAAGCAGTTCGGTGAACGTGAACAGGTTCATCGGGTATATTCTAACAAGCTGTGAATACACAACGGAAGAAATTATGCTATCGACACCTGCACGATCGAACGCCGCATTCCAACTGTGGCTTTTAAATGCTTGGGATGAGGGAGGGGGGGGAGTTGGTGTGAGTTTATTATCGTGGTCAGAGAACACGGTGATAAACTGACATCATGTTCACTGCATGAGC
>JAZEWT010000017.1:16453689-16476981 GCA_036362905.1 Mordacia mordax
CACGCGGACACGGGGAGAGCATGCAAACTCCACACAGGAAGGCACCCGAGCCGAGAGATTCGAACCCGGGACCTTCTTACTGTGAGGCGACAGCGCTAACCACTGGGCCACCGTGCCGCCCGCCTTCAAGATGTGTCTAAAAAAACGAATTTCAGTTGCTTCGATTCATTTTTCCATACTTGGTGATATTGTTCAACATTTTGATGCCCATGTGAAAACCGGTACAATGTAACAATCGAGAATCCTTCGTTGCATCCCCGTAGACATGTTATTATTTATCAGTATCTGTTTCATTTTGAAAAAGCTATGTTAAGCCATCGATGTCCTCCATTTTATTTCATGGTCACATGTTCCATCTGATGTTATCCAGATTCCCAGATAGTTGAATTTATTAACCTATCTTGCATTTTCTTTATCCAAAAAAGCTACAACTTAAAAAAAAAATCCTAAAAAACGTTACTATTGCTGATTTACTGTTTTATGTCGTTGTTGTTGCTGACATGCCGTCCATATCTACTTGTTAACTTTTTGCTGTCGGTGCATAAACTTGTATCACTGAAATATTGAATGCTTTAGCATTTATTTTCACCACCATGACTATCAGATATTGCCCCAAAACCATGCAGAAACTTTCAAATTTCGTCATCTAATATCAAGTCAACACCCTTCGTGCCTGTGACCTGAACAAAGAATCTTTACACCTCCTTATATTATCGTTCTCTCATCTTTCCAATGCGTTTCACACAAAGCTATAAAATTAATGTTTAGTCTCTTCATTTGCTGCTCTACATTGTCCAAATTCCCGATGTGATTTCGAATTCTAACGTTCTAAATTGCTATTATAAGTTATTTCTTCTCAGTGTGAACAGTCGCAGGATGACGGTACAATCACCTATCACACGTGACTCTCTTTACCAGGCGAGGTGTCCACACGGTTTATAGTGAGAACCCCCTTTACGGATCAAATCTGCACATTTAATCCACTTATCTATGAAAAAGCCTTAGATAAAAAATAATACTGGGAAGAACAGGAGTACAGATAAAATGAATATGCTTCGGACTATACAGCCCCTATAGATGATCAGAGTTATGGTAAATAGAGCTGACGTTCAATGATCAATAATTTTTAATAATGTAAATATTGTCGACTGTCTACATTCGTAGAGCAGAAGTCTTTAATATCTGATAGTCATGCTTGTTTGAACAAAAACTTCATCATCTTTTATAACCCTTTGAAATTATCCTCCTAGCGATGTACTGTTTTTACATGTAGCTCCTGATACCGTCAGTGGTTTCTAACAAAGTTAAACCATGCCAGTCACTTGTGACATTGGCGTCTTTATTCCCATAAACCATGCAGCGAGCCAACAGAGGGCACTGTTGCCTTGTATGGACACGGGCTGTCATCAGCTTTCCCATAAGAGGGCTCCAGCAATGAGAAAACAAGCACGAAGGTAAGGTACAATGCTAGAGCAGCATTTGATAATTACATTTTAATTTCTGGATCTCCTCACTATTGTGCGTAATACTCGATGATTTTTTTACATGGCAGAAAAATCACACATAGCTGGGTGAGGCCTTAATCTAGCAATGAATAGATCTTGGCTAATGATGGTGAGATGATGACAGCTGCTGCCATCACCAGTATAATTACAACAATGGACCGTTTAAGCCTTTAAGGTGAGGGGATGTGGTGGCACATTGGTTCGCCCACTGCACTTTAAAACTGACACCTTAGTTTGTACCCTGCCCAAGGTGAATGTCAGTTGCAAGAGATATCTGACTCAGTACTGGGCCATTTCCTTGCCAGTCATCACTAACCAACATGATGAAGTAAGGTCAAGACAACCATCCTGACACAGCATATAAAAACACTCATGCCATGATGAAATGGCAACGGCCTTTTCCCTTTTATGATTGTGTGGCGCACTGTATCCCACTCTTCTCTTGCGATTACGGTGTCTATTATCAGTCCCTATTAAAGAGATGCACTTAAATGCCTTAATTCAAATTCCTTATTAATTAATGCAACACTTACTACAATTGTCCTTATTAGTCATTATCTATCCACTGTTGGATGAAGGCCTCCCTATTCCACAGTAACGCTGTGGCATAGGGAAATGAATCGTATTGTTCCAACTCTACGGAGTTTATCCTCCAGAAAGATTTGTACCAATTAGCTTCTGTTCTGTTACCTTTTCTTGTATATCAACCATGTGCCATCATCACTTATTGAAATATGTCAAAGCCGACATCTATAACGAGTCATGATGATGTCTCCAACTGTTGATTGCTTATAAAAGCTGCTCTTTCAGATAGCCTTGTGATCCGGATCGCCTCTCCTCTCTCCTTCGCGACGTTTTGCCTCCTACTTTGGAGGCATCTTTTAGCGTCCTAACGTCTGAAAGCAGATTTTAGAAGCAATCACCGTTCATCGAGCCGTGAAAACCTACATCGGTATGATGACTCTAAATTACATTTACTTCCTTCTCCACGTTTATAAAATTCTAGAAACAACAATTTAATTCACAGCACTTTGTAAATCAACTGCTGCATGAAGAATACCTCGTGCTGTATCGGCTATGGGGGGGGTTGTCTCATCTCATTATCTGAAACCGCTTAATCCTATATAGGGTCACGGTGAAGCCGGAGCCTATCCCGGAAACACAGGGCGTAAGGCAGGAATACACCCGACGACGGGACGCCGGTCCATCGCCGAAGGGGGGGTTTGTGTATGCCATATTTTGCCACACTGGCGGGTTGATGAAAGTGGTGGGGGGGGGGTAAGGGGTAGGTTAGTGGGGTGGGTGCAAGAACATCTTGGATATCACTCACCAGTGATGGTTTTTTTAATGTTAGCTGTGGCCAAGAATAGAACTCAGGTCATAGTGAACTTGGGTTCATAGTGCAGTGGGCGAAGTAGTGTACCGTTGCTCCAAATACTAAAATATATTAGTATTGTACATTTTGGTAAACATTTGGCACTAGCATTTGTATGAAAACTGGTATGACAGCTCAAATTCAGTCATGTATAGTACAATATGTACTATACTGTAGTTTGGAGCGTACCAATACTATATAAACATGGTAGACACGAGTCAATTACAGCCAAAGGAAGTGATTTAGAAGGCCCTTGAAAATGAACATCTTGCTGCTCACACTGTACACAATAATTACAACTGACTCAGGGTTCCTGGCATAAGCCAATCATATGCCGAGGTAGGGACACAGCAAATGGAATATAATCTTTACACATCCCAGCATTGCCACCACAACGGGTTCCAGATTAAGACTGTTTAATAATATTTGTTCATGTTTTGATTTGTTGCACTTTTTAAAGCCGCTGCTGGATAAAGGCTTTCCTCCTGTCTAAGACATATCTAACCATACTTTTCTGGTCGGTTTGGTTTGGCACAAGTAGGGAGACTAGGACTGGTTCAAATATCCCTGTCTACTTAACTTAGATACGGCCTAGAATCGAACTCAGATCACTACGTTCATTGGGTAGGATGCCAACCACTGCGTTAATTGAGTAAGATCCCAACCACTGCCGCACATTTCAATCCCATATAGTATTATTTGTTCTGTACTTGGAAAAGTGGCCCACAAAACAGATCTGCCATAGTTACCTTCACTGCCATACTAGCCTCGTGCAAGATTGTAATTCTCATGCTCAGGCATCCGAAGACTCGAGGGATAACCCTGGGTAAACTGAGAAACACAATGCACACAATCTTCTGATATATGTTGCTGACTTGAAAGGGCATTGTGGCAGTGGGAAGAGGCCAATGGAATGCTTACAAACACGGCCCTAATCTAATGGAGTAAAATCAGTTTTCTGCATTGCATAATAACAATTATTGGCATGTAATAAACATCATCAACGTAAAATATACACAACTGGAAAGGAAATATTCGGTGCACCACATGCGCCGCCCAAGAAAACACTCAGTGGCTTGTGGGTATGAATCAGTGCACCCGGTGAAGCGTGAACGTTCCATCTGTACATTTGCTATGACTGCTCTACTGCCCAGAGGATTACAAACATAAAAATAATCTTGCGGCTTGATGTCACGTGCAGACATCCGCCCCTGACCTAATCCACAATCTCCCGGAAGGATAAGCGTAATTGACAAGTATGTGATCACTTGAGGCAAATGACTCAATCCTGCCTATTGTAATCAAGTTTCCTGACACAACTCGAGTAGAGGATGTTATGCAATGTGAGTCATTTATTCAGCTATTTTAAGGAAATAAAAGCAATAAAAATATTAGAAATGCTTGTATCAAAGGTTACCCAAGTGTAACACGGAGTGCATGGGCATTTCATTAAACGAATAATGTATTGTTTAAACAATAAGTTACCGTAAGGTATGCAATACTACATGGAGTGGTAGTAGTCGTTGTTGTGTGCACTATGAACGCAGCTATTCAGTTTTAAATCCTAGGCACAGATTAACATCAGTCACATATCCCCAACCCGTTCTGACGAGCCTGGTGAAATGTGGCGAAAACAATCTCCATGACTACCAGTGGGGTGGAAGACATCACTTCGTAGATTGGAAACGGCTGAACATTTCTGTCGCGCATTTCTTATTTCTCTTATTTATGCTGATAGTATGTGAAGTATTTAAAATTATCACTCAGGCAATGTGTTTATACGGATTCAATATCGGTCAATAAATGCATATTGTGCGTCTAAGCAAGTTGCAATATATCTCACACTACGTGTGGGACCTCTAACTACACAGCATTGTTGGATATTTTCTGTTCTCTGGCCGGTATATAACTTGAACATTGATGTTCGGTGCAGTATTAGTACCCCCTTAATCTTGTACAAGGTCACGGGCGGCAGGAGCCTATCCCGGCAGACACAGGGTGCAAGACTGGGCTATGCCCAGGATGTTACGCCAGTACATCGCAGGGCTCACTTTTTGGGGCAATTCACTCAGCAGGCTTATAAACGTAGGCAGCAGCATGGCTTTGTACGGTGGGAGGAAACAGGAGTACCCGAAGAAAACCCACGAGCAACGCTACTCGCTACGCCACCCTTGAACGTTGATGTTGTTGTGCTATTTAACTGGAGTCGATAGACCCCGTACATTTATACTCGAATGGTTTAGTTTACATAAATACATTCATTAGCTTCACTCCTTGAAAATGCTCTCACATTTTCCTCTGTTAAACTAAAGTGATAACGTTCTATGGTTCTTTAATTACCTTACTGTACCTTACATATACTGTATATTTATAATAATCACTGTATATTTATAACCTTATATACCCTTGCTGTCCTTTGTTATCTCTGCCTTCTACTTTGATGATCATCTTCACCAACCAGGTCGCTCTTGTGAAAGTACCCAAATAGGCTAGAGTTCCTATACCTAGTAAATTACACTGCCTGACTCGCCTCTATATGCTTTACAGATCACAAGACACGGTTAAAGTGCCGTGAAATACGTTGCACACAATCAGTCATTAACATTACAGGGGGTGAAGGGAATTCAGTTTTACAAGCGAATGGAAAATTACCAGCTGGTTATGGCCAAACCACAGATTGATGAAGTATTCTACTCACACGGGTCCCTGTGTGTTTGCCTAGTTTGCTACCGGCTATAACTATTGTACTAAATTGAATATCCCATGAACTTAAAATATTATTTTAATGGTCTCAGTTATTCGACAATACACTGTACACATAGCTCATCTGTTCAAAAAAGGGCACACATGTTAAGTACAGCTAGCTCTGTGTCTCGATGATGTTGTAACCGGCAGTTGCACGGATGTATTTTCACTCTGCTGAGAAAATGAAGCCTATGACCAAATCACACGGAATTTGCCCCATCTCATCAGATCTTGACAGCTATGAGTCGAATCGAGCCTGTGTGGGGCTTGACTAGGGAGCCCGTCATGCATGATGATAGATATTGTTTCAGCCTGGGGTGATATGTACATGTTGGGCGCTGAAGCAAATACATGTGCTGTACTATACTTCTGCGCTCCCACGGCTATGTACCCCCATCTTCATCAAAGCACACTGACCACCGTGGTGAAGTATGATCGGCGTGGGTAGACCCTCTCATCCAGCAATAATCTGTACACACCATCGATGAGTGACGATTCGGTTACAATTAAAATACTTCGCGAATATTTGCTCGCGAGCAATCGAAACGCAGGTTCGTTTCGAAAGTATCTAACGCGAATTAAATAAAACGCTAGTTGTCACCGTCAGCAGGAAGTATTGTACAGTACAGTACTAAATAAATCCGGGTCTGCTCCATCACAATTTTTCACCAACGTCACCCATGCCTATTTAACCAACGGCAAAAACGTAACGTTTGGCACAGTGTACAACAAACAGCATTACGCTTTGTCAATAACCTTTCATAATAATTCAGAGCCCTTTGTCAATCCACGTGCTGGAGTTCCATACCATGTTGGTTATGGGGGTTGTTTGACCACACTTCATCCGTGACGGTGCAAGTTGGTGAAGGGGTGGTGGCAGACCTGGAATTAGTTCAGATATCAGACGCCACTGATGTGAGCCGTGGTCAGGCAGGAATATCGAACATTAACGTCTCCGGGTTCATAGAGCAAAGCGCCAACCCCAGTGCCATCACCACCAGACATTGACCTACCGTGCCTGCACGTTTAAAATTCGATGGTAAGCAAGGATTGCAGAGATTCTATGCCAGGGGGGGTGGCGGTATGGGGTAAACTTGGGTCAACAAAGTGTGTTGTGGGAGCGGCGCGGTGGCCCAGTGGGTTGCGCTGTCGCCTCACAGCAAGAAAGTCCCGGGTTCGAATCACTCGGCTCGGGTGCCTTTCTGTGTGGAGTTTGCATGCTCTCCCCGTGTCCGCGTGGGTTTTCGCCGGGTACTCCGGTTTCCTCCCACAGTCCAAAAGCATGCTCCTGGATAGGTTAATTGGCTCGCAGGCTAAATTGCCCCGCAGTGCCCGGCGATGGACTGGCGTCCCATCGTCGGTATATCCTTGCCTTGCGCCCTGTGTCTGCCGGGATAGGCTCCGGCTCACCGTGACCCTGTATAGGACTAAGCGGTTTCAGACAATGAGATGAGATGAGAGTGTGTTGTGTTTATTAGTATGCGACATTTTCATCAAGTTCGGTGAGGTGGGCCAAGTCTTAAGTGACGTGGAGCTCATTTCCATAAGAAACACCAAGTAACAGCTGTCATGGAGACTGTAATGTAAGCCAAAACCAGCAATGCACAGTGCAGAGGTTGAGCAAGAGTTGTGCTGCTGACGACACGGAATGCTGACGGATGATGTTGTTTCCCTTGACGCGCTGCTTCAAAGCATTAGGGTCCAAGTCTGTTCTTGTGAGTGGGGGTGTGTGCTATTGCATTCGAGACTTACACACAGTCCTGCATTGGAACGCTTTGCATTACCCAACAGCATTGATTAAGGCTGTGATCTAATTGTTCAGTACGATACGATGTCAAAGTGGTTTCCTGCTCCAATGAAGATCGAGGTCGTGCCTAACTCCTGTTACATTTCTCAGACAGTAGTGGAAATCTCACATTCTATAGTGAGGGTGACTTTCTCATCAGTACAAACACTTTTATTCCCCACAAAATGGTATCCACTTTATCGACCGCATTGAAGATTATGGGCTGTCAACTTCCAAGAAGCATTTAAACTTTCAACCTTCCACTTACGAGCCATTCGCTTTACCACAGGACCACATTATTTTCAAAGAGCATTCATGTTTTTATATTGTGCTTGCCGCCGTTTCAATCCAGGCTCTGCACATAGAAATATATTTAATACCTCATATTAATAGTTGTAAGGAAAAATAATGAGCGTATAAATCTTTGAAAGGCATTGTGCCTTCAAGGCATAAGCCATGTAAAGATTTTAAATGAAATCTTACAAATAGCATAATTCCAATAACTAATAGAAACAAGAAAACATCACAACTGCTTGCTATATGGTTAATTAGATGGACGTACTAAATGTTAGTGGTGCTTTTTTGTTATGTTTAACCATGGATTTCACATCAATTTTTAAAAGTAATTTTTTTTGTAATGAAACCATCTGATGTATCCACATATCCTACCCAGACGAAATGTACTCTCCCTATAGTCAACTTAACTTCCTTAATAGTGACAACATAAATACTCACTTTCCCACAGAAACAGCCTTAAATAAATGGGCTCAAACTGGCTCAGCAAATTCACTTCAGTAATGTGTTTACCAGTATCAGGCTTCTTGGATAACATGCTTTAATATGCTATATGTAATACAGGTTTGGGTGGTGATGCTGAGTAACGTGAACCCGGTAACCTCTGAGTTTGATTTACAACCATGATACAGTGGTGAGTGGTATCTATACCAGTCCTGGGATTCCCTTTCATCAATCCACACCAACCAGTGTGGTGAAGTATGGTAAAAAAACCTTAATCATCACAGGATGAGGAGACCTTCATCCAGCAGTTACTAAAGCCCCTAGATATGAATAACGAAAATCACTGTACTGTTATTATTCAGTTATACATACTTTTCAACGAGGGTTTTCCTGTAATTTTATTTGTTTTAACAATTAAATTTACCATAACATGATATGAATGTACTGTACCATGAGGCATTCTGAATACTAATTATGCAGCACCCTCTCCTGACAGGCCAATTTTGGTAAAATTAGCAAAGATCCTCTGAAGTGCATTTTTACGGCCAATCTGTTGCGTTACGTGTTTTCATGTCATCTTAAACACAACGAATACCGCCATCTATGTGATATAGACATCGTTAATGCAAATCCAAATATGATTTGCACATCTAAAATCCAAAGGCCCTCTTTAAAGCCAGAAACTGAGCCACCATCACAACTGATGGCACATCGACGATAATCCTCACAGTTTGTCATTTGTGAACAATAGCCGGCATATCTCTTCACCGTCATACACAGGGCAGACAAAATCCTGAAAGAACGGAAACCTAAGTCGTCACCATTCTGAAATTCAGCAAGCCACAAAACTCACGTTCCATTCACAGACCAACATCCCCTCCTATCCGCCTCCTCTAAAAATTGGTCATCTGTGTTTGTTTCGTGCTGCAATCTTGCGTGTTTCTGTTTATTTTTTTGATTACGGTTGGAGTTTAATTTTTGCACATATTGGTGCCGTGAGTTTGGTTTTTTTACCGGTTGATTGTATTCGTCGTTTGGTTGGTCAGTTCAAACTTTTATTGTTTCCCACGAACTCCGCATTTAGAGCTTGCAAGCTCACTGGGTACTTTCTGTTGCAATAATAAGCATCTATATCATCGATATCTACGCTGAAGGAACGTGCAATGCTTTCAGACTCTCCCTCATTATCGACCCCCAAATGTTTGCTGAACAAGTAATTTTTTAACTGGCACGCAGCTGCTGCGAAGAGATTGTTATCTTTATCACCCTTAAAGAATCTGGCTTGCGTCAACAGAAAACTGGAACCGACACATCAATTAATACTTCAACAATTTACCTCGCCACTGACTCAAGTCCCAATCCGCCATCTAGAACTACGCTATCACCATCCTAGAAACTCACCCAGGTCCGGAAGAACAGTGCAAAATAGACTGGAATTACGCTGACGCCCAGAATAAACACCTCATTCGAGATTCAAACATCGCACCTCCACTCCTGGCTTTGACATTCCTCAAAGACACTGGTGTACCATCAACCACATCGGAACATCAACAGTCCTATACACAAATCACCTTAATGAATGGAAGAATAAAAGCAAACTACAGTGCGATTGTGGTCATGCAACCCAAACTATGGGATTTTTCGTGAATCACTGTACTGACAAACTCTCTCTTGAAGCTTTCTCGTGGCTTGCAGACATCGACATCAGCATTTAGCTTCTGAATATATTGCCATACGAAAGAGTAGAATAGAACTGCCCGAGGTTATTTTTCTGATGTCTGAGTATCCTGTCCATTATTGGCAGAATGTATCGTAAAGAATGGCAAGCTATCAAAACTGGAGATCTCATTTCTTTGAAATGGTTAACACGCAACGTGAACAATTAAGTAATCCTGTTGAGAACTATACTTTACAATGTTCAAGTATTTTGTACATTACTTGAGTCTACTCTGCTGTAGTATCTTGCGATTACTTGAAGTGCCTGTGCAATATACAGTGTACGATGGCGACTATGCATCGTGTCACACCACCAAATTACAAAAGACATGCACACTTATGGACACGACTCTTTCAGCAGAATGGGGTATTACAACGATCGAGGACTTGTCTGTAACACATTGACATTACATATGTCATCACGTCCAGTTCCAAATAAAATTCGGTACAGTTCTAACCCATACATTACCATTTGAAAACATCTTCACTCACTTTAACCAATTGCGCCAAGCAAATGACTACTGTAATATGTCTTGCATACAAGCACACAAAGGCTGGCCTCAGAATGAAGTGCAATATAACTGCTCTATCCTCCTAAAAACTTCCATTATCCATGCGCCTTCGAATAATTCGCAATTATCCGTGTTTTTCCCATCCCGCGTTGAATGTTTTTCTATTATCGGATATTTTTGTCGTGTGACAAAGTGATCCTAATCAGCATGTTTAAATGAATGTGAAGTAAATATCCAGAAAACATCATGAGCAATACTAGCAGTATAGTAACGATCGTCCACATAACGCAGAAAATAGGAATTCATTTGTATACTCTATGCTTACCCAGGGACATCAGACTGTTAAGTGGGTTGCATATATCATATCTGATAGTTTTACATTAACAATGAAATTTAATTGCAGAACATTGCTAAAGTCCAGCGACGGACTGGCGTCCCGTCGTCGGGTGTATTCCTGCCTTACGCCCTGTGTTTCCGGGATAGGCTGCGGCTCACCGTGACCCTATATAGGATTAAGCGGTTTCAGATAATGAGATGAGATGAGACATTGCTAAAGTGGCGCGATGGTGCAGTGGTAAAAGCTCACTGCGCTCTGAGCCCAGAAAATCAGACTTCGATTCTCATCCATGACCTGGTCCTGGGACCCGCCTTCACCAAACTGAACTCACCAGCAGTGGCGAAGCACTATCAAAGAACCCATTGACGGACAAGGCGTGGGAAAACTGGTTCGACAAGGGTCTACAATTAAGTAAAATAATAACATTGCTGTATGCTTGTGCTGCTGTTTGGTGGCCTCGTCATTTAAGATTTAGCCATACTGAGACAAAGACAACTTACACAGACCCTCTTATCACAGTTTTCCTACAACTCTGCATCAACATATATGTTAATGAACATCTAACTGCCTCTTTTATTTTCTCTACCTCAATAGAGAGTCATCAATTGGGGCTCATGTCATTCACAAGGCAAAACCCCAGGACTCATAGATCTGCCCCGAGCCCTGAGACACACTGTGGATTAATAGCGGCCGGCACTAACAAGATCCGACACGCCCCCATTTTATAGTCAGACAGTACCGCACCAGGGTGCAGCTTCTGCTCTGCCAACTGCTGTGCATAACTCAAACAGATGCATACCGTCTTCATTATGTGCACTTGACTTTACAGAAGCATGCAGACCAGAACTTTCTGCATGCCACGGTTAAAATAAAATGGCTACACCGCATTACCTTGTCGTTTTCATGGGTTTTTTTCTTCTCAAAACGGTATAATGAATAGTTTATTTTATTGTAAAGAAGACGTAATGCTAATGAGCTTCGATTGCATTCGAAAATGCTATTTTTGAACGTGTAGTACATTAGTCGGAGTTGACTCGGAGAATATTTGTTCACAACAAAATAGTTAAACCAATATTGTTAAAACCTCAGGAGCTGGATATTATAAGAACAGGTGCAATATCAAAAATAATGTGATCTGGTTCAAGCCATATACACTTGATAATCTAGTTTAATCACAGGTCGCCTGCATGTGAACCTAGGATCACAATTGTACAAACTCATTTGTCAGTGGTTCGACCTCTGAGCCATCCAGCTACCATCTGTACGGTATGAATTTATAACCACCTGCATTCCAAGTTGCTGTATGACGGGTTGGGACGTTTATTTTTAGTAGGGTGTAGATACAATAGATATAATGTCACCTTCACACCTGCACGCCGTAAGCATGACGTAATGTGACTCAATAGCGTTGAGATATCTCCCAATCTCTGGGCAGTAATATATGTTTTGGAAATCCCGCATGCTAAGGCTATTTTAGTCCGATGTCACCCAGTTATAAAGCACACTACAGTTCACGAAGTACAACAGAGCCACAAATAGAATTTATAAAAACTTTCACAAATTGTCATAATCTCAGGGTAATGTGGTATATTTCAGAGATAGATGCTATAAATATGGTTTCAGAAAAGCACGAGTAATTTAGTGCTACAAAAATAGTAAAACCTTTTTTTTGTGAAATGGCACATTGAGATGCAGAGCGTAGGAGGTGTGCAGTATCTCACTGGATGAACTGTGTTTATGATGAAGCAATTATACGTTGGAAAGAACACTTGAAACAAAGAACATGATAATAATACAACTGGAATTTATGTGGCATGTCAATGAAACTGCATCGAAATACTCCACACAGAAAGGCACCCGAGCCGAGAGACTCGAACCCGGGACCTTCTTGCTGTGAGGCGTCAGCGCTAACCACTGGGCCACCGTGCCGCCCTCAGGTTCAGATATCACTTTCAAATGGCGTTATCTGTGGTTAGATATCGAACTCCAATAACCAGGTTCAGTGCAGTTCACTAACCGCTGCACCCCCACTCCACTCCTTTAAAGGTATATTTTTTTTTTAGAATTGAAGAATAATTATATACACAAAAGTGTTGAATGCTGATACAAAGTACAGTATTTATACAACTGTAAAGTATCTCAGCTCACAGATTCTGCTTACATTAAAACATTTAGGCCAAAAATTGTCAGCAAAAACTTCAGTTTCAACGTGCATTCCCAAAATGGTAACAAAGAGTGTATTAAACCATGCCGGTTTGATTAATCTTACATTTCCGGACTCCAGATGAGCCAAAATTCCACGACCAGACCTATTTACTCATCTCATCTCATTGTCTGAAACCGCTTAGTCCTATACAAGGTCACGGTGAAGCCGGAGCCTATCCCGGCAGGCACAGGGCGCAAGGCAAGGATATACCGACGATGGGACGCCAGTCCATCGCCGGGCACTGTGGGGCAATTTAGCCTGCGAGCCAATTAACCTATGTAGCAGCATGCTTTTGGACTGTGGGAGGAAACCGGAGTACCCGGCGAAAACCCACGCGGACACGGGGAGAGCATGCAAACTCCACACAGAAAGGCACCCGAGCCGAGAGATTCGAACCCGGGACCTTCTTGCTGTGAGGCGACAGCGCTAACCACTGGGCCACCGCGCCGCCGCGCCGCCCACCTATTTACTCGTAGCTGCAAATGAGATCACTTCACACCAATACTCCAACAACTGTAGAGTCCTCATCCAATCACATATAAATTTGAAAATCACAATTACCATTGGGCGGCGCGGTGGCGCAGTGGTTAGCGCTGACGCCTCACAGCAAGAAGGTCCCGGGTTCGAGTCTCTCGGCTCGGGTGCCTTTCTGTGTGGAGTTTACATGCTCTCCCCGTGTCCGCGTGGGTTTTCGCCGGGCACTCCGGTTTCCTCCCACAGTCCAAAAGCATGCTCCTGGATAGGTTGATTGGCTCGCAGACTAAAATTGTTCTGCAATGCCCGGCGATGGACTGGCGTCCCGTCGTCGGGTGTATTCCTGCCTTACGCCCTGTGTTTCCGGGATAGGCTCCGGCTCACCGTGACCCTATATAGGATTAAGCGGTTTCAGATTATGAGATGAGATCTGAATCTGTCCTGGACTTCTCTTCACCATCCTGCAATGTGGTGAAGTGTGATGAAAAAAACACTTATGACGGGCAAAGCACGTAAAACTCTAATTTGGAGAATGACTTGCCATTATAATTACTTTGAGTAACACCAAAATTATTTTAACCGTGCAATGAGATGAATTAACTTATTTTAGGTATCTTCAGATATAACAATGTCACCAAAGTCCATGGAAATGACAATTTTGAGCATCAATGCAAGAAAAAAACTTTACTTTAATGTCGGTTGAACATGGAGAGTCCTCAATGTTCTTTAATTAGAGTTCAGTTTAATTTGTTGGCAATCATGATGTGCCTTGAATAAAAATCAAGTGGTAAATGTGGCAGCGTCTGATCCTTATAATTGAGTGATGTATATTGAATGCATATATATAAATAGATTGGAGAACACACAGAGGATAGATGTGAAGCGTAGTTTTTACTGAAGAAAGTCAAGGGCAGGACCCATTGCAGAAAGGGATGATGGCTGGCAGTTGATAATAACGATTGGCAGCTAAAGGTAGGAATACACCCAAGAGGACATACACAACAGAGATGGAAGGATAACATCAGCTTGTCTGCAGGTGCTGGATGGCTTGTTATAGATAGATGTTTCTTATTACAGCAGAAAACACCCAATGAGTTTTCAAGCTCTGAATGCAGGATTCCTGCAATACAACAAACATTCGAACTGACCAACGCAACGACATATGAAATCAAACGGTGAATAAACAAACTCACAGCACCAACTTATGGTTACATTGTAAGGCTGTGCAAAATGGGGATGGCTTGTGGAGTCCTTCATACAACAGCAGTGGATGGAGATATTTTTTTTCAAAAATTATATTTCTATTCCAAAACTTTACACAATTTTGTAAAAAAAAAAAGATTACAATACAGGGTCACACTACACTTAGCATCATTTCCATTAAAATTCACAACTCACTGCAATAAATGAGACACAAAAAGTGTTACAGCCACCTACGGGTGCGGGCAGGAGTAACCAATGTGGGATAGGGAGAGGTTTGGTGAAATGGCAAGGGGTGGCTTTACCCCAGGAGCTCGATTGGGGCCGGCTGTACAGGGAAGAGTTTTAGTTTCACCGTGCGAGTGTCACCCAACAACACCAAGCAGTTGCGTTAACACGGTGTCAATTTAATAGCCCTAGTGAGCCAGTTTCACAACTCGCGTCATGGTCAAAATAGTATGCTCCATCGCTTCCCGCGCCATTATCCAACAACCTGTGTGCCTGCGCATGTATGATCGTGTAACTGGCCATAGCAGCTTCGTGCTGCATCATACTCGGCATGAATTGTGTTACCGGCACTGCTTCTGCAGTGCTGCAGTGCTGCTTCAAGCCAGTGCTTCACTTCCCCTGCACTCTCTGCTGTGGACGCTCACTGCTCCGTGCTGCACACCCGTCAGGTTCGGTCCACGGCTGGATTGTACCACCTCATCGAGACAGTCACGGTGATCCTGCAGCCAATGGATGCTTTGCCACCCCAGTGCCGCTCACCCACTGTACTGCTGAGCCACGCGTGTTCCTACACAATTCTGCCAAGCAAGCCTCTCGCAAGAGCTTTCTATTAACTTGTACCATGCGCTCTGTTGAGCTCTATCTGTTCCTGCTTCACCATTGTCACGGTGTCTCCTTGTGCTCTCTTCCGTTTGTTTACTCCGGTCCCTTCTCGGTGTCTCTCTCCCAGTGTTTCTCTCAGTCTCATCCGCGCACCACTTGTATTCGCCCCGGACATCCGTTCCAGCTTCAACCAGTTTAGTCCGGGTTGTTCTCCGCCCTCAGTTCCTCACATGATCTCATCTCATGTGCCTCCACCGGTTTCAATCGACACATTTAAGCTCCCCCAGCAACAGCTTTGATGAGCTCATGCCACATGAGTGGAAAATTAGTTACTGTTCATGCTCTGTAAATTAGCCTTTGTGCAAACAGCCACGTCAGCAATATAACTGGTTTTCATCTCACAGCCACATATGCACTTTGCCTAAGCATCTTGAATCGGATCCATTGAGTGGCACCCCGCCCGGGGCTTACCACTGTCTTAGTCTTTATGCACATCTTCGTGTGGCATACGTGCATTGCCACATTCCCCCTGCCTCTCTGTGGTTTCCTCTTGCCTCTGTGGTGATGCAAGTCGTCCTAGATAATGCTGTCTGTTAAATAATAATAATAATTGTATATGTGCATTTGTTCAGTTCTATCTATGAAATGCATACGCAGCATATGGGCGTGTACGCCCAGTCCACCTCGGGGATGCATAAGTGTTTATGTGTGTAAAAGTGTATGCACGCTTGAATACTTGACAGATGGACACATTTCATGGTGGGGCTATTTTTTCTCGCTTCGCTCTCAGTGGTATGTTGCTAATCTCGAGGGCCATCAGTTTTCATTTCCTGACCTGCTGCTGGCTACAAAACTGACAGTTCAAGTGGACGACCATTACTAAACTGCACGTACGCAATACAAGACCCCTAATGTTTTTTTTAAAGGTCACTCAATGAAAGACGTATCTTTATTGTTTTAATGCTCCAGTTATACACACGCTCAATATGTTTACACTGGCAGTGCTTGCCCTTTTGGAGCCCTAACCAGAAATCATATTTAAAGCTCAGCATTTGGTTTGATCAAATCCTCATTAGATGACAGAAGAGATATAGGCAAGATATATGTAATGAGATAAGAAAATAGATACGGTAAGGGCAAGACAAAGATAACATATTCATTGGCATTTCATGTATTTGGTTTATAATTTGAATTTGATCTAATATTTGAGTCATCATATTCATTTAATGAATATGGGACGCCTTAAACTGCTTAGGAGCCCTAAGCATCTACTTAGCTGGCCTACGCCGACTGCAGCGATTGAAGAGAAATGAAACATAAGCAATAAAAATATTCTAAGTTAAAGTTAATTTTGATTGCAACAGATATTTAACTAGTCTTGTCAAAGGAGTAGCAAAGGCTGTAGCCGTACTATACACACCACAAAATCCAATAAAGGTTTTGCTTTAAACTGCAGCATTCAAACAAAAATTACATTCATTACAGGAAATAATTTACAATGACTCTACAGGTACTGATGCATGACTTAAATGTGTGGTGTCAGACGTTAATATGATGTTAATATAATGTGTATGCATTTAAAATGGAGATAACTGAAACTGCCTCATTATGACTAAGATTTCATTAAAAGTGTTCAAATACCATACCTGATGACAACCATATGGCTGCAATCAGGACATTGCAGACTATTAGATAAGTGAAAAACATGGCCCATTGTTGATATGAAACTGTTAGCAGCAATATCTGTAAGCTGCACTATCATACCATCATAGCAACCATACAGTAAGTAGCCTTTAGATTTCCTAGTTCATGACTTTAAAACACATGTTTTCGACAACAAAACCAGTTATACCCAAATATCCACGTCAAAATAAAAAAAAACATCCTGTAAGCGAACAGTTGTTTTTAACTGAACAATAGCCAGTAGTTGGGAAGGATTTAAAGAGGAAAGAACCAGGCTAATTAGGTTGTCCTTGAAGTATTTTATAACGTTTAAAATGCACGTATAGCCAATATTAGCTGTCAGCACGGATATTAAAACCATCGTATATACATAAATACACACGTTCAATAAAATTTAACATAAAGTATTGTTTTCGACATCATATGGTTCACAAGTAGTACACTTTGGAGGCGGTGTTTAAAAAAAAAATAAGTATCAGTGTATTCTTGATTTTTTTACAGGCAACATGACCTCTTATAAATAAATTGAATTACAGTATTGATTGCTTAGCATTTTTATATTTTTGAAATACATTACACGACATTGTATTTTAAAATGAATGATAATGTACATCAACTGCCCTTTTGATGACAACTTCCACATGCCGTGCTGGTCATGGAGGTTTTATGACAAAAAAATCACCACATTGGTCAGTAAAAATCGACAGTGGGCAGAATAGATCTGGGAATATAGTGCTATACAGCATAACAGTGCATTATAGTGCACTGCCATTGACTACCCAAGTTGATTAACAGCAGCCTATAACACCTGTACCTATTCATGGCAGTCATCAAGCCAAACCCTATCCAGGTTCAAAAGCCTGATTAGCGTTTGAGAAGATATATTGATGGTGACTGAGACCATCATCCATCACTAAATTAACTATGGCTGCTCAGGACACACTGCTACAACCAAGAGAAGGACAATACTTAATTACAACCAAACATAACATCTCATAAAAATGTGATTTGTTGAGAGTAAAATACCTGAAAACCAATGGCATTAATAAATTAAGTTTTAAGGAGCCCCACCGCACATTATACAGCACATTGTATAGCACACTAATACTTACCAGTAGGAATCTTGTTCTTGTCAATTCCAAAAATCCAGGAAAGTACAGTAAGTATAGTGTGCACTTGAACATTTTTAGAAGTATAAACGTTTTTACAATCATGTCTATTGCAGATTACACGTAAGAGTGGGGTTCAAAAGTAGCATGCAAGAAGTATTCTAAGCATAATATATTTAAAAAAAAAACAAGTGTTTTGTGTCAAAATCACATGCCATGTCACCGCAAAATATAAAATAACAAAACTCCACTTTGCCAGTCCACGGTTGAATGAAGTGTTCTCTCAGTACTGTATGGCCAAGGGGGGGTTTTGGCTACACTTCACCATGCTGATCAGTGAAGCTTCTTGAAATGGGGGGCGGAGCAGTTTAGATCTTTGCATCAAGTGATATTACGGGTGGCAGTGGAATGAACGAACCACTACACATGATCATCATAAAGTTCCATTATAACCAGTGTACAGCAAGTTAAAAATACGGCAAACCTTGTTAAGTAACTTAATCTAATCTACAGAGAAAAACAGTCACACTATTACTTTATCTCATCTCATTGTCTGAAACCGCTTAGTCCTTTACAGGGTCACGGTGAAGCCGGAGCCTATCCCGGCAGACACAGGGCGCAAGGCAAGGATATACCGACGATGGGACGCCAGTCCATCGCCGGGCAGTGCGGGGCAATTTAGCCTGCGAGCCAATCAACCTATGTAGCAGCATGCTTTTTGGACTGTGGGAGGAAACCGGAGTGCCCGGCGAAAACCCACGCGGACACGGGGAGAGAACTCGCAAACTCCACACAGAAAGGCACCCGAGCCGAGAGATTCGAACCCGGGACCTTCTTGCTGTGAGGCGACAGCGCTAACCACTGGGCCACCGCGCCGCCCACTATTACTTTATGTTTTCAGTTATTCTATCAACATTATATGGCATTGTATGTTACAACAGTACCAGCACAAATAAATAAGGATGTTGCGTCAGATTACAAAACCTTTCTTTGGCTCAAAAATATTTGAATACTGCACTTAATTTGCATACTGAATAAACAATACAAGGCATTAAATACCACAACATATAATGAAACGACAGAAACGAACACATATTTGACATGAGCAATCACTAAGAACGGCAATGAAAATGTATACACACAAGTTTTTAAAAAATCAGATATCACAATGGTGGAAGCTACATAAACTATGCAAAGCCCCATCCCAAACTTGGCAACCAAAGCCTCACAAAAGACCGTAATCCCAAACTGAGCTGCCAGCTGCACTGCCCAGGGATTTTTGTCTTTTAATCCCATAAAACCTTGGCTTTTCAAGTCCAGGTTAGTTCTAGCCACCAGTCACCATGTTGGAGAAGCCAAATTATGGAAGCACAGCTACAGTAACTTCCTACGCAAAATGTGTCTATGGTGTGCAAACTAAGGATCAGACTTTTCATTTCAGTTAAAGTCATTGTATGTTGATTGTATGGTTAAGTAACCCTGATTTGTAATGATGTAACCCTGATTATCTTCATCAGCTCCAGTCAATGCAGTGTTAAAGTTCTCCCCAAGTCACCACCACCTTTCAAAATCCTGCTATGGAATAATCCCCCTAACACCTGCACAAAACTGATATCACTACTCTGATATCTCTTTGATGAACATCATTATTAATACCCATTTAATCCTGTACAGGGTCGCGGGGGGAGGGGAGGAGCCTATCCCAGCAAAGGGCACACATTTGTGGCAAAAATCTAAAAATTGCTTTAATAAAATGTATGCATTGCCCTTGAAACTGATTCGCCCACACCAGAGACGAATTTCTTTACAGCCAAGTCACAGGCTCTAAAAGTATTGCCAAAAGGTAATCAATGCAGGACAACGCAACTATCAATGCATTAGTAGCTCATGTGGAGCAGTTAAATCTATGGGTAAATTTAGCATACATTACAATGCTTGGCATATACTGTTGGAATAATTTTGAAACCATGTTGAAACTACTCTATATTATTTCATAATTTGGTTAAACAAAAATTACAACTAAAGCGTGAAAAAGGTATTAATAACATGGTTGATCAATGTGAAGCAGTAGTAACAAATGCGCCTCACAGTAAGTCCTGCCCGAGGCAGTTCGATTCCCACCTGGGTGCCTTTCTGCGCGGCGATTGTGTTTCCTCTCTGGTTCCCTCCTACAATCACAACAATCACTGATTTATTATTTTGCCGATAAGTCTCTGGTTAATGTGGGCGCCGGCTAACTACGTGGCTACCTTCTAACCCTTCCAGATTTTTGTGAAGTTTCCTCGTGCCTCATTCCAACTGCAGTGCCAGAGTAAAAGTCGTTCACTAATGCAATTGAAATAAATCCGCCCTTTCCCGTGCAACAGAAAAATACCAAGCCGTCAAATAAGTAAATTTGATTGGTTTTCACCAGAATGTTAACTGAACCTGATACACAGTGCACTATCCCTTTGTATATGCATCATTGTCAATACTGATTTAGTTCTGTACAACACATGGCTACAAGACTTACATTTCACATGCTATACTGATAGGTATGCAATTGAATTTGCGTATTTCACTAAGGTGTCGATGATCCAATAAGAGACACCTTTTTTTTATCAGACCCTTGCAATCATCATAAAACTAAAGAATAATAAGTGACACGTAACAACAGAGACCAAAGGGAGAACCAATTAGCCAGAAGATGGAAGTGTTTATTCTTGGTTCCCAGTACTTGCAAATGAAGCATTCATTATATGTACAGTTCAACCGAAACAAGATTGATTGGTACAGGAACAAAAAAAACAACACATATTAAACCAGTGTCTTTAAATGAAAATGTTCTAATGAAAGAAATAGATATTACCATTATAGCCTTTAGTGCATGTAATGTGTACTGCAGTAGTGTATATTAAAAGCAAACAAAGGCTTGATAGTGGTATGCAAACACCATTCATTCTGCCTTCTTAAATTGATATACACTGTATAACTTAAAATACTTGTAACCATTTACAGCTAACAATGCTACAGTGATCCTCCTATGGCCCTATCTGACTTACCAAACGTTGGGATGTTGCATATTACCCAGCAAATTCTACAATGTTTTAAGACTGTCAAGGCTCTCTTTAAATATAAACTACAAAAATATTACACAAAGCCATCAATTAACTTGTGCATTGTTTGTATTTTCAGCTCCGCGATAAACTGCCTCCTCCACACAGCATTTCGTCTGCGATAGCTCTCCGCTTCGTACGCCTACACCTATCTTTAGATAATTGATGAGCTTTGTCGTCATGGTAACAAAGGTGCTTGTCCCGTGTCAGCATCCATCAGCACGTACCGAATTCAGCCTGACGTCACATTGATGCAGTCGATTCTCACATTGAGAAAGACTGAATAAAAAAATACAACACTTGCATCAATACGTACAGCAATGTCAAGGGGAGATAATATAATCGTGAAAAAACCCACAAAATAAAGCAATGCTTTGGTTGCAGAGTATATAACAGTCCACAATCAGTGGTTGCAACAAATAATATTAAAATCTGCCATACGATGGCATATAAATCACATTGGACTTGTACCCTGGCAGTACTTTAATAGTCAATACATTAACATAGCAATCGCTTAATCTTTACATTATAAACACTTTAACATGAAGTTGAAACAAATAATTAATACGAACATAAAATAACCTTCCCGGTTCCCCGATACCATTGTATAGCCAGCCATACACTTCCGATTAACACTGTGACATTAACTTAAATGTCCTCAAAATTATGTTAAATGGAGATACAGTATGTCAGATTAACACACCTTAAAAGGAACACTGTCAAAAGACTTCAAAAGAACTATGATGCAAAAAGTTACTCAAAAGTACAATGAAAGGGTCAGCTCATGACATTAAATGGAAGATTACAAAGCAGTCATAACGAAATAATTATGCACGTAAACAAAGTATTCAACTAAAATCGACAAAATTGTAAGATACTTCCTTATTAAAAACAGCTCAAAAAAGAATTATACTTCGTTGGAAAGAGCATACATTGTGAGAAGTTTTACCATTACAGTACATCACACTGTGAAGAAAATCGTGTGACACAAGTGTAAAAACGCACACAAAATGCCACTGTGGTCCTCTACTGTATGTAAAAGTCCAGATTTTAGTTGTCATCATTAACATAGCTCAACAAAAATCCCTAAATATTTGTTTTTAAAATCCGTATTTAGCTCAATGGAGTTCATGCGTTCACAACTGCATACTTTACAAAACAACAGTGGGAAGCAATCGGCCCACTGAAAGATTCACAGTCGCATAACGATTCACTGGTAATTATATTGGCATATGTTTAATATCCTAGAACAGGAACATCCATTCAACAAGAGTTGTCCAGCTCAAAAAATTACCAATTATCTAAACGGTTGCTCACTTAAACAAGGTGGCATCTATAGGCTTCACAAATGTACTGCTTAATACCAAAAAATAGCTTTCCACATCAAGTTATAGCTTAACTTATACCGTAAATCTTTGTAACCAAACGAATGTTTTGGATTGGATTAGGACACAATAGTTTGACCATTTTTGTCATTAACCCTCCACCAATCAATAAATTTCTCACTTCTCATTCGGTAAGGATTGTGACACTCATCTATTTTAGAAGCTATAATTGCCTAGGGATCAACTGCTTGATGTAGGCTACAGGTGGCAGAGCTGATTAGTTTGTCTGAAGTAGTATTACGCTCTGGTATTGGTCAGTTTGAACATGTTGCATTGCAGGAATCCAGCATCTAAATTCTAAAACTTGCAAACTTACTGGGTACTTTTTGCTGAAATAATACACATCTATGTAGATAAATATCTATGCAGTGGTAACATCTGCACCTCACAAAATTAAAGTCCTGCTCGAGACTGTTCGATTCCCACCTCGATGGCCTGTGTGGAAGTAGTGGATTCTTCCTCTGTTTTGCGTCGATTTCCTCTGGGTTCTCCAGTGTCCTCCCACACTCATTTACTAATTCGTCAGGAACGTAATATATTGAAGTATCTGACGGGTTGACTCCGGCTGACTTCGTGGATTGTCTACTCCCCCCCC
>JAZEWT010000017.1:16476999-16494099 GCA_036362905.1 Mordacia mordax
TTACCTCATCTGAGTCGCTCGCTCTTCAAATACCTTCTACATCGAATCGTGCGAGTTACGAATTTTATATAAATTGAACTTATGCTGGAACTAAGAACATACACTACCGAATTCTGTTCGCATATTGATGCTGCAATTACGGTTTATGGGTGAATCGCCCCTGCGTGCATTAATGAGGTGTCAAAATGAAACTCGTTCATTTATCCAACGTTGGGCAATTGACCCCGAGACGATAACATGCAAACTAAACATAACATCACATCCCTTCAGAAGAACAGTTTTGTGACGGTATCGTTATTATAAAAAGAGCATTGCCTATAGATTTGCGAACACATTTATATAACCTACATATCTGTGTTGAGTGGTGGAGCCTTAATGACAAGGATTTGACATTTCTTTATGACCTAAATCAAAAACAAAAATGCATGTACATTGACTTTTTGGAATGAAATTTATAAATATGAATAACCATTTTTGTAAAGCACAGCCCAGCCCACATGTATGATACTAATAAAAATCTGAGATGTAGATGTGATTGTGTCTGTAAATAATGAAAATGTAATGGGATATTAAATGGCTGTCCCTTTTTACAACACATTTAAATATCAAAACATGCCAATAAAATATCACATCAGTTTATTACGTGACATCTGACTTCTCATTATTGGTACATACAAGAAAACCATAATTTTTCAGCTTAAATGCCGAAAAGATCACCACTTTAAACATACATTCTGCAATATCTATCTGTACATGATTGTAAAAAAGTGAGATATTTTTCAATTCTTCCACACTAATGAAAAAGCACACAATGGCAACTGTTGTTCAACATAAAATGCCACTGATGGAAAAATGCTATTAAAACATTGCTTCGTCTTTCTGATATACGTTGTTAGATAACCGAACATTGAACACTAAGAGCATTATGAACTGATAATGAAATAAAAACAATTTGGATGTTTTGTCATTTGATGCTTCCAAATGTATGGTACGTTCCTGTTTGCCAACTGAAGTGAAGGGTCATCTTTTGTATTCCGGGTCCTTCTCACACAAACAATATAGCATGAGCCATCTCTCAGAAAGCCTCCAGTGTTTGTGTGAATTAGCAGCATCTCTTTAACAGCTCCAATTGTAATGGAGCCAGCTGGAATTTCTAGGAGGTGCTGAGGCTCTAAAAGTACTTATGAAACACAAAAAAACCCACAAATGTAACTAAAGTCGAATGTTTCCATCCTGCTTCAACAATTGTCCAAAAAGCCTCCATTCTGAAATGACAAAGAAAAAAGGTTTAATTTGACATCTATGTAAAAAAAAACAGTTGCTTATGATTCAATGTACAGAACATCAGATAAAATAACGTGTAACACTATTTTTAAAAACCTCAAAAACAACCACTGCAAGAATTAATCATATTTTGGTCAGGCAACTTTAAGTGCTTATGAGTTGCACACAATAGTACACACACACACACAATGCAACCCGCTAATCCATGCAGGTCATCCATAAAAGTGGCATGTGTGTCAGACACACTTGTTAATTGTGTTCAGCTCTGATACAGGAAATTCCCTTAACCCACAGCACTGTAATTCATAATGCTGAGATTTTAATGTGGGATATTGGAAGCCAGATTTAGGAAACACATTTATCACAAATAGGTTTATATAAATTTAGGCGCACACATGAAGATGAACTTTATAGTGCAACAAAAACACCCTTTAAGGCTCGTGAGTATGAAAGCCAATTTCCATGCATTTAGTGATGCCTTTAATACACCTATGATTAAATTATATCTCGATAATTCGTGGGTGAATTAGTCAAGTTACTGGCTTAACCAAGTTTTCAAAACATAAAATATATTTACAAGAGTGATTCAGTGTCCACTGACTGCAAATGTGTCTGCAAGTAAGTAAAATCAGATTATACTTTCTATGCATTGACCTGTTTGTGTTTTACGAAGGTAAATAGTATGCATTTCTAGCCTAATATAAATGTTTTGTTGTATCAGTTTTTATTTCTTGGCTGCTCCTCCATCCTATTACTCTCTCATAATTGCGAGTTGACTACGCTAAGGATGACATTGACAGAATTGCTCTTGAGATGCAAGATTACATTTTCAGAAAATGAACTATTTTCAATCACGTTTCTGTCATTGAGTCATTTTGCATGTCTTTCTACTCTAACATTTTCATACTACATTACATTTTATAAAATATGAAGCGGACAGCAGCCAAGGCATATAAATCAGTCATAGAACTCAATCAAAATGCTACTATAACAAAAGCGGTATGACCTTTTCTATTTAAAAAAGTGATAACCTCTATCTGTTCTGTCGTGATAGCCATGCAGCATTTTCCTTCGCTTTCCCTTTCATCGTTTTGCGTTCCACATTGGTGGCATTATCTGCTGTTATCCTGAAGATTCTCCAACGTGGGAGGCAAAACATCTCGAAAGAGAGAGAACAGCTATGAACAGCAAGTCTCACACATTGAGCTGTGAAAGCTGACATCAATATAGTGATAACTTCATTTTAAAGTTAGTTAATAGTCTTAAGCCCAAGACAATGACACAAGGGACTGCTGTCTCACTGAAGGTCATTACTTACCAGCCATTATGGTTTAGTTTCGTGATGAACATTTGCTATAATTTTCAAGATTAAATCTCCCTAGAAATGTTTGTTGAGCATTATAACCGTTTGTTTTGTAAAGCATAATTTAGCATTTTAAGTTATAACCGAGGGTTAAAATGTAATTCTACTACAAAAACTGCATTTTTTTTGTCAAACATAAATGAAACGGTCCTCATACAGAGGCCAATATAAAGCAGCTCAAGCATCTACACACTTGATTTTCAGGAATGCTGTTCCTACTACATGCAAAGAAAAGGCGTACCCATTTACTGGCATCGTATAGTAACGATGGGCATGCGGGAACACGAAAGCACACACAATTATACCAACATAGTCTGTGTCAATACGAAGAAAAAGGCTTGCAAATCATTGCCAATGTCAAGAATGCTTCAAGGTTGTGTCAACAGTTATATTAACATTTCAAATGCAGTACTAATAGGCCATTAATATGCAGTTTATAAACAAACACCACCTTCGGTCACTAGCACAGCACACCTATTATTTGAACTAGCAATAGAACTATTGTTATCCTAACTACAAAAATCACCACCTTTAGAAGAAATTTTAGTGCAAACAACCTGTTCTACAAAACGCAAAACAAATTGTTCATACAATAAACTAATCGACTTGGATTTCATCACTAATTTTCACTACTAGGAATAAAATCGCACCTGAGAGCCTGTAAGTCTCATTCAGCTCTGACGCACGACGTTTACATTCTGTATGTCAATGACTACAAAATGGAGCAATGTTTTAGCACAGATAAGAACTGAAATCCTCTGAAAAGGTGCAATGACGTTTCGGCATTTCGTTGAGAAGAATAGATGTATGGATAGATTTATACCTAATCCCGATAAAGAAATGTTTGTTGTCCAAATTACTATTTTTTTTTTAAACCATCACGTGGGGAGCAGGGAATGCTCCCATATTGCTTTTACATGATCTGAATTATCCACAATATCTAGTGCAATAGAGTATGCGCACAAAATAACTATGCGTTTGAACAGCAGGTTTCCTTCCCTATAGTTGTGCAGAGGAACGAAAAACAACTCGATCTGAATATCATGGGAATTAGTGTTTTTTATTACACTTAATTATAATACACCATTTCCACTTTGAGCATGCTCACATATTAATAATAAATATGATTATGTTTGGCTGTTGATATTACCATGTGAAATTTGTATATTTACATTCGTATATTTAAATAAGAGTCTGGTTAAGAAAGCACGAGTTAATAATAATTGCACTTCTATAGCGCTTTTCACCCGGGGGTCACAAAGCGCTGCACAGAGCTGCCCAGAGAACGGTATGTCAACAAAAAAAACATCAGAGCGGTTCAGTTGAAAGTCAAATAATGGGTATAATTTAGAGAAAGACGTAAAAGAAGTGATACAAATAATTGTTAAACAAACGAATGAATAAGCGTTTCCGAGCAGGCGCAGGTCGGCAGTCAGCCATCATCTCGACGTGACAACAGTGAGCAGCATCAACAGTCCTAGCCAGATGACTTCGAAGCCTTATGGAAGAAGTAAGTTTTGAGACAAGATTTGAAGATGCCCAGAGACTCAGTGGACCGAATTTCCAATAGAAGGGCGTTCCAGAGTCTGGGAGCAGTGCGCCAGAAGGCTCGTCACCCTTCAAATGGAGGTGCGACCTGGGCACATGCAGCAAGCCCATACTGGAGGCATCCTCATGCCTCCAACGTGAGGTGAAACGTCACGAGGAGAGGAGAGAGAGCCATCGACGCGGCTGTCCCGAGAGAGCAGCTTTTCGAAGCAATCATCATGCATCGAGCCGTGAAAACCTACGATCTTGAGCTTGTCACAGTTATCAGTCCGAATGCTGTAAAAGTGGTTGGTCAGGGCACAATCAAGCGCTTTTCGTTAGCGTTTGAGGTGGCCTTTAGAGATTTGAGCGTGAACAGTGAAGTCAGATTTTTTCCAAGTCCGTTCAGCCCAGTGTGGATTCACCTTGAGGGCTCGGAATTAAGCAGCATACCAGGAGAATGATTTTCTACCTGAGACATAGCATACGTTGTTATCGAGTTGGTGTTATATAGTTGTTGTTATCTAGTTTATAAAAAAAATGCTTTTGATTAAGCGTCTGGGCCTGAATTATATTGAATCATATATTGGGCCATTATCTTTAAATTCTCCACTAATTTTCAACAAGTCCACAATGTGTCCAAATTAGTTAAGGAATTGTATAAACATTAGAAGATGGTTTGGCATGTGGGTGTTTTTTCACTCAGACATCTCATACTGTGTATATATAAAGCAAAATGTACCTAACCATGGGAGGTGTGGTGGCATAGTGAGAAGCACTGTCACCTCACAGCAAGAAGGTCCCAGGATTGATTCCAGCTCAGGTGCCTGTGTGGAGTTTGCGTGTTCTCCCCGCGTCCGTTTTAGTTGGGTACTCCAGTTTCTTCCAACTCGCCAAAAACACACTGCTGCCTTAATTGGCCTGCTCAGTGAAATGTCCCAAAAGTGTGCCCTGCGATGTACTGGCATCTTACCCCGGGTATCGCTCCGCCTTGTACCCTATGTCTGCCAGAACAGGCTTCCACCCCCCACGCCCCTGTACAAGATTAAGCTGGTATTGATAAACATGATGATGAGCCCACCATTACATCCACCCATAAATGCAAGTCTTAGAATTCCTATGATGCCATTAACAAATTCACAATGCCCTATGCAGGGCTGGCTTTTGTGCAAACAAATTATACTGCCAACCTTGATGGTTATGAATAAGCAATATACACTGGCAATTTAAGTCAAAAAAATAGACTATACATATTGCTGCATGGGTTATCAGTTCGGCTGTACAGATAGCTATCCGATGTTTTTAGGTTGTAATGCACTCTGTTAAGTGTTGTGTGACGTTTAGTTCCGCACGCTGGCAGCTTGTTCAGTTTGATGTCAGTCACGAAAACACAACATATGTTAATTACTTATATATCGCTCAATGAAAATTACTTCACTTTAAAAGTGAAATGCCTCTTATCTACATGAAAGCGGTGTTGTAGGTGCTTCCTGTGTGTTATTATCGCAAAGTCTGTTATGTGCACTTAGATTGAAATGATGGATTTTGCACCCACCTAAACCACTTATGGTGATACATTTTATGAGCACAAAAGCACATATAGGCTGACATCCCATTTGACTCCTTATCATTATTACTACCGTTACCATCAGTAAATTTTAAAAAAATGTCTTGTTGTCGTATTTTAACGACGACAAACTGACCCCTTAAGTTTTGTGTGCAATCAACACCAAATATTATTTGCTCATTAACTCCTTACATCCATACAGAAGTACATACGCATAGAGGGAAGCACTGATAGAAAAGTAACAACTAAGGAACAATGAGGCATGTCACGGTTGTAAATTTTACAGTTAAACCACAGGGGGGTTGATACAATTAATTTCTATTACACGGATGTCTTAAATGTCCAGAAAAAACAATCTAATTATCTGATTACATCATGGCTAATATAGCAAAGTACCCAAAATAATTCATGAGAGTCTAGTACCCCCATGAATAAAATACTATTGCATAATAAGCGTCTGTATTTTAAATCATATACACATAGGCTTTAAATTGTTCTGACGTAGTAAAATAATAAAAGCATATAGCTACAGAAAGAGACACTGCATGCTAGTCCTAGTCACAAGAATATATATCCTCACATGGCAGGTATGTCTTGCATAGCCCTGAATTAAAAGTCGTGTTACAAGTTGCATTTAAAAGTCACGACGTTAGGCTTAGATTAAGACACTAAATTAGTTGGCCAAATATATGGTTAAGGTCTCAAACTCAAATTTTATTGCAATTTTACGGTAGTTATGCAAAAGTCTTACTAAAACAACATCATTGAATAATTCAACTATAGTTAAAACGAACAGGCAATCTAAGCTTATGGAATTGCTATGCAGTAGAAAACTGCACATGATTGTATTTTCAATTAAAGTTTGAACTGCGCTTGACTGTCAAGTAATTATTCTTTTAAACCTGAATTGTCATTATTATCAATACCCGTTAAATCGTGTACAGGGTCACGGAGGGCTGGAGTCTATACCGGCAGAGGGCACAAGGCAGGGCTATACTCAGGATGTGAGGCCAATCCATCGCAGGGCACTGGGGGCAATTTACTCAGCAGGCAAATTAAATTAGGCAGCATTGTCTGTGGACGATGGGAGGAAACAAGAGTACCCAGCAAAAACCTATGCGGACATGGGGAGAACATGTAAAATCTGCAGAGAAAGGCACCAGAACCAGAAACCAAACATGCTGCTCATTGCAACGTGCCACGAACCGAAATTGTCCTTAATATATTTACCAGCAACTTGCCCTCTCCAAAATGATATTATACTGTCAAACAATTTAGCCTTTGGTGAAAAATAAAGCTTCATGCAGAAGACTGCGCAAACTTACACATACCATCTAAAGCTACTATGCTACATTTAACATATTAGACATAAACAAAACTTACCCTGTCATTCAACGCTGAAACACGTCATGTCTTGTACTGCGCCAACCAAGCCTTCACCTCAGCCGTCAGTCGCTTTGTAGCTCTGGCAGCTTCTGCCACGGCCTGTCGGTAGCGACCTTTCCTCTTGCGGTCAAGTCGGGCTCGGAAGCTCTCTTGGAAGGGCGCCAGCTTGGCCAGAGACACAGCCGAGGTGGTGTGCGAGCCAAACCATGAAACAAGTGCTTCACCACTCTCCTGCTGTCCTCCCGGCCCAAGCTCTGGGCTTAGGCCCAAAACACAGGCAGGCCACCAGGGAAAGCCATGTATTTTGGCCCACACGACGTCTCCAACATGTACCTTACGTCCATCTGGTGTAAAGCACTCTGTTATGGCCGAATCGGCAGTGCGCACTCTCACCGTCAGTGGTGGCACAGCTCTCTGCTGCCTTCCACTCTCTCTGTCGCCATGGCCAACCATAACACCGTCAGGTGGGAACTCATCCGATGAACCGCCATCTGAGTGAGATGCTGAATGTGATTCATTTTCACTTTCGTTACCGCTTGCAGAGTCCTCGGACAGATCGGAGGCACCAATTCTGGGTGATGTCTCTCGGTCACTTTCTGTCGCAGCCGATCGTCGCTTTATCCTTAAATGAATGAACCGCCCGCCATCAGACTCCTCTCCGCAAACACTGTCAGATTTAGATCGCACTAATGAATCCACCTCAGGAGGGGAGTCCGTCACAGCAGCTCTGTCACCAACTAGCTCAGCTGTGTAGACTGCTACACTGTCCCCATTCTTAGGTCCGCGAGGTCTAAGTCTGATTTTTGGCGTTGTTAATGCAGCATTCGCTGGATGTCGGTGGTGTTGTGTGGGCCTCGTGATTCTCAACTTGGGAATTGCTGCAGGAACATCAGACGTTGTGGGTGTTGTAGGTCTCCATTTTTCACCCTCGTTTGGGCCACCCCTACCATTCTGCTGCTGTTGCTGCCCTTTTTTATGCCCAAAAGTGTTAGCACTGTGCACTTTTGAAGGAATTTTTACGACCTCACCTTTTCCTTGTGGTGTATTGTAAGATATTTTTATCACAGGACTCCTGTGCACTACGTCCGATTCAAAGCAATCATTGTCTGCCTTGCAGTCTCTCCGCATCCTCTTCACTGTCGAGTCCATATCTTCTGGCCGGCGTTTCCGCAGCTTATCATCAACAATCAAGTCACATGGAGCGCTGTTACGACGTCCAGAATCTGCTTTGGATTTGCTAGTACCTAGAAATTAAAATAATTCATTAAGATAACCATATCAATAAGATTTACTGTATAATTGTCCGAGCATGAGTTATCTCTTAATACTTTTTAAAGTAATTTTTTTTTATCAAATAACAAAAAAATGTAAGCAAACCTATCCGGTTTTATTTTTAAGTCTATTATTGACACTTCTTACCATGTCCACCAGTTGGCTTTTCTGAAGTGATGCAGCTCTTGCACCTCTCGCAGAGAACACGACGTGGCCGCAAAGTGATGGAGCTGACAATGAGCTTGCTTGGGTCATTGCGTGCGGTTCGTCGCTTGACGCGCTTGATGCGACGCGGAGGTGGCTGAGGCACAAGGAATTGGCCGTACGACTGCCGCAGCATGAGTGGCGATGGAAGTGGGTGGCTTTCATGATAAAGTAGAACCCCATTTCCCACAGCTTGTCAAACGAGGCAGGGAGTGGAAAGGAGGGAGAAGACAATAAGTTAAATAACAATGTGCAATGTGAATCACGGTTTAATTTTGACAACAGTTAATACATATGTGTTAACAATAGATTGTACAAGTACGGTTTCAACATTCGTTTTCTCAAAAACACAGCTGTAACTAGCAAATGTTTTCTTTTCATTACCACCTCTATCATTACATGCTAATAATACACGGTTCGATAGGACTGGGGTGAAAAAGCATAGGCAATTAACACTACAATAAAAAAAAAGTTAAATATAACTTAAGGTTTGCAAGTAACACTTCTGGTCATCTAAACATCTTAAAACATTTAGTGCACCTGCTCTTCTACTTAACATTTCCTAAATGCATTTGCTAAAAAAAAATATTTCTACATTGCTCCTCCACGTTTCATAAATACTCATACCACTGATCTACAGCTTGGTTCCCTCCCTTCACTGCCCCTCGTGACATCCCTCTTAACCAAAACACGTTTGCACTGTCTATTTCGATTCACGTACGTTTGTCATTGTGAGTCTAAAATGTAGCGTTTACTTGCAGGTGTACTTAACATTGTCGGCATCTCTTGCTGTCCTTATATTTTTACTTTTTTTTATTCGCACGTGTTTTGTTTACGACCGTCAAACACCTAGTTGTCCAATATTCGTTAAGCACCCTGTACTCGTTCTCTGGAATATTGATGTTTTGGTCTTTTGCATTTCCGTCTGCTGTGCTCAAACACCATGGATGGATCTTCCATACGATATAGCTAGGAAACTGGATAAACGAGATCATCCATATAACAAACAAATGCAATGAAAACGAATGTAACCTTTTCAATAACTCATACTCATATCAACATATTGATGTTCACAGCGAAATAGTTTAACTACGTATAACTAAATTAGTATCACCAAAACACTATACAATGCAACCATAATACTGCAGCATATACCATTGGCAGTTGGACACCATGGTAAGGAAGAAGGAAGATTGAATGCATGAGGTTGGCCATGTTTCACCACCGAGTCCTGCAGATGAGTCTGCTCCATGTCGGGCGCCTCTTTGGGTTGAGCAGCATCTGCTACTGGAGAGTCTGGTGGCTGCATCGAAGCCTGAGGCTGGGGCAGTAAAATAAGCTCAGATGGGCGCTGCTCACCCTTTGGGAATAATGCATCAAACCCTTCACATGGGCCGACCCTGAAAAGATAGATGTGCAAAAAAACGCAGTTACATAATGTGACATAAAGGTCAATCCTTGCAACATATAGGGTATGGCACTCTTTATTGAAATAAAAAATTTTTACGAGTATTACTATTCGCACCCTTACAAATTTCTACCAAATGAAGCCACTTTTTAAATGGTAGTACTTTCAATGGCAAATACACTACAGCAATCTATACCCCTAGATCCATATTTGAGTGACTCACCATTTACACTACATTACATGAGGTGCGGACAGCAAGAGCGATCAATCAATAGCACGAAAGAAATCCCAGCACTATAACACCACTGTATTGTAATGCTCAACTATTGTATCTTGACAGATCAGCAGCATCCCACGCACTACATATAGCCTGGGAAGACAAGAACTGGGATAGAACAGACACGATGGTAATATTTCGAAATTCTCTGGTGATGCTGCACATTTTGTTGGAACAATGTCAAGATTATAAGGCAAATACGTTTACAGATACAGCACGACAGTACGTAAGTATGAAATAACGACATTGATATTTAAAACTGACCAAATATACAAATTACTACACCACAGAAAGTGCTCTATATTCCTTCTTGGCTTCCACCATTTGCTTTCCGAGGCCTGCACATTTGCCTATACATAGCTTTTCAATGGAAGTCACGCCACCGTGTTGCAACACGTCAATTTACTTAAAATTACCTCTCAGTTTTCCACAAATTAAACGCAAACAGCATCGGTGCAACGGATACAAACAGATTTAAAGGGTTTGTAGTGTGTGAAATCGCTGATGGTTTTAATAATAATAATAATTGCATTTATAGAGCGCTTTTCACCCGAGGGTCACAAAGCGCTGCACTTAGATGTAAGATGACTTAATATCGATAATTTTGTAATCTAATAAGACCAATACAATGAACAATGTTAAAACAGAAGCGATATATGTAGAAAAAGAGAAAGGTTTGCGAAGGTTGTGGCTATTCAAAGTAAATGACAACACAAAGCAATATAAGAATGAGGCTGAAAAGAAAGTTTTAAATCAAAGCACACTATCAGCTATGGCACAAGAATAAAACAAGCATATCCATAGATTTAAACAAAAGCTGAAAAGAAATTTGCTTTCCAAAAATGTTACTTTCCAAAGCATCCTCAGGCACCCGGCAAATGCCTCCAACGTCGGAGGCATAACGTCGCAAAGAAGAGGGGGCACGCTCTACCCGATAATGCCAAAAGATCAGCTCTGGAAAGCAATTCTCAGACATTGAGCCGTGAAAACGTACATCAGTTCAATAGCTGAAATATGTGAAGATGCATGCTTGGAAACACGCTGGTATACTTAAAGATGAGCTGATGAACCAGGGAACACATACAAATCAAGAAATATTAATAGAATACATATACTGAAGGTTTTGGAAGGGCACACTACAACAGATGACGACTAATGGTGCAACAGACAACACTTGTGAAGAAAACGCAATTATATGTGGTCTCATCTCATCTCATTATCTGAAACCGCTTAATCCTATATCGGGTCACGGTGAGCCGGAGCCTATCCCGGAAACACAGGGCGTAAGGCAGGAATATACCCGACGACGGGACGCCGGTCCATCGCCGGGCATTGCGGGACAATTTTAGTCTGCGAGCCAATCAACCTATCCAGGAGCATGCTTTTGGACTGTGGGAGGAAACCGGAGTACCCGGCGAAAACCCACGCGGACACGGGGAGAGCATGCAAACTCCACACACAAAGGCACCCGAGCCGAGAGACTCGAACCCGGGACCTTCTTGCTGTGAGGCGTCAGCGCTAACCACTGCGCCACCGCGGTGAAACGGCAAATAAAGATGAAACAACGCGACAGAGGATTATATCTACAGGGATGGAGAGATGTGACCAGCTGATGTGTTGAAGTGAGATACATTATGTAATTATCGGCCCACGAGGCACAACGGCTGCGGACAAGTCCTTTCTCAAAAGTATATAAACATTAGCTTATAATTATGGTAAGCAAGACCAGGGCTACAGTCGTCATAATCCCAAAGAACGTTAATGAAACTAACACACTTCATCCAGCAAATTTAGGCACAAAATATGTAAAAATAAAAAGACTTTATTTTTCCGGGGGTGGAGCCATAGCAGAGTTGTTAGCACATTGCACTATAAATCTGGTCACCTGAATTTTAATCACGGCAAAGGCAAACATCAGCGGCTAGTAAGCTCTCAACTGGTCTTTGGCCATCTTTCACTATCTTACAATGACTGGCATGATGGAGTACTGTCAATTCTCTATCACCAGGGGCAAAGTTCGTCAAAGGGTTGAATTTACATTGTTTTGCGTGAAAATATGGAAGTCGTGTTTCATCCGAAATTGATTTTTTGAAATTCAGATACTGGGATAAGTGACCAAGAAGTCTTCAATCAGGTGTCCTGCTTGCTTGTTCCATATTCACCTGAGAGCGCTGAATGGGGGGGAAAAACGGTTACACATTTTATTGACTGAGTTCACCTGTTAACGCTAACAATATTGGGTTATGCTTCTAAAGCTGCAAATGAATTGTTTCCATAGTTACACGTCACGCTTATGTAATTTGAAGGAAGGAACGGGTCTATAATAGCCCAAAACCATAATTCCATCTTCACCCTGATAATTCTCTAACGTGTGTTTCTTCCTTTGGCTGTCACTCCCTTATAAACGTTGACCACCTGCCATAATCAATTCTAGAAATATGTCATACGCAAGTCCACATAGACTTCTTTACCGTTAATATGATGTTTATAACTAGCCTCATCTCATTGTCAGAAAACGCGTAGTCCTGTACAGGGTCGCGCTAAGCCAGACTCTATCTCGGCAGACACAGGGCGCAAGGCAGGGACACACCCAAGATGGGATGCCAGTCCATCACCAGGCACTGCGGGCAATTTAGTTTGCAAGCCAATTAACCTATGTAGTGGCATGTTTTTTGGACCGTGGGAGGAAACCGGAGTGCCCGGCGAAAAGCAAAGCAGACACGGGGAAAATATGCAAACTCCACACAGAAAGGCACCCGAGCCGAGATTCGAACCCAGATATTCTTGCTGTGAGGCGACAGTGCTACCCACTGGGCCCCCGTGCCGCTCGTTTATAACTAGTTTCTTCTCTAATCCAGATGTATCGGAACAAATAGATATTAATGTGCCATATGAATTTGCTCATGCTTGGCTTTTTAAAGAACTCCATCAACACTCCAAATAATCTCCACCAGTTATGTTGAAAGGCTAATTATCTCTGTTAGCCATTCACTGTTGCCATGGGAAACTTGGATTCTAAACAAATAGATTAGTTTTTTCAGACAATGGAAACAATGACTATGAACTACAAAGGCGGCATATGGCTGTCCATCTTTTTAACACCATAAAAGTCTTGTGACTTTGTGAAGTATCATCTAAATAAACTAAACAACATTGAAAAATCATAAAATATTACCTTTTCAAAAACATCCCAATATGTATTGAGAAAGCTCTTCTTTATTCGGTACAGTCTTAACGGATTGATATGGTACAAATTTGAAAACCACGGAACAGTGACTGTCATATTTGTATTCAAACGTTTAACTCAATTGGAGTGGTGTTCTATAAAAAAAGTTTGCTCATAAACATACTAGCATCAGTGAATGGTTCACTTTACGTGTTTGTCACAATATTGCTGTTTGGTGGGTCCATAATACGAACCACACCCAATTTAAGTTATGAATTCGAAAGTTGAGAAGTCAAGCATCCTTCTTAATAATAATATGGTTAAATAGGACACTACTGTAATTGCATGCACATATAACGACTGCGGGAGTGACTTGATTTCTCACTCAGCTCGAGCCCATTTCCATCTCAGAAACATAGCGAGACGGAGCAACATCCTGTCACCCTCTAATGCTGAGAAGCTAATACACATCTCTTCACGAATGGGCCATTGCAATGCACTGCTCCCTGGCACCCCTGCCTACTGATCAATCGTCTCCAACGTGTGCAGAATGCGGCTGCTAGAGTCCTCACTCGCACACCCACCCACGAACACATATCCCCAGTACTGGTACGTCTCCACTGGATACCGGAACCGGTTAAATATAGGATCGAATTCAAGATCCTCTTTCTCACCTACAAGGCCCTCAGTGGCACTGCTCCGACATACATCCGTGGCCTACTTCAGGCACCCTTTTCAACACAAATTCGATCCTCCAATACGGGCTTGCTGCATTTGCCCAGATCGCAACTCCATTCGATGGGTGACAGAGCCTTCTCACGCGCTGCTCCCAGACTCTGGAATTCCCTTCCATTGCAGATTCGGTCAACTGAGTCCCTAGGCATCTTCATATATCGTCTTAAGACTCACTTGTTCCGTAAGGCTTTCAAGTCATCTGGCTCGGACTGTTGATGCGCCTCAATGTTGTCGTGCTAAGATGATGGCTTGCTGCCGATCTGCGCGTGCTCAGGAACACTTATTCATTCCTTCGTTTGTTGAATTACCATTTTCTTCGCTAATCGTATGTCCGTCTCTAAATTATAGCCATTATTTGACTTTCAATTGAACTGCTCTGATGTTGTTGTTGATATTCCTTTCTCTCCACAGCTCTGCGCAGCGCTTTGTGGCTCTCGGGTGAAAAGCGCTTTAGAAGTGCAATTATTATTCGTACATATACATGAAACTTTCCCAAAATACAGTATTGTAATAACATAAGCCAGACTCTGAAATATGCAGCTTCCAGCATTATAATAAACAGTTTATCATAACTATCAACTATTTGACCTATTGCAATGTTTTAGACATTAAAAATAATCAAGTGTACCGAAAACTAATGCTTTATTGACCATGTCAAATTAAGTGACTGCAATATGATGACCATGACATTTGATGTACTGAGATTCCCGCAGTGGCGTAATATATATCAGACAATGGAAATCTTTACAATTGAAACTTTAAAAAATAAACCACGTTTTTTCGTGAACGACCAAAACAACCACTTAACACATATTATAGTTTGCCTTTAATATGTAGTACGTATTGATTTTATCTCGTCAGTGAACTTTAAAAAAAACACACATAATCAAGTCCAATTCCAAAGAGGATTTAATTTTTTTTAAAGAAACACCACCGCCCAAGTTATTTTAAAACCTCACAAAACGCCCAAGCGACGAGTGTAGAGATGACGGTGTCAGATTAATTGTTGTGTCAATGCTCTTCTTCTAACTTGAGTTTCTTGCCCACTTTTATTGACTCACAACATATAACACCAAACGACACGCGCGCACTCTTGATGGCAACCCAAACTCAACTGTGTGCCAACATTCATTGAAAAATTACGAGATAGCACTTAGTAGTTCTGAAAGAGAAAAGCCACGGCTGACTATACTTGTCAAAATGGATTAAAACACACGGTGCCTTACTTGCGGCCTACAGATTGCGTGCTCACTCGGGGCGCTCCGCGGCAATGGGTCTCGGATAGCGCGCCCTGCCGGGCTCCACGCAATAGGGGGTGGCCGGCGGTCCAGGCGAGACCGGTGTTGGTCGGGTAGCTTCCCGAAGGGAGCCTCCGACGCGCGCCCCAGCCGAGGGCGAGGCGAGGCGGACCGCGTACAAATCGCGCAGAATGGTCGCTCACCTCTTCGCCACGTCCATGAGCACCCCAGAGAAGGTCCTCGCGCCGAGCGTCACGGACACCACGAGCACCTCGTTCACGACCAGCTCCACGGTGGCGGGCAGCACGGAGCCCTTGAGGTGCGGGCCCACGTCGCCCTCCGCCTTCGCCATCTTCCCGGGGCTGGAGGCCGAGGCGCGTTCGCGGCCGACATCAGCGGCGGCGGCCAAGGGCCTTGCGCACTGGGGCGCGGCGGCCGGCAGCGCCGCCTCGCGGTGCCGCTGTTGTCACTGTGTGTGCCGACGCTCTGTTGTCGCCGCCACTGCTGCTGCTGCTGTTGCCACCGTTCTCGTCTGTTGACGTTGCCACTGCTGTTGTCACTTTCGGTGACAGCTCATCGCTGTGTCGAGTGCTCTGGTTTTCTACCTTTGGCTGTGTTAGTTCCACTTGCTGTCGACACTGCCCGTTGGCCCCTTGTCGCCGTTTCTATGATTGGTTGTCACTGCTGGTGCCACTGCTGTTGCCACTTCCTGTTATTGTTGCCAATTGCATTGGCAACTGCGTGTGTGCGCGACTTTTGCGGTCAACAGCTCTTGCCGCTGCTGGTGGCAGCGCTCGTGCCACTTTCAACCGCTGCCGTGATTGAAACTCCGTGTGCTGTTGCCACCTGTTGACTACCTACTGTTTGTGTTGCCATGTGTGTTCGTGACTACTATTTTTTCAGGGCATTCCATCGTTTAGCTCCACCGCGTACCATCCAGCAGTGTATTCAAATGTAAAGGTCACTGTTTCGTGTCAGCGCTGCATGTGCCCGTGCCAGGACCGTGTGTATTGGAGCCAGTGCTGGTGCTACTACCTCTACCACCCCAATGATCATTGTGATGACATTGTTCTTTTAGAAGGTTAATTAAACAGATGCCTGCTGATTTGCTCGACCGTCAATGCACTAGTGTTAGTCGTTCATTTAAAATGGCTGAGTTAAACTCGAACTGATTTGTATTTGACGTATGAAGGGCTGGTGATGTGCCAAAAACAAAATGGCTTAACTCTTCTAGGTGGGTCACAGTGTTTCAATGTTTTTAGAATTACAGCATTTTTAATTCTGGTTTTCAAGAGGGCCCTGTGTTATGAGGTTTGGCCAATTTACAAGAAAAGCAAAATGTCTTGTGTGTACAGTGCAAGTAATACTGTAATGTGTACAACGGTTCGTGAACACATGTATTTACGTGTGTGCTTGATCTGTAACTTCTATTTAGCCATTATCAAAAGTTGAAATACAAGTTCGACGGCCTTTTAGGCACATCATAGGTATGTACAGTATCTATAAAATATGAGCTGTTTGCTTGCCTCTGTAATATCTTATGAAACTAGCCATTGGACGATTATTCAAGAACATTTCATCTCATTGTCTGAAACCGCTTAGTCCTATACAGGGTCACGGTGAAGCCGGAGCCTATCCCGGCAGACACAGGGCGCAAGGCAAGGATATACCGA
>JAZEWT010000017.1:16498731-16511595 GCA_036362905.1 Mordacia mordax
CATCGCTGCTTAGACTGCTGCCCCCGCGACCCGGCACCGGATAAGCGGAAGAAGATGGATGGATGGATGTTAATGACCCGCTTTTACCGCACTCAAAAGCAGAAAACATGTTTTACACGAAAGCAATCTAGGGATGCAAACGAAAAGCTGGTGGCCAAACACTGACAATATGTGACTTACGATTGACTGAAAATAGTGTGATTTACATTTTAATTATTTAAGTCATAAAGACGTGTTTTTCTAATGTTCTGTAAAAGAAACAACTATCAATTATCACTTCATATCAGTATGGTTTAAAGGTTTTCATTAAAGGAAAAGATTATTGTAGTCTAATACGATCAGTGTTTGGCCACCCGCTTTTAGTCTATCCCTAGATAGATTGATTTTGTGTTCAAAATTTTTTTGTCTACTTTTGAGTGCGGTATAAATGGGTCATTTAAAAATGTAATTTTTATCCCCTTTTATTTTCTACTTTTTTAGTCTTAGCCTTTTATTGTTTGATGTATACTTGCAAATCAAGTCAAAACTAAGCATTGCCCCCTACAGACTAATAATGTCAAGTCAGCTCAGTGCGTGTCTGGCAACGGGAAAATATCGCCCCCATCAGACTGAATAAATAGTAAATTGAAAGAATCGTTTCGATGGCGGGCCCAGGATCGGCTTGTCACCGGTCTTCAAACTTTTCACTAGATTGCATTGTCATCCGAGTTATGCCTGCGTGCCAAATTTCAGCTCTCCAGCTTAATCGGAAATGCTTTCATTTTAGGCTCTTTGATTTTAACCATTACACACATCTCCCAATGTAAGTTAAGTAAAAGCGGGTGATAAGTAAAAGCGGGTAAAAAGTGGTTTGAATCATGTGGAGTGGAACTTTGTTTTCCTTTCGTATTGTAGATTTCCTAGATGTATATACACACTCGGAATTACATAATAATTCCTCCTATTATAAACTTGACAGTGTGAAACTACCGTCGTCGATTCAACTGCAATGCATAATTTCTATTTGTGTGCGTGTGAGGGCAACAGGGATTTCACATGGAGCCTCTTCATGGCCCTTTTGTGAATCTGATGAGCCAAGGGGATTTCAATCATGGCGAAAGAATAAACGAGATAGTAAATCATTCTCGCAGCTTCCCGGGATCGGGCCCTGTGAAGTGCGATAAGTGCCAGCGTCATAAATAATAAAACGCTCGCCCAGGAGCAAACAACACGGTCTGCTTACTACTGTATTCGGTGTGAAATATGATAATAATTGCATTTATAGAGCTCTTTTCACCCAAAAGTCACAAAGCGCTGCGCTTTGTCCTGTTACATTTTTCTCAGCTTTTCAGGAGAATTATGTTATAATTTAGTGAGTGCGGCAGTTGAGCCCACTTAATTATAACTCCGTATGGATTCTTGCACGATAGAACGCATTCAGATTTATTTGTAATACATTTGAGAAACATGCAACGCTCATTAAAATAATGTCATTGTTCTTTTGTTGAAATATATTCATAAGATACAATCGTTGTAATTACACGATCACAATCAGTACTTTTAGGGTAGGGTATATCCAATTTGCATCATATTAATCATAGATTAGGATTTTTGATGAATTAGTAATATTAAGCATACATTATATTATTACAATAATAACTAGTTGCATTCATTCAATTTACGGTGTAATTTACTCACCCAAATAGTTGTGTTAAAAGTGTAACCCATGATTTATTACTGAAAATTGTTAAACCAGCTTTTATGACATTAAAATATAATCAAATTATAGAAACTATATCGAAAATTTACCAACTGCCAGCTTATAAACCATTTCCTTATGATACGTCTAATTTCGAGTTCCCATGACAGAAAGGTATACATTGCCAAAAGAGCATTCAATTGTTTATAGAACTTTAATAATTATTATTGCATTTAATTATGTGTATACCGTATTGTATTATGATTTCACCGTGAAGGTTATATCCACAAGTTATCACTATTCTGTGTACGTTGCGCATGTACATATCGGTGTTGTTCGTGGGGCTCATTTGACCATACTTCATTCATTACGCTGGTGTAGCCGGCGCCAACCTGCACCGTCTCTCCCTATACCCAACGAAACGGCCGCCGATCGCACGAGAGACCGCAGGCCGGCGCCTCGGCCAGCGAGATGTCAGACACCAGGTGAACTCGGCGCACGTGAGTGCACACGTGGCGAGGAGGAGGAGATTCTGATGGTAGAGTTCTGCGTTGTGTTTTTTGTGAATCCCCCCCCCTCGCGTTCCGCATACACCGCTCCTGGTCCGCAGACACTCGACACTCTTTTCCACCACACGGACTTGATTCCACACGTATCTTCTCCCGAAATGATATTTATTCACTCTGCAGACACAGCACCTTCAAACACACCCACAAACACACGCAGTCACATCAAAACTCCACAGCCCTCAATCATGCTTCACGCTCACCGAGGAACGCTTCCGCAAGGGTGGCCGTGTCCTCCCTGTACGTGGGGGCGTGTGCGATGCTTACGCCAGCATTTTAATGTGCGACCATGAACATGTACAACTCATTACCATAGCCACCAGTTACACTGGTCACTGAGGCTTGGTGAAGACGAGAATGGACCTGGCAGTATCGAAGCACATAGCCCAATGAACATGTCAACTCATTACGATAGCCACCGGTTACACTGGTCACTGAGGCTTGGTGAAGACGAGAATAGACCTGGCAGTATCGAAGCACATAGTCCAGTACAATAAAAAATCATTTCCTGCTCAAAATACGTAGCGCAACTTTAAAGAGGTCATGAACTGTGGTCACCCATTCAGCCACGAACCGACCTCAAACATGCTTATCGTCGGAAGTTTGCAGAGATCGGGCACATTTCAGGTGACTTTGCTCTAAGCGCATTGTGTATAATCAACCTGACACGTGATATCTTGCAATTTTCAATTTAAAATAAACATTAAATGTGCATTGAGGTGATGATCTTCTGTTTAGAGCCCTGAGCCAGAAATCGAAATTCCACATTCGTATGGCTGGGGCCGAGTATATCCATAAGATTAGCACAGTTGACTTCTCGCAAAGTAGTACGCAATTTTAATGACCCCGACGTGACAGCCATGCATTACATTCGCATTGTACGCGAACGGGGTCAGAACAAGTTCTAAAAACAGCATGCGTTTTGACTTGTTTTGTGTGCGTGTGCATTTATCACCCGAAGCCCGATGTGACCCCTACCCCCCAGCCCCCCCCNNACCCCCCCCAGCCCCCACCCCAGCCCCAGCGCGGCAATCCTTCCTCATCACATCTTCCGCGAGTAATTGCTCCTTTGGGGGGGCGGGCGGGCGGTGGTGTCGCACGATCCCTCTCTCATTAACTCATTTCCCTAGTAAGCCCGTAGTAGTACTGTCGCGCACAAGCCAGTGCGCTGCTGGCCCCCCACCCCCCGGCGTGCCGCGCCCCGTCTAATCGGCGTGTAAGCGAAGCAGCTTCTTTGTTAGAGAAGAAACGCGCGTTACAAACAGGAACTGCGTGCCCGTGCCTCTCTCGCCGCTAATGGGGCGCATCGCCATCCGGCCCGCGGACGGCGGGGGTAAGAGTTTTCCCTTATTAGTTCGCGCAATTATCCCTTCGTAATTCGGCGAGGGGATTGCCCGCAGGTTCAAGCGGTCAAACGTCGCGTTGAACTCTTTTTTTTTAAATCGCTACTTTTATAATCCTAAGATAAAGCGCCTGTTGCATTTATGACTCGAGATTTCTGTCGGGTTAATCATCACACTGGGTGCCATATACAGCCTGGTTGTAGGCCCGGCCGAGTTGTAATTGTGTCGATTTAATAACTTCTTTCTTTACAGTTTATTCTCAGCAGACGTATAAATAGTACTAGTTTATGATCTGGTGATAAGTATGTGCAGTGCAGAAGAGTTCTATTGTAGGATTGGTTCACTTTGCTGCCGCGTTGTGTGATTCGAGTACGCGTGTTTGCCAAGTGGCCACATATCTAAATCACATCGTGAAAGTGAGCCAGGGTGTTAATTCTAATGCTTTAAGCATAACAGTCCGCACTTTGAACACATTAAGTTACCCATTGTTTGCGAACAATGTGGGAATAGATTTGAAAAGTAGTACTGTACTTAAGAATGTCCCCCGGTCTCCAGGTTACTGGGAGTCGCATGACATTGTCAGCTCTATGCTCTCGTTTTTCTTATTCTAAACATTAACGTGATAATTGCTTTGTGCTTATGTTACATTTTGGGTATGAACGTTGTTTGTAATAAGACATACAGATTGAGGTTAATATTTAGTTGGATTGCTGTAAGATTCATAACGACGTGAAATAAGTATCATGGATATTAATACTGCATTGTATATGCTTAAAATTTATACATGTAAAACATAAGGCCATTTGTCGGTCCATTACAGAATGAAGGCCTCTCAGTGCTGCGTTGATCAAGGGAATCGTTTGACCATACTTGACTGAACTGGTCAGTGCCATTCATAAAACTCCGATAAGTGCTCCCCCACCAATGCACATTACTCATTTGATTAATATTACGGGGTGATCATTGTAGATATAAATACGCATTTGTAAGTATAGTCCTAACAGGGTATTATATATTGTTAAATCGATGTCTCCATCTATAGGTACTTTTTTGCCATTTGATTAATATTCCGGGGTGATCATTATAGATATAAATACGCATTTGTAAGTACAGTCTTAACAGGGGAATATATATTGTAAAATCGATGTCTCCATCTATCGGTACCTTTTTGCGGGTACAAAGATTAAAAAGGAGAAGATATTCTACAATTTCTGACTGACAATACAATAACTTCTGACCATAATGTCAGAAATTTCTGACCATAATGTCAGAAATTTCAGACCATAATGTCAGAAATTGTATAATCACTACAGTTGTAGAATGTCTACAATTTCTCAATAGTGCCATTACAATTGTTAAGGGTTTTTTTGCAAACGTGACAATTTGTGAAAGGTGTATATTTAGTCTATTAATATTACCCATAGACTTAATGGCTCGACCTGAGCTACTAATATATTGATATTGCGTTGTCCTGAGTTGATTGCCTTTCAGCAACAGTTGGCTAACTCTGAGATGAGGCTCTAAAGAAAGCCGTCTCTGGCTTGAGCACTCCATTCCAAGGACAATGCATACATTATCAAAACATTTTGCTTGCAGATTTTGCCACAAGTATGTGTTTTTTTGCAAACTTGACACTTTGTAAAAAGTGTCTTTTTGGTGTTTTAAGGCCTTAACACTTCTAGTATTGCCATAAATGGTAAGACATCTTTCCTTTTTTACATTGATGTCTCCATGTCTTATGAATTAAAAATTTCCTATGCCATCGTTGCACTGTTCTTCTTTGTCAGTTATTAATTTTTGTGCTGTATAATCTTGAGTTCTACTGTTTTCTTCATGGTTATGGTTGGGGTTTCATCTTAGTACAAGTTAGTTTATTTGTACAATATTGGGTTTTACTGTTTACGTTTCTGATTGCTGTTAGCTTCATATATGGACATTGTTGCTAAAAATTGTATTTTCTTTTTGCTTTTATGCGTTGTTACATTGCTTAGTTTGGACGTTTGTTGTGTCGCAGGAATCTTGACAGCTGGAGCTTGCAAGCTCACTGGAGAATTCCTGCTGTATTAATACATATATTACCGATGTATGTTTTCACTACTCGATGCATGATGATTGCTTCCAAAAGCTGCTCTTTTGGGATAGCCGCGTCGAACACACCTCTACTTCGCGACGTTTCACCTCCCACCTTGGAGGCATCTTCAGGCGGTCTGTGATTGAGTTCTTTTGTGTGGCTGTGCTGTTTATATGTCGTCAAGTCTTTCTCGCTCGCATTCCCTCGAAAGAAGTGACGCGTAATGAAAGGAAGACTTGACATATAAACAGCAATGCCACACAAAGAATAAACCCACAGAACGCCTGAGGCTGGCTCCAATAAGGGGGCGAAATGTGAAAGAGAGAGGAGGAGCGATCGACGCAACTATCCCAAAAGATCAGCTTTTGAAAGCAGTCTTCATGCATCAAACATTGAAAACGTCAAATAGATCGATATTTGTTTATTACAGTAGAAAGTCTCCAGTGAGCTTGCAAGCTCTAGATGTGAGCTTCCTTTATTATAAAGGAGCGAGTTAACTGATTTAATAAGGGCTTTTAAGATTGGAAGGTGACCTGTAAAAGCATTGAAATCTAACGTCCTGTAATTTCTCCCTATTATTATTATTGTTTTGTTTTTGGTAGCTAGCGACATTGCACCCTGTGTTTCATGTTTTTGCCCAGCTGCACTGCCGAGAGCTATCACATGGAAGAAGTTCCAAGGTGAAGATGAGGACCACATGGAACCTATGTGTGCTGCTGGTGATGAGCTGTTTTCAGCTGACCTTTTGGGACTGGAGACAAGAGGATCTAGGGGACAAGATGGATGAGCGGGCCCGTAAGATGGAGCTACAAATGGAATTTTTCGAACAGGAATTTGCATCCAAAAAGGATTCTCTTGATGTCACTGGAAAAGCTGGGGGGAAAAGTACAACCATCTATGTAAACATACTTGGCCTTGATAGTAGTCTGTTGAACAGAATACTTTTACTGGTATTCTTGATTATCTATTTGTTTTTTCCAGAAGCCGACAGTGTTCCTCATGATGATGTGCCTTCTTTTGAATCAGATTTAGTGCTTATGCTAAACGAGGATAATGCAGTAACTCGAATATCAAACATACCTAACGGTGACACTTTGCAAACATTTTATGATGACCATGTACAGACTAAATTGGATGATATTACAAACAATCGAGAGTTTGTGGAGAATTTCCTTGATGACTTGGTAGATGACATTTCTTTAAAGCAGTGTATTGATACGAAATTGCTTATTGGAACATGTATATCGCTGGCAAGTTCAGGCGATTTTCAGAGCCCTATTGCTTTCAGGTTTCTTATTCCGCTGTCTCCACCAGAACCATATACATTTCAGATAGACGTGGAAAATGAAAATGTGCACAAGTCCCGCGCTGACGTCTCTTTGAAGATTGACTCAAATAACCGTTCTATGTCTGTACAACAGTCTTGTGGTTGCTGTTGCTATGATTGCGAAGGTGATGATGACACATTGTGCCTTTTAAGCACACACAATAACAGTCAAAGTGGAGACCAGGATCCAAATAGATGTAGCCTCGCAGCTGATGAATCACTGTTCAATACAAGAACAAAGTTGTTGATACCAGGCAAGGTACTACATTGGTTTGCATCCTTAATCGCACAAGGTTGGGCAAACATTGCACGTAAATATGATTTTGATCTGTCGCTGCGGGACATTCATTCTCCCTGTGCACTAAAAATGATCTTCAAGTCTGGCAGAAAGGTGTTTTTTGATGCTATTCCAGCAATAAGGTACAATGACTCTGAAATCTACCTGGTGCCAAGCATGTATTCAGAGGTTACACTTGACTTGCCACAACTGCACTGGAGCCCTACTTTCTTGAAGTGTGAAGAAGTCTACCTGAAATATCTTGTCAAAAGACTCCCTACAGATTTAGGCCACTTGCAGAGTATAAACATTTTGTCTTATCTAAATGAGCAGCAAAGGCTGAACATGGTGCATCGTTCATACCAGCCGCAGGCAGGGCTTGAGTTATTCCACGTGCGTACGGCTCTGCTCCACATGTTGGAGGACAATAACCTGATAACTGAATGCTCTGGGGCGGAGCATCTGCAAGAGCAGTTTAGCAACTTGCTGAGTCTGCTGAAAAGGTGTCTTGAAATTCGGCACATGAGCCATGCAATTATTGGAAATGCAGAGGCCGGCAAGTGCTTGCATATTCCTGAGGTTTACTGTGATGGTCCATCTCCAAATGTGTTTGGTAGAATTCTCATAAGGGATCATGTTTTCCAACAAACACGCATCTTATATCAAGAGATGATTAAAAAATTACCACTGATTGTTCTTGACCAATGGGACTGAAGTTTTGCTGATAGCTTATATTAAGTGTTGCATATTGTACAATGATGTCTTGGAAGTTATAACACCAGAGTATGATTTTAAAGGATCTTTATTTTCGACTAAACTTAAAAAAACACATTCTGTTATAACGTAATTCAGAAAACAACTGGATTATTTTAATCATTACATTCCATTATTGATGCAATTGGTAATTGGCGATGAGCCAGCAATCATTGATTTGGTGGTTTAGAAACTACACATCAACGTTTTTTACAGTGGAGTCACAATGGGAACAGACAAGACCTTGTTACAGCATTTACAACAAATTTGTGCTTTTATCATTCTTTGCATATGATGGAATATTATATTTAGATAAATTGGATAATGTATTTGAATATGTATTAATAATGGGTGCTCCATTCTCTTATCAATTATCAAAGAACTGGACTAGTTAGACAAGTTTGAACCAAACTACCATGTTATCAGCAAACATGAATATTTCAGTATAGTATGGTACTTTAGGAAAGTTGAATTTGATAATGAATAGGAACGTGCCTATAATTCTAAAAATAAAGCTTTTTGTCACTTACCTGCTATGACATGGGTAATCAAAAACACGGATCTTGATGCTCGATCAAATGTATCGATATCAGTTTTTACTCCTTCATGAGAAATGTTCAAGAGTTTCTCTGTTGGGGTGGCTATGTGGAGTGTTTATCTTCGTGATCTTTCACCTTCCATGTTGGAGACGTAGCTCATGATGATTTGTGGGAAGCAAAACGTTGCCGAGAGAGAAGAGGAACATTTAACGCGGCTACCCCAAAACAGAAACTTGAGAGCAATTCTCAAAAAAAAAATTGAACGATGCTGAAAAAAGTATGGGTCGTTGTGCACTTATTATTGCACTGAAAAATGTGGTGCATGGATAGGAGAAAATATTCAGATTATAATCGTTGTTTTGAAAATTATAAAAAAGAAATTGGCTTGTGCTGAACAAGTGAACCAAAGATGGACTGGTGGGAAAGACTAACGTAGACAAAGGACGGAATATGTTTGTGTGCTTGTGTGCAGTAGCTTGTTGCACTGTGACACCGTGGGGGTGAAGGATTGGGCAGATCATCCAGCAGTGGCTATATTAAGGCTGATGAATGGTACTTTATAAAACGATACGAAACTCATTAAGAAACACTATACCTTAAAATTCATTTTTTTGAGTCAAGTCACGTAAATAAAAAGTGTCGTTTAACCCTCCACCACCCGACACGGACAATTAGTAAGGTTTGTCACGCGAATAGAACGTGCCAATTCCTTCACTATCTCAGCACACCGGTGTTTGGGAGAGCAAACCCACAGTATTTTATAATGAAATACGACGTTTAGCTGATAGTTGCAATCAGCATCATAAGGTACCCGCGCCAAACCTAGGAAAGCAGCTCGTGAAGGAATTGACGCGTTCTGTTCACGTGAAAAGCTTACTAATTTGCCGTGTCGGGTGGTGGAGGGTGAAACGGCACCATTTTTATTTACGTGACCTGACCCAAAAATTGTATTTCATCGATATTAGCCACGAAAGCCTTCGAATTAAAGTAATCATAACTTAAATAATCAAATAATATGAATTATGTATGTCGCTGAACTGTTAAGGTTTAATTTTTATGGTACAGCATTGTGTTGCACATGTATTTGACTGGTTTTTAACTTCGTTTGTGCAAGTGACAACCCAATTTATGTTTTAGGACTTTTATTTCTCAATGTAATACATATAAAAATAGTACGTCATGCAAACAGTTATGCTGTATCACCCAAATATGTGTTAGCTCAGAAAGGAGAAGCTCTATGCATTGCCAAACGAAAGAAAATGTTTTAAAAATAGATCAAAATAACAAGTTTTTCAGTATACACACTTTACTGCACTTAAAAGTTGAAAAAAAATGTCCCCCTTTAACTGTATCAACTTTCTGTGTGGTAAATAAAAGTGAGTGGCTATGGATGTTCAGTTTAATATAAGTTCGGGTTATGTTTATCGTGGAGCATCTTAGGTGGCGAATTTGCATATTAAGACAACCATTTTAGTTTGCTAGACTAAAAAATGGATACAGCTAATGGGCAACTAAAGTATTATCCACTTTTAAGTAAAAATATGTGTGCTTAAAAACTTGTTTTTGACCAATTTATTTTCTTACATTTTTACTCACGTTTTTACTTATTTTTTTTACTTATTTCTTCTGATAGCTCGATGGGTAAGTAGGGTGGTGTTTAATTTTAATTCAATGGGACATAAATTTGACTAAGATGACATTGCTTGTGACACTGTCTCACCTGACACTGACCCACTTGACACACCCACTTGACAACTTGACACACTTGACAGTGACCCCCTGAACACCCTGACCCCCTGGATACACTGGACACAGCCATCAGGCACGCTGACCCACTTGACACACTGGCCCATTTGACGCACTGACACGCTGACCCACTGAGACACTTGATCCACTGACCCACTGCATGCACTGACCCACTTGGCATACTGACCCATTGACCCCAATTGACACTGACCCATTTGACACACTGGATCCACTTAACACACTGATCCATTTGACACACTGATCCACTCGAAACGCGGACACGCTGAGACACTGGACACTGACTCACTTGACACTGATCCATTTGACACTGACCCACTTGACATGCTGACGCACTGAGACACTCGATCCACTGACACGCTGGACATACTCACTTGTCACTGGCCCACTTGACACACTTTCACCCATTTGAAACACTGACCGATTGACCTTGACACTAAACGACTTGACACATCCACGTGACTCAGAAGCCCGGTATATCCCAAAATATAAGTCATTCAAAACCGTGAAAAGTCAACACGAAAATTTTCAATTCTGTAACTTCTCTGTGTTGAATACGTTAAATACGTATGTTAATAAGGTTGTGAACTTTTCTGGAGTGTCCGTTTTATTGTTACATTTAAAATGGCTAGAGATGGTATTGTAATATATTTTTACCACTGATACAGAAAATTGCCCCACGTCACAATTCCATTTTGTAATATATTTAATGTTTACCTTTTTTACATATTTCAAAACTTGTGCTGATTAATTGCAGTAATTTCTATAATACCGATTTTGATTCCTGTGAATGTTATTTGAGAAAATCAAATCGAAATGGTCTTTGACAGAAGTTTTTAATGGTATCTTTAAAAATATATCGTTTCATTCAGTGGGTTATTTCGTAACTCAAGTTTGATTTTATATGCTGCTTAGTACAATACTTTACATAGGCAAGTCTAACTTAAAAGTAGAGTACAGTACTGTTTGTGAAATAAATGTCATAGTCGTATAACACTGGTACATGCAGTAGCTTTTGAAGTTTATAAAACTGCTATCTGCTACTAATTTTACAAAGGCACAACATTGGGCGTTTTATAACAATAACAAATTTTGTACTCTTTATGCGCGAATAAACAAAACAAAAAAAATTGTGTTGAAGTTAGTTTCACAAAATAGCATGAAGTTATTGCATACCACTGTTTACAGCACGGGCTAGTGAAGTTTGCATATTATATTACCATAACAATGTATAGTTAACCAAAACTTGATGTACTACGCGGTATACTCGGTTTTTTAAGATTCTGTATTGGGCGTATGAATAACAAAACACTAAACATTCGTTGATAACATTCCCTTGGCAGGAAAAATATAAAATAGGTGACGGTCTGGTCAATGTTATTTTATATCCCCATGAAGTATATTAAAATAGCATTGAGCTATGAAGACGTCACACTGCCCGAGACGTCGCTTATGAAGGCGGTGTTGACGAATATGCGTTTTTGTATTTGTGCACCACTGCCACGGATCACCCAAAATAATTCAATACGCAGAATGCCCATTAGATGGCGGTATGTTGTTGCAATATTGAGATACCGCCGCCCGATTAGCACCCAACTCGATTTAAGGTTCCGCGCAAGTTTTCAAAAGTGCTGTCAATCCAATGGTGAGACTAAGTGAAGACCAACATGAGACAATGGCAACTTCCCTAGCAAAGCACGTAATTTCCGACACCACCATTGTGTTGTCGATGTTATAGGATGAAACATGCATGCATGGTCGTGTTGGATGGAGAACGGTCCCACGCAAGTGGGATATCACTGAGCTCGTCGCGCTGCGTTCAAGTGACTGGTCCGTATGGTAGGGGCAGCACTCCCACCTGCTCTACCAGATATTCGTCACATGACAAGTTGAGCCATTTTAACTAACCATATCTCATCTCATTATCTGAAACCGCTTAATCCTATATAGGGTCACGGTGAAGCCGGAGCCTATCCCGGAAACATAGGGCGTAAGGCAGGAATACACCCGACGACGGGACGCCGGTCCATCGCCGGGCATTGCGGGACAATTTTAGTCTGCGAGCCAATCAACCTATCCAGGAGCATGCTTTTGGACTGTGGGAGGAAACCGGAGTACCCGGCGAAAACCCACGCGGACACGGGGAGAGCATGCAAACTCCACACAGAAAGGCACCCGAGCCGAGAGACTCGAACCCGGGACCTTCTTGCTGTGAGGCGTCAGCGCTAACCACTGCGCCACCGCGCCGCCCTTTAACTAACCATCGCTTATTATATTGTATATATATTTTTGCAGTCATTGGTAATCGGGCAAGAGTTGAGAACTCAGTCTAACCGCAGGCTGTAGGGATTCAAACCCAGAGATGCAGGGTGCCAGCTGAGCGCCGTAATCTTTACACCAGCGATGTAGCAATTCATCTAGCAAACTACAAACGAGGTGGTTTCGTCGCTCCATATCTATAGATGGGCGGCACGGTGGCCCTAGTGGGTAGCGCTGTCGCCTCAGCAAGAAGATCCCGGGTTCGAATCTCGGCACAGGTGCCTTTC